>CM062816.1:658972138-659294711 GCA_031772625.1 Pinus tabuliformis | reverse complement strand
AGGTTAAACTTCAATGACATAGAGCACAATTGAAAATATGAAAAATGAATGAAACAAAGGATATTGAAACCTATTTACTTCAGAGTAGATGAAATTAACACCATCAAAGGATTAGGAGAATAAGTCAAACAATCCTTGATCGTATAGGAATTGCTAGGTTGCTTCCTTAGAGATACGATGCAAGGTATTTGTCATGGAAGAACCAATAATTTAACTAAAACGACAATGGATAAATTACATGGCACTCTTGCATCATACGAAATGAGAACTATATAAGCTGGACAGTCAAACAAAGAAGCAACTTTTAAATCTCACAAGAAGTCGAGGAACACAGAGCTCAAGGTAGAAGGTAAACTGGGCAATGACTTCATATGACGAAGAAGCACATTTCGTTAGGAAGCTCAAAAGGGGAACGATAAAAGACAATGGCAAGATACCCTTTACACATTTTAGTCGTGGCAGAATAGGTCATTATGCTAAGAGATGTCCTTATGGGGGAAAATAAAAGCTTCCACAAGAAAAAATTTATTTAAAAAAAAAACAACAATTCTTCAAATGAGAGTGATATGGAAAGAAGGGGAAGCAAGAGAAGTTTTCTTATAACTCAAGAAACCCAAAATAATGATCATGATGTCAATTTTGAAAAAGGGGTCATTGGTTTAGATGAAGAAATAAAAGAACCAAACATGGAAATAGATTCTTTTTGGGGACTTAGGAATGATACAAAATCGAATAAGAAGATGAAGATCTTAAAGAAAAATTGAAGATTAATGAAACGAAAATGGCAAGCTTAGAAACAAAAATAGAGAATTGAAAGGCCTACTTGAAAAATGTGATGAAAGAAATGTCTTTTTAAAGATCCAACTTGGAAGAAGCAAAAAGAGTTGAAGAAGTAATAAAGATTCAGATGATGAAGAAATGAGAAGATTTTAGGAATCTTGAAAAGGAGGTTGTGTCATTGAGGGTTGGAAGTTGACAAGCCAGCAAGGAAAATGAGAGCTCACAAATGTTGGGGTAAACTTTCTCAGCTATCGAAGATCACCATGCGATAAATTAGGGTATTGGCTATACAGGTGCATATTCAAGCAAAAAGGACGCAAGTTTCAATGCCTCTAAGGAAGAAACTAAAAAATAATTTAGAAGTGCTACCTATCACAGAGAAGACAACAGTGAAATCAAGGACAAAGATTAACAATGGATATGAACCTCCCCCAAGGTAGAACAATTTCAGAAGATCATCATGGCAATCCTACTTTCCTAGGTATGTAAATATTTTTCTTGGTTATTGTTACTCTTGTGGAAACTTCAAGCATAAAGCATTTCATTGTAAAATTCAATACAAGATGCAACTATGCAAGAAGCAAGAATTATTATGGATATGAAAGAAATGACTATAGATTAGGAAATGTTCATGGATCTAATAGCAGAGCTACAATCCTTTTGAACCACTTATGAATCAGAACATTGTATGCTACAAGAGCAATAATCTTGGTCACACAACACATGATTGTAGGTTTATAAAAGAAGATGCTGCAATCAAATATAGTTAGAGAACCAACTATGATATGAGAAAATAAAAGGAAGGAAAGATTGCAACCTAGTGTTGATTGCTAAAGATAATTGAAGATGAATGGTACAAGACAATGGGTGATCAACACACATTTGGAGATCATAAAAAATTCACCAGTTTAAAAAGAAAGGTGGCATTGTTGCATTTGGAAATAACTCCTCTGTCAAGATACTTGGAAAAAGTGTAGTTTAAACTTGGAAGTGAACATGTAAAAGCAAAAAATATTTTTTTGGTTGAGGGTTTGAAGCACAGTCTTCTCAATGTTAGAAAATGTGTCATCAGGCTACAATCTCTAGTTTGATTCCCAATGATCGAAATTTAGATTAGGGCAAAAATATGCTCAAAAATCAAAGTGCTTGTAATCACTCAAAACTTAGAACAACTGCGTCCGTCTGAGCGATACGATCCCATAGGCAACTCGTTTCACTCAAAACAGAGTTGTATGAGAAAGATAGAGCCGCTGTCGTTTTGTCAAACATGCGAATTTTGGGTACAAGCTGACTGGAATGCTGGAGTAGGCATTCGTATAGCCCAATTAGCAAAAAGAATATTTCAGAAGATTCTTTTGGAATATTCCCATAGGTTGCTCAATTGGGATGTGACATGTGTTGACATCGGCTTGGTCAAAGGCATTTAGGTGGTCCAATGACAGGTTGACACATGGCAAGCCTGGAGGCTGCCATGTGCCCTCTCAAAGGTCGAGTAAAATTGTTTTGGCAGGCCGAGGAATCGAACTCGTGACCTCGCCCACATAAGCGCCAAGCTTACTGTTGTACCCCCACCGTATGTCTTAACATATCATGGGCGCAAATTTTATTTAAATGTGTGAAGTGCCGAAGGTTGGAGGTAAGGGGCCAACCCCTCTCCACATATGAACATAACTCATATAACAGGAGCTAGCGCTATTGCTAACCGACGCCATTAAACACGCTAGAGTGAAGTGGTTTATGTTAATTAACCCATACTTAACATTTAATTAATTGTGGGATTTTTGGAGAGTCCACTAAATCTGAATTCCCCACCAATTTTGGTGGGGTTAACTGGTGTTTCTCTAGATTTGGTGGAGTTTTCCTAGGGGAAAACTAAAGAGGCCATAATTTTGGCATTTTTCGACCAATTTTGGCTCAGAAAGAGTCATTCCTGGATGATTTTGGATGCTCTGAACACAATGGAAACAGGTTGCAAAAATAGAAAAACACTCTTGTACGTGATTTTGCTTGTTGATGTTTAAGGAAGCCTACGACCACCGGAGAGGAGGTTAAGCCTAGATCAGCTGAAGTCCAATTGCAGAGCTTGGAGAGTCATTTTTGGGGTTTTAGGGTCTTTTGAAGCCAAATTACGCAGGTTTCAAGCCATTGGAGCACTGCAAGTGCATGTATTCGAAGAATTTACCATTACATGTTCATTACCTCAAGCTTGTGAAGTTTGTATTCATGAGGAATGAAAAAGTTTTATACCCACTTTGCAAGAAGATGCTTATATGCATGAAATTAGTGGAAATGGAAAACAAGAGGATGTTGAAAGCTCTAAGGTTATTGAAACCATTGTTGGTATTCCGAAGAAAGCCACTACCTCATCAAATTCACCTCTTCAAGAAGGCGACAAAGGTGAATGTTCAAGGTATAAATCTGCCTTTAATCAAGTTTCTTTTGATTATGATAACATGGTAAATCTTCACATAAGATTTGGTAGAAAATTTACATGTTCCTTTGTGGGTTTGAATAACCATACTGTTTCGAGGTGTTGGAAGAGGATAGCCATACACAGTAAATTTCTCAAAACAAAAGAGACAGAAAGCCAAAGGTCCATTGGATAATGAAAACCATGTTGAAAAGAAGATGCAATTATTTTGCACTCATTGCCATAAGCAGGGTCATCTTGTAGACAAGTGTTGGACTTTGCATCCAACAAGTCATCCGCAACATTTGAAGATGGCGGAGAGAGATTTTGGAAATAATGGAAAAGACGATTCCATAATTGATGTGGGTCAAGATCTACACATGATGGAGTGCAGCTGAAATAAGCGCCATTGAAATGGTTTGGAAATAGATGGTTAGATTTCCTTACCAATTAAGGCCTTTCATTTCTTTGATAATTGATGCAAATCTTGCCTTATTGATGCATTTCCTTGTTATTTGGATGCATTTCTTTTCTCCCGAAAGTATGCCGCATATTGCATGAAGAAAAATGTTCGAAAGTAGAGTTATGTTAACTCACTTAGATGCAACAAAGATGGAAATTTGCAACTACAGATTTGCATGCATGTTGCATTCTTGTACTTGCATGTTTATGCCAGGAAGGTGTTCGAAAGTGGAGTATGTTGACTCAACTTTATTGCAGCAAATTTGGTCATTTCAGCTCTTTAAGTACTCGTACATACCAATGGGATTCTTGTACTTGTGATTGTACTTGTGAGAGAGTTGAGAATTGTTATACATGCATGAGAGTTTGTGTGTGAACAGTGGAATTTTTATAGTTTCTTTGTGCTTGAACATGCATGAGTGATTGAATTGTGTTGGTTGATTGCTTTGTTAACATGTATGTTGTCAACTTGAGAATGTTGAACTTTTGCACATGCATGAGTGTCAGCTTGTGTGGTCGATTGATGGTTACATGTATGTTATAAACTTGGAAGAGTTTATTTTGTCTCCAAAGATGAAAGGGAGATGTGACGAATTGTTTCATGAGAATGTGGAATTCTTGTTGTAAATCGTCAAGTTGTTGTACATTTTTTTGCTTGACTTGAAAGTCAATTGTTTGAAGAAGCATGTTTTGTCGAATTGTGTTTAGTCGATGGTTTATAAACCAAGATGTAAGAATACTTAGCGATGTTCACATGGTTGTGACATTTGTTGCTTGGGAGAGAAGCAAAAGGAAGATGTCGTCAAGTTATATTCTTGCATGAGTGTTTTTCAAGGTTAATGGTGTTTCTTGTGACAAGATGTTGCAGGATTTTGAAGGTTCCACATTTGAGCAAGGGCTCATGGTTAGCCTTCATTCTCAAATCATGACATGATGAGAAGCATGTTAATATTGGAGGATGATGGAATCAAGAAGCGAAAGTGGACAAAAATGCCAAAAAATTTGTAGCCATTGTAGACCATTTGATGTGTTGACGCCAAGAAGCAAAGAGATGGCGAATGCATTATTCCAGATGTGGAATTTGGAACCGTGGAGGTAAAATAATGGTAATTTTTTTTCTTGTTATTACTGATATTGGAACTCATTAATGTAGTTCACTCAGATGGGCTTAAATTAGAAAAGTGGTTTTCCAAGGAGAAGCTTGCATCGAATGCATGTGTTGCAAAGGAGAAACATGATTTGAGTGGGAAGGCCATCAATTAATTTTTCCAAGCACCAAGGGATCGTTTTGGTACAACAAGGTGTTTTAATCAGCAAGCAGCCATCAAGTGTTGGATTGGGTCAGCAACAAAAGGAGAACATTGGTTGAAGTGCCAAGCCATTTGCATGGCAAGGCAATGCATGTCAGTGAATCCAAGTGGTTGTCATGGAGATTTTTCCAAGTAGAATCAATTGATAAAACTTGGGAAGGAGAAGAGTATTCATCTTTCTTCAGATAACCATCTTTGTGGGTCCAAAAGCCTGTCAGTGTTCGAAATTGCTCAAAACCTGAACAACCATGTCCGTCTCGGCGATACGATCCCAACGAAACTCGTTTCACTCAAAAAAAAGTTCGTATGAGTAAGGTAGAGCATGTTGTTCATTTTGTCAAACAAGCAAATTTTGGGTACAGGCTGACTGGGATGCTGACTAGGCATCCGTACAGACCAGTCATAAAAAAGAATATTCCTAGAATATTTCCATAGGTGGCTCAATGGGGATGTGACATGTGTCGGCATAAGATTAGTCAAATGCATTTAGGTGGAGTAATGAGAGGTTGACATGTGGCAAAACCGAGAGGTCGCCATGTACCCTCTCAAAGATCGGGTGTGTAAAATTGTTTTGGCAAGTCAGGGAATCAAATTCGTGACCTCGCCCACACAAGCACCAAGCCTTACCACTATACCACCACCGTATGTCTTAACATATCATGGGTGCACATTTTATTTAAATGTTAAAGCATCAAAGGTTGGAGGTAAGGGGCTAGCCCCCCCTCCACATATGACCATAAGTCCATAACAAGAGTTAGCGCTATTGCTAACCGCGCCATTAAACATGCTAAGAGGGGTTTATGTTAATTAATCCATACTTAACGTTTAATTAATTGCGAGATTTTTGGCGGGTCCGCTAAATTCGGAATTGCGCCAATTTTGGCGGGGTTAACCAGAGTTTTCCAAATTTGGTGGAGTTTTCCTAGGAAAAACTGAGAGAGGCCATAACTTTGTCATTTTTTGACCATTTTGCTCAGAAAGAGTCACTCCTAGATGATTTGGATGCTATGATCACAATGGAATAGGTTGCAGAGGTAGAAAGACACTTTGTACATGATTTTTTCTACGTTGAAGTTTAAGTAAGCCCAGGGCCACCAAGAGAGGAGGTCAAGCCTAGATCAATTGAAGTCCAACTGCAGAGTTTGGAGAGTCATTTTTGTGGTTTTTGGGTCTTCTGAAGCCAATGGAGCAGGTTGCAAAGCCATTAGAGCACTACAGGTGCATGTAATAAGAGAATTTACCATTAAATTCAAATAAGGCCTAGCCATTGAAGTAGGTCCAAGGAGATGTAGCCCAGGAGGGGTGAACTATTTTATCAACTTTGTGTTAGGAGTTGCTATGTTTTACCTCTCTTCATTTTACTTACTGTATATGTGTTTTAAACAACTAATTAACCTCATAAAGACACTCAACACTTGACACATAATTCCTCACATTTTGGTTAATTTGAGATGATCCTAACACATTTTTTTTAATACTGATGAGGGAGATTGCATAGCATTAACAAGTTTTCCCAACATTCAGACCAAGTTGGTATCAGAGCAATGTTAGCTCATTTTAACCTTGAGATGATTTGCCAAGGTTAGCTAGAAAATTAGCTATTGGTTTTGTATTTGTGCAAGGAGAATTTAATTATGTGCAATTTTATGTGTGTAAGTTGAAGAAGGGAGATGCTTCTTTGTTGAGAAACTTTTTGAAGCTTTGTGAAGCTTTTTGATGCATTACAAGTGTGATGGCAGCTTCAACAAGTGATGTTTCTAATCCATCTTCCTTAACAAGACTCTTTGATTTAGAGATGTTGCAAGAGCTTATCATCATGAGAGATATGGTGCATGAGATGGAGATTCAACTCCATGATGCCAAGGAAACCCTAGCCAAGTATGTGCATGAAAATGAGGTATGCTATTCAAGTTTATCCTCAATTTCCTCTCAAAATGAATATTTTGTGCTTTTGAAAGACACACTAGAGGAATAGGGTCCAAATTGATGAAGATGGGTTATGAAGGTAAAGGGTTAGGCAAACATGCACAAGGCATAGTTGAGCCAATTGTTGTTGAGGAAAGGCCTAGGTATTTGGGTCTTGGTTATGGACAACATGATGGAGAATGCTCCAAAGCCAAGGAGGCACATGAAGGTGTTCCAAGAAGGACTTTCATTACATGTTCATTACCTAAGCTTGTGAAGTTTGTATTCATGAGGAATGCAAAAGTTCTATACCCACTTTGCAAGAAGATGCTTATAAGCATGCAACTAGTGGAAATGGAAAACAAGAGGATGTTGAAAGCTCTAAGGTCATTGAAACCATTGTTGGTATGTCGAAGAGAGCAACTACCTCATTAAATTCACCTCTTCAAGAAGGCGACAAAGGTGAATGTGCAAGGTATAAATCTGCCTTAAATCAAGTTTCTTTTGATTATGATAAACATGGTAAATCTTCACATAAGATTTGGAGAAAAATTTACAAGTTCCTTTTGTGGTTTGAATAACCATATTGTTTCGAGGTGTTGGAAGAGGATAGCCATACACAAGAAACTTTCAAAACAAAAGAGACATAAAGCCAAAGGTCCATTGGATAATGGAAACCATGTTGAAAAGAAGATGCAATATTTTGCACTCATTGCCATAAGTAGGGTCATCTTGTAGACAAGTGTTGGACTTTGCATCCAACAAGTCATCCACGACATTTGAAGAAGGTGGAGAGAGATTTTGGCAAGAATGGAAAGAGGATTCCATAATTGATGTGGGTCAGGATGATACACATGATGAAGTGCGAGTGAAAGAAGCACCATTGAAATGGTTTGGAAAGAGATGGTTAGATTTCTTAACCAATTAAGGCCTTGCATTTCTTTTCTCCTGAAAGTATGTTGCATATTGCATGAAGAAAGATGTTCAAAAGTAGAGTTATGTTGACTCACTTAGATGCAACAAAGATGACAATTTGCAACTACAAATTTGCATGCATGTTGCATTCTTGAACTTGCATGTTTACGCCAGGAAGGTGTTCGAAAGTGGAGTATGTTGACTCACTTTATTGCAACAAATTTGGTCATTTCAGCTCTTTAAGTACTCATACATACCAATGGGATTCTTGTACTTGTGATTGTACTTGTGAGAGAGTTGAGAATTGTTATACATGCATGAGAGTTTGTGTGTATGAACAGTAGAATTTTTAATAGTTTCTTTGTACTTGAACATGCATGAGCAATTAACTTGTGTTGGTTGATTGCTTTGTTAACATGTATGTTGTCAACTTGAGAATGTTGAACATTTGCACATGCATGAGTGTCAGCTTGTGTGGTCGATTGATTGTTACATGTATGTTATATCGACTTGGAAGAGTTTATTTTGTCTCCAAAGATGAAAGGGAGATGTGACAAATTGTTTCATGAGAATGTGAAATTCTTGTTGTAAATCGTCAAGTTGTTGTACATGCTTTTTCTTGACTTGAAAGTCAGTTGTGTTTGAAGAAGCATGTTTTGTTGACTTGTGTTTAGTCGGTGGTTTATGCACCAAGATGTAAGAATACATGGCGATGTTCACATGATGTGACATTTGTTGTTTTGAAGAAGAAAAAGGAAAGAGGTCATGAAGTTATATTCTTGCATGAGTGTTTTTCAAGGTTAATGGTGTTTCTTGTGATAAGATGTCGCAGGATTTTGGAAGGTCCACGCTTGAGCAAGAGGCTCATGATTAGCCTTCATTCTCAAATCATGACATGAGCAACATGTTAATACTGGAGGATGATGGAATCAAGAAGCGAAAGTGGACAAAAATGCCAAAAAAATTTGCAGCCATTGTAGACCATTTGATGTGTTGACGCCAAGAAGCGAAAGAGATGGCAAATGCATTCTTCCAAATGTGGAATTTGGAACCGTGGAGGTAAAAGAATGGTCATTTATTTTCTTGTTATTACTGATATTGGAACTCATTGTTGTAGTTCACTCAGATGGGCTTAACTTGGAAAAGTTGTGTTTCTAAGGAGAAGTTTGCATCGAATGCATGTGTTGCAAATGAGGAACATGATTCTTAGTGGGAAGGCCATCAGTTAGCTTTCCAAGCACCGAGGGATCGCTTTGGTACAACATGGTGTTTAATCAGCAAGCAGCCAACAAGTGTTGGATTGGGTCAGCAAAAAAAGAACATTGTTTGAGGTGCCAAGCCATTTGCAAGGCAAGGCATGTGAGTGAACCCAAGTGGTTGTCATGGAGATTTTTCCAAGTAGAATCAATTGATAGAACTGGGGAAGGAGAATAGTATTCAACTTTCTTTAGATAACTAGCTTTTGTGGGTCCAAAAGCTCGTCAGTGGGAAGGAGTGATCAGACTCTTGATTAAGGGCAAAAATTTGCTCAAAAATCAAAGTGCTCAGAATCACTCAAAACTTGAACGATTGTGTCTGTCTCGGTGATAAGATTCAAACACAAGTAATTTAACCCAAAACGGAGATTGTATGAGAAAGATAGAGCCTGCTGTCCGTTTTGTCAAAGAAACAAATTTGGGTACAAGTTGGTTGGGATATTGACTAGGCATTCATATATCCCAGTGAACAAAAAGAATATTCCAGGGAATATTCCCACAGGTGGCTCAATTGGGATGTGACAAGTGTTGGCATTGGAATGTCAAAGGCATTTAGGTGGACCAATGAGAGGCTGACACGTGGCGAGCCCAGAGGCCGCCATGTGCCTTCTCAAAGATAGGTGGTAAAATTATTTGGCAGGCCAGGAAATCAAACTCGTGACCTCGCCCACACAAGCACCAAGTCTCTTATGCTATACCAGCAGCATATGTCTTAACATATCATGGGCGCATGTTTTATTTAAATGTTAAAGCGCCGAAGGTTGGAGCTAAGGGGCCGACCCCCTCTCCACATATGACCATAAATCATAACCAGGAGCTAGCGCTATTGCTAACCGCACCATTAAACGCGCTAAGTGGAGTTTATGTTAATTAACCCATACTTAACCTTTAATTAATTACGGGATTTTTGGCAGGTCCGCTAAATCAGAAATTGCGCCAATTTTGGTGGGGTTAACTGGGGTTTCTCCAGATTTGGTGGAGTTTTCTTAGGGAAAACTGAAAAAGGCCATAACATTGGCATTTTTCTACTAATTTTGGCTCAAAAAGAGTCATTCCTAGATGATTTGGATGCTCTGAACACAATGGAACAGGTTGCAGAGGCAGAAAGGCACTTATGTATGTGATTTTTCTACGTTGAAGTTTAAGGAAGCCTAGGGCCACTAGGAGAGGAGGTCAAGCCTATATCAACTGTAGTCCAATTGCAGAGCTTGGAGAGTCATTTTTGGGTTTTTGGGTCTTCTGAATCCAATGGAGCAGGTTGCAAAGCCATTTGAGCATTGCAGGTGCATGTAATCAGAGAATTGACCATTAATCCAAAGAGGGCCTAGCCATTGAAGCAGGTCCAAGGAGATGTAGCCCGGGAGGGGTGAACTCCTTTATCATCTTTGTGTTATGAGTTGCTGTGTTTTAATTCTCTTCATTTTAATTGATGTATATGTGTTTTAAACAACTAATTAACATCATAAAAGACACCCAACACTTGACACATAATTCCTCACATTTTGGTTAATTTGAGATGATCCTAAACACTTTTGTTTAATACTGATGAAGGAGCTTGCATAGAATTAATAAGTTTGCCCAACATTTAGATCACCCAAAAGTGTGAAATCAAAGAAGAAGACTTAGGAAGATTGGTTGCAACAGCTACAAGGTGACCAAACAACATATACATCATAGACCAAGTAGAGCAAAAGAAGATTGCAGCCAAGCAAAAGAGCTTCAGGACAGAGGGAAATGATAAGAAGACAAAGGTATTATTGTGTGCCATGTGTTCAAGGGGAGTAGCCCCACAAAAAAAAGCCACCTTTTCCTTTAAAAGGGGGAGAGAAAGGAAGTGTGATAACATGGGAAGCATGATGACAAGGGGAGCATGAGTATTGACATCAATGACAAAGGGGGAGATTGTTGGAAGAAATTTGTCATTGATGTCAAAGGGTGAATGGGCCATTGATGAGTTGGAAGAAACCCCTATATTTGTTTGTCAATATACATGCAAAAGGCCGTGAATTTGGATGCAAGACCATTGCCATTTGGTTTCCCTCATCACACCATTTCATTTGATAGGTTGCATGCCTCGTGGGTCCTCTTGGTTGGAGAGATATTCAAGTTCGATTTTTTTTCAAAATCTCCCCCAAATTGAATGGGTTTGTCCCCACGTAAAATGTATAGCAAAAATAGGTTTAATATGGCCTATTAAATAATTGAGAAGTCTACTCCAATAATAGGCATATTCTTTAGACGGTTTTTTTTAATGTTTTTGGGTTCAAGTTGGCCCTAGAATAGACCTCCCTCCAAAAGTATAAATAACCTAGTTGTGGAAATTCAAAGCAACATTTTTCGTGGCATATGTTCAAGGAACTTATAGACTCTAAACTTGTTGGAGTAGACCAAGGCTAAAATAATGTGAAATTATGTGGTATGAAGAGCATATACCAAGGGTAAAGAGGTCAAGTTTGTTTCTAAACATTAGCAACAGATTGAGCTCTCTGCTGTGCAAGTTTTTTCTAAGAAGGCATTTTGGTTATAGGTCAAGCTATTAAAAGCTAAATTTTGTACTAGTTAAGTTGGAGGCCAAGTTCTGTCTTGGAGTATACTTGAATACCCCTAAAAACAATCATGGTTCAGGTCCGAAATTAACCCTTTGTTGCAAGTCAAAGTCACCAATGTTGCAGATCACAGGGCCCGAATTGAAGAAGATGATCTAAGGATGAAAAGGGACCAAACTAAAGTGCTGTGAGCTCACCAAGGAAGACTGTTGAGAAACAAGTGAGCAAGGGATTATAGTGACAATTGTATTATGCTAAGTATGGACAGAGGATTGATGACATAAAGAAGGCTAATCTGAAGAAGATTTGGACAAGTAGAAGAGGTCAGATTTGATTGAGAAATTGAGGTCCAAGTTGGAGCTTGTGCCTCAGGAGGTTGTAGCCTCCTTCCTGTTGGTGTAGGAAATCCAAAGGGAGTTGGTGCTCCCTGTCAGTTGTAGTTGACAAAATCCTAGGGGGTTGTAGCCTCCTTTGAGTTGGAGCTCATAAATTTTGGAGATTGTTATCTCCTCATGTATATGTAATTGATTATGGTTTTATCAATTTATTCTCATTATTGAGTTTCCATGTATATTTGATGCACTCTTGTTAATGATATCTTGCATACTAGTTTATTGACTGCTAATAGTGTAAAATTTCTAAAGGTGCTCAATACTGATTCTCACCACCCCTTTTTATTATTGCTGATATTTCCAACAATTATCTCCCTCAGGATGGACAATTCTCTATAATGTAGGTGTCCCATCCTCTTGTGCCACAAATTGCACAAGCTGTCACTCCTATGAACTAGAGCTCGAATAGGATCACCCTGTAACTTGTACAAGCTTTCACTCCTATGAACCAGAGCTCGAATAGGCTCACCCTGTATCCTGTACAAGCTATCTTCTGTAATCCCGATCACTCGAAGTGTGTCTGGGCTAGATCCTTCTAGCCTAATGAATACATTCCCTTTCTTGAATTCCACAACAAAACGTTTGTACTCGATGACTGAAACTAAAAATAAATTCTTATTGAACCATGAAGCACACAACACATACTTCAAATCCGTATAGCTACCTGACTGGAGTTGGAAATAAATTGTACCAACTCCATTTACTGAATACTTGGCATCATCACTAAGTTCCACATGTAATGGTGAATCTTGCTCCATGAGACTGGTAAACATACATCGAGCTGAAGTCATATGATGAGATGCCCCTTTGTCCACATGCCATTCGTTCCTTGGAACTATGGTCATAGAAAGGGAAGAAACTAATGAGGAGTCATTCTCAAACTTTGCATCAAACTCACTCATTTGATTTTTGTTGAGGCTGCCACCTGCTTCTGTTGCTGCTTCCATTTACCCTTCTTCTTTTCTAGACCTTGTGATGCATAATACTCATGCTTATGACATATGAAGCACTTGATTTTACTTAAGTCCTTCTTGTCTGGGTGTGAGGTTGAATCCTCGCTTTATCCCTTACCTTGAATAAAACCCTTTCCTTTGACCTTACTCATTTGACCGATTAGGGCTAGGTTCTTGTCACCTCCCTTCTTGCTAGCTTTAGACTCCATTCGAATCTCCTCTTGGATATAATCATCTGATAGACTTTCAAAGTTTGGAAGCTTTTTATGAGCACAAACACCATATATGGATGGTTCCTAAGAACTTGGGAAACCATTCAATACCATGTTAACTAGCTCAATGTCCTCTACCTTCTCCTTGACTACTTCAAGTTGATTACATACTTGAGTGATTTTTATGAGGTAACTGGTAGATGTATTAGATATAGACATCTCTATGGATCTAAGCTTGTTTATTAGGATCATCTTTGTATTTATGTTCTCACTCTAGTAGTGGCTTACCAGTGCATCGAACATCTCTTTGGTCATACTATTATCGGAAATGTGAGGAATCAAGTGATCTTTTACTACATCTGAGATCACTTGCTTGACTTTAACTTCCTTATTTTTCCTTGCTTGAATTTAATATCCTAAAGATCATTTTACTCCAACAACAATGTAATGCTAGCTCTCCATGACAAAAAATTGAGTCTCCATCCAATCTGCCCTCAAATCCAAGACTTGCTACTGCCATCTTCCCTGATCTAAATAAACTGCCTAGTAGAAGTGCTTAGTCCTTCAAGCACTAGTAAAACTAACTACTAGATTTTAGATCTAATAGACATACTATTGTAAATACTTGGAAATTCCTCCATTTAGAGACCCAACTTTCTTGCCATGTTAAATTTTTTTCTCAACCTAGGTGAATAGTCCCCTTATGGTCTCGGTTTAATTACTTGCTGAAATTTATTTTTCAAACAAATTTTTTTAGACCACAGAATTATAACATAATTTTTGGAAAAATAAATTAGTGGAAGAAAAATAAATTTCAAGTACAATAACAATTTTTATTGCCCTTCAAATTAGTTTTTCATTAAATTTATTCCAAACTTACAAGGGTTTCTTCCATGTAGAAATTTCTGTTTTCCCACCCCGGTTTTCAGTTTCTCCTTATTTCTCCCATGTAGTTAAATGCCCATTCCCATAACCATACATTTAACAGACTGAAAAAAATAAATATTGCTGAAAACACAAATTCTGGAAATTTTTCAGAATGCTAGAAATTGCAGAATTAAAAATCAGCAATAAAAAACAGCCATTAAAACACATTAAAACACTGATATTTTTGGTCAACTTGACCCTAGAAAAACCCCCTACAACTCTTGGGGAAAAACCAGTTTGAGAGCTCTTCTTTATTTCTGAAAATTGACTTTTTACAGTGAGAATTATTCAGAAAAAATCAGCAAGCAAATTTACAACTTATCTCCTTTCCCGTGCCTCACAGCAATCTGGAAATTACAGCAAACTGGACAGCAATAAATGCTGTACGGCCTCTGTTTTGTGTGCAGAAAAATCAGCAAACTGCTCCTTGATTTTTGTGCAAAAATCTGCCTTTCACTATGTGCTGAATCAGCTGTACAAATCTGCTCAACTGCTGCCTTGGAATGTGTGCCAAGCTGCTGTCTCCTTCTCCTCCCTGCTCAGAAATCTCTTTTGCTCTCTTGCTCTCCTTCTCCCAATCTACTCATGAAAGAATGAATAACCTTTTCCTCCTTTAATATAACTCCAAGTGACTTTTGGGTGATCCAAGTGACTTTTGGGTGATCTCTAAATCCAATGGCTGAAATAGATTTAGATCAATGGTTGAGATTAAATGCTCATTTAAATCTCACTTTCTATTTTTTAATTCACCCCACTTTGATAAAGACCCACTTAGTCATTTATTTCCAAAGTCACTTTTTCTTTCTAATTTTTCATTTACTTTATAAAAGTTACTTTAAAATTAGACTTAGTAACTTTATCACTTAAAGTCACTTTTAAATTAGATTTAACTTTATAAAATTATAAAGTCACTTTAGGAGAAAAATTAAATTCTTTTGGACACTTTTCCCTAGGCCAAAGATCAAAGCCTAAGGGAATCACCTGTCCTCCGGTACCAAATTTCAACACTCCCTCTTACCGAGGAAGGTGTTCCTCACCACACCCATCTTGTCCCTGAAGTAGACATGCTTGCCCCGTGGTAAAGCTTTGGTAAGGATATCTGCAACCTGCTCATTAGTGGAAATATACTCAAGCTTCACAACTCCCTTCTGAACATAGTCTCTGATGAAATGATATCTGATCCCGATATGCTTTGACCTGTCATGAAATACTGGATTCTCCGTGAGTTTAATGCAACTCTGATTATCACAGTAAATCACTGAAGGTCTCAACGGCTGACCAAATAAGCCAAACAACATCTTGCGAAGCCAGATGGCCTCACAACTAGCTAGACTGGCTGCCATATACTCTGCTTCCGCTGAACTCAGTGCTACTGACTGCTGCTTCCGGCTGAACCATGACACTACTGCTGAACCCAACCCAAAACAACACCCTGAAGTGCTCTTCCCATCAGAAGCACAACCTGCCCAATCAGAATCAGTGTATCCTGCCAATCTCACTCCATCTCCCTGCCTGTAGTACAGACCATAATCCACTGTCCCCTGTAAGTACCGCAAAATGTGTTTTGCAGCCACCCAGTGAACCTTCCTAGGCTCACACATAAACTGACTCATCGTGTTGACTGCAAAACAGATATCTGGTCTAGTGTTGACCAAATACATCAAGGAACCAATCAGCTGCCTGTACAATGTGGGATCCACCAACTCGGAATCCGAAGCATGAAGCTTCTTCCAGTTGGTGATCATCGGTGTCGACATGGGTCTACAATCCTCCATGTGGAATCTGCTAAGGATGTCCACAATATACTTCCCCTGCCCCAGGAAGAAATGCCCCTCCTCCTGCCACACCTCCAAACCAAAAAGTAATGCATCAAACCGATGTCCTTCATCTCAAACTTCGCTGCAAGATCTCTCTTGCAGTGCTCTATGAGTCTCTCTGCACCTGTAATGATCAAGTCATTCACATAAAGCACCAGAATGAGAGGCTCCTCACCAATCACAATAAAGTAAAGGTTCGGATCTGCCTCACTCTTTGTGAAACCCATCCCCTGCAAGTATGCATCTATCCTAGAGTACCAAGCTCTGGGAGCTTGCTTCAGGCCATAAAGGGCCTTCTTCAATCTGCACACATAGGACTCCTTCCCATGCACCTCAAAGCCCTATGGCTGCTCAATGTACACCTCCTCCTGTATGAAGCCATTGAGAAATGCGGTCTTCACATCCATCTGGTGGATCTTCCAACCCATCTCTGCTGCTATCGACATAATGGAGCGGATCGAAGTATATCGAGCCACGGGAGCGAAGGTCTCCTCATAATAAACTCCCTCTACCTGGGAGAACCCTCTAGCCACAAACCTCGCTTTGAATTTCTCAATGCTGCCATCTGCAGCATGCTTTACCTTGTAAAGCCATCTGGAAGTAACCACGGATTTGCCCTCAGGCCTCGGCACCACCTCCCAAACATCATTCTTCATGATAGAAGAACACTCCTCCTGCATGGCCTCTCTCCAGACCTGCTGGCTAGCTGCCTCCTCATAGCTAGAAGGCTCAGAGTCAAGGATGCTGGTAACCATCGCCATATAGCTACAAAACCTCTCAGGTGGTCTACTCTCTCTGACCGGCCTCTTCGGCTCAGCAACAGATGTGGCATCTCTCAAGGTGTCCTGAAGCCACTTGGGCTTCCTCTTCCCTGAGCGCACTTCTCCCACCGGAGAATGAAACTCCTCCTCTCATCATCATCAGTAGCCTGAACTCCTGACTGTCTGTCTGCTGTCCTCCTGCCTGCACCTGAACCTGTAGAAGCTGAGGTACCGTGTGAACTGTCCATCAGTGGACTCCCTAGTGAACTGCTCTGTGAACTGCTCTGCATACTGCTCGGAGCACCACCCCTCTGGCTCGGCGAGCCACTGCTCACTGATGGACCTAACATGCTCATAGATGTACCTCCGGATCCTCCTGATCCCTGCCCACTGGATCCCTGCGACTGACTCAACTGCTGCTGAGGGTCTGCGATCCAGATACTCTAACTCCCGTGACCTCCTAAAGGCCCTGTCCTCCTCGAACTTCACATCCCGTCTGACAACAACTCTCCTCTGTGCAGGAATGTAAATCCGAAAGGCCTTTGAGGTCTCACTGTAGCCCACAAAGATACCCTTCTCTGCAGTGGGCTCTAGTTTGGTCCTCTTCTCCTTGGGTATATAGGAGTATGTAATGCATCCAAAGATATAAGACCAAGATCAGGCTTCTTCCTAGAGAAAGCCTCCTCCGGAGTCATGTGCCCCAAGGCACGATGCGGATTCCTGTTCTGCAAGTAAACAGCTGTGTTGCAGGCCTCTGCCCACAAGAACAATGGCAACCCCTGATCATGTAACATGGCTTTGGCAGCCCCTATGATGGATCTGTTCTTCCTCTCTGCAACCCCGTTCTACTGGGGGTTGTAAGGAACAGTGAACTCCCTCCTAATGCTTGCCTCCGCACAATAGTCAACAAACTCTCCAAGGGTGTACTCTCCTCCATTGTCCGACCTCAAGGACTTGATCTTTCGACCTGTCTGAGTCTCCACAAGAGCTCTGAACTCCTGAAACCGCTTGAAGACCTCACTCTTGGTCTTCAAAAAATAAATCCAGGTCCTCCTGGAGTGATCATCAATGAATAAAACATAGTACTCATATCCACTCAAGGAAACATGAGACATTCGACCGCTCACATCGGAATGAATCAAATCAAGTATCCCCGTCGCTCTGCTGTCACTGCTGGGAAAAGGGGATTTGGCAAATTTGCCCATCGCACAACCTCTGCAAGTATCAAAGTGATCAGTACTGAAATCTGGCACACCTATAGTGATCTCCCGCAATGTCCTCAAGGCTCCATGATACATATGTCCCATCCTGCGGTGCCAAATCTCACACAGCTCAGAACTGCTAGCTCTGCTGTCGGTACTACTGCTCAATGCCAAAAGGGGCTGAAATGCAAACTTGTACACCTTTGCATGGCGTACACCTATCACTCTAGCTGAATCAGTTGGAATGCCCCTGGGATACATCAACACCTGTCCTCCCTGAACAGTACCTCATATCCCCTGTCCTCCAAAGCTGAGACGGATATGAGGTTCTTCCTCATCCCTGGCACATAAAGAACCTCTGACACCTTCAAGGGAGGTTTGGACTCCCTCTGAAATGTCACTGTCCCCACCCCGACTGCTCTAACAACTCTGTCA
Source organism: Pinus tabuliformis (assembly GCA_031772625.1). Lineage (NCBI taxonomy): Eukaryota > Viridiplantae > Streptophyta > Pinopsida > Pinales > Pinaceae > Pinus > Pinus tabuliformis. The sequence continues at coordinate 659,276,428 of CM062816.1, read as the reverse complement.
TCACCGAGTACTACCTCGATATCAGTGCCACTCTCTGAAAGCTCTGAGAAGTACTCACGGACTCCTGTCATATGACGTGAAGCCCCACTGTCCACATACCAGATACCTAAAGATGCTCCGCTAATCGAGGGAAAAGCATGCTCCCTCTGAACCTGTGTGGCAGGTGATCCTGCACTAGAGGACTCACATGTAGTGAACGCAAACTCCCGGTCAAAACGACCTGCAAAGTCCTCAATCTCAGCTGAAGCTGCCACATCCTGGTTCTTCCCCTTCTTCTTCTTCTTCTTCGGACACACAACTGCATAGTGTCCCATCTTCTGACAATTCCAACACTTCACTTTGGAATAGTCCTTCTGTGAGTTACTCTGTTTACCTTTACCTTTGCCTTTGCCTCCACCACCGCTTGTGGAAGCCTGCTTCTTCCCTTTGCCTTTCTTGCCTCCTGCCACCAGTGCTACATCCTCATCCTGCTCAACTGGCTTGGCTGCCCCAAGCTGACCTTTCCTGATCTCTGTCTGAATACAATCATCCCAAAACCTCTCCCATGTGGGAAGGGTCTCACGTGCACAAACCCCATCAGCAAAGTTCAACCATGAACGGGGGAGGCCATTCACTGCAATCCGCACCAACTCAGTGGGTGGAATGGCCTCTCCAATCGTTGCCAACTCGTCTCTCACATTAGTAATCTTTGTGAGATATCCAGCTGCACTATCATTACCCATCTTAATGTTCTTCAGCTTCTCCTTCAGGACCATCTTCCGGTTCTCATTGGTACTCTGGTAGAGATTGGACAATGCTGTCCACATCTCATGGGCATTGCTCTTTCCTCTCACATGAGGAATGCAATGGTCTTTGATTCCGTCTAGAATCAACCTCTTACCCTTATTGTTCTTCTTTTTATACTCAGTCAACTGAGTAACATCAGTGGGCATAACAACAGGGTTCTGTGCGGTATGCACCATGATATCCCAGACTTCTGCCTCCTCAAAGATACTCTGCATTCTCTCCTTCCAAACGCTGTAATTTATATGCCCATCCAGCCTATCCTCCACCCTCAATTCCAATGACATCCCGCTGTCCTAAAACTGAAAAATAGCACTGCTGTAGTAAAGATAAAACTGCTATTTATGAAAAAATCAGCTTGCTGGAATTTTCTGAGTGAAAAATCAGCAACTGTAATTTTTCCTTTTGCTGTCCCAAACTGCCCTTCAGCACTCAAGCTCTAATACCATGTAGAAATTTCTGTTTTCCCACCCCGGTTTTCAGTTTCTCCTTATTTCTCCCATGTAGTTAAATGCCCATTCCCATAACCATACATTTAACAGACTGAAAAAAATAAATATTGCTGAAAACACAAATTCTGGAAATTTTTCAGAATGCTGGAAATTGTAGAATTAAAAATCAGCAATCAAAAACAGCCATTAAAACACATTAAAACACTGATATTTTTGGTCAACTTGACCCTGGAAAAACCCCCTACAACTCTTGGGGAAAACCAGTTTGAGAGCTCTTCTTTATTTCTGAAAATTGCCTTTTTACAGTGAGAATTATTCAGCAAAAAATCAGCAAGAAAATTTACAACTTATCTCCTTTTCCGTGCCTCACAGCAATCTGGAAATTACAGCAAACAGGACAGCAATAAACGTTGTACGGCCTCCGTTTTGTGTGCAGAAAAATCAGCAAACTGCTCCTCGATTTTTGTGCAAAAATCTGCCTTTCACTATGTGCTGAATCAGCTGTACAAATCTGCTCAACTGCTTCCTTGGAATGTGTGCCAAGCTGCTGTCTCCTTCTCCTCCCTGCTCAGAAATCTCTCTTGCTCTCTTGCTCTCCTTCTCCCAATCTGCTCATGAAAGAATGAATGACCTTTTCCTCATTTTCCTCCTTTAATATAACTCCAAGTGACTTTTGGGTGATCCAAGTGACTTTTGGGTGATCTCTAAATCCAATGGCTGAAATAGATTTAGATTAATGGCTGAGATTAAATGCTCATTTAAATCTCACTTTCTATTTTTTAATTCACCCCACTTTAATAAAGACCCACTTAGTCATTTATTTCTAAAGTCACTTTTCCTTTCTAATTTTTCATTTACTTTATAAAAGTTACTTTAAAATTAGACTTAGTAACTTTATCACTTAAAGTCACTTTTAAATTAGATTTAACTTTATAAAATTATAAAGTCACTTTAGGAGAAAAATTAAATTCTTTTGGACACTTTTCCCTAGGCCAAAGATCAAAGCCTAAGGGAACCACCTGTCCTCCGGTACCAAATTTCAACATTCCACTGAGGAAAACTCGCTCATTGAGAAAGTAAATAATACAACACCAAAACCTAGCTTTACTGTGCTTCGTAAGACCTTGTATGACCTACACAAATTGCAGAAGGTGAAACCCTTTATGCCCTGCTTCATATGGCACTTGTACCATTGAGACCTGCAACTTGTACATTCCTCATATGGCTATGCCTTGACCTTGTATGGTTGCGTATTGCTACTCATGTTGTGCCTAGAAGTCATACATCCCTTGTATGACTTGAATTTGGTCCTCTTGCTAGTTTTTGTATATGCCCCCCTTTAGATTTTTGGTTGTTGGGTCGACTCTTCCACTTGTTGCTACTTTTCTTCTCTCCTTGGCTTACACACCGAGTAAAAAGCTTTGTCACTTTGTGCAATTGAGTTAATGTGTCATTTTCCGTTTTTCCTTGCCTTCTTTCATAATTTTAAGTTGTTGACCAAATCTTCCAAACCTTAGTCTCTCAATGAGATTGATGGTTGAGATTAAATCCCAATTAATGGTGTAGATTCATCTAAATGACTAATGTAATAAAGTTACACTTTATTAGACTTTAGTCAACTCCAAAAATTAAAAACCTCTTCATTTTAATAATTTATTTTAATAATTAAGGGAATTTTGAGGTCTAAAATGGGTCTCCTAAGGAAAATAATAAATGATTAGTTAAAAGTATAAAATAAGATTAATGAATTTGTTAAGAAAAGTAAAGGAAACTGTTTCTATTTATTATATTTTTGGCTCATCTCTTTATAGGTTTAGTCAAATGTCAAGTGCAGACACTCGTTGGATGCCTAACTAAAATCCACATGCATACTTCAGAGTTGACCCACAGTAAAAAACATGAAAAAAGCGTGGTACCCACTTAGCATACTTCTAAGTTGACCCACATAAAAAAATTGAAAATGCACCAAAAAAAGCATGTTGAACACACTTTTTTCATGTATTTTCTATTTTTTCAATGTGGGTAAACTAAGCATGTAGAGAGGATACTCATTGTATGTGCAATTTAATTCTGCATCTAGCAAGTGTCTACACTTGACATTTGAGTAAATGTATACGGAGGCAAGTTGAAAGCACATTTAAAAAAAATAGTTTTATTATTTTCCCTCTAAAATATTTACCCTTGGGGATGACATCATCATCTTGAATCCTATTGCTACCTTTAAAGTTAATTTTTTTAGTACTTTTTTGTTTTTTTTTAGGCCCATTTTTGACCCTGAAAATTTCCCTAGTAAAAGTGAATTTCAAAATAAAAAGGACTTCAGATGACTTCATGCACGTTTGACACAAAATATATGCAAAAATTCCTATCCAAGCTACAAACATCCACATGAGCTGACCCCATGTTCTGGACATTTGTTGATGAAGAATGAGAACGATTGTGTCAGAAGAATTTGTCATTGATGTCAAAAGGTGAATGGGCCAACATTTGTTTGGTGATTTGAGTGCTCAAATCAAGCGAATTTGGATGCAAGTACACTCTAGGTTGCTAGCCCTTTTCACGCCATTTCATTTGACAGGGAACACACCTTGTGGGTCATATTGATTGAAGAAATATTGAAGTTGAATATTTTTTCTCAACGTTGATTGGGTGTACCCCCACAAAAAATTGCACGACACAAACAATGTTGATATGATCCAAACCTTATTCATGGTGGCCCATTAATTTTTAAAATATGGTCTCCATTAAATAAAAGTTAATCCTCCTCACGTTCAAGAATGATTAATCTAAATCAGACCTAATCAGGTTTACTCAAGTAGGCTACAAATTTGGATAAATTCTCAGTTAAACTCTACTATAAACATGTCCTTTCGAAGGGTCATGTCAGCCCCATTATAGGCCTGTTCAACCATTATATATTGCCCTAGCTGTGGGCATATATGAGCAAGAAAAATCGGTGGGTCTGAGGTAAAATATAAGTGAGGAACAATCCAACATATGAGCTTAAAATACATCTTAAGAAGGCCAAAATATGGAACAAGTTTGTTAGGATATTCGTCACTGATTTGGGGCTTCTTGAAGCTGTCCAAGAGTTCTTTCTGAGGTCTATTTTCTATAGTCATTTTTTAACTATTGCTGAGGTTACATGTGGTATTTCTGCCTATTTGAGGCCTTATGTGATCCTTTTTCTGAGGAGATTCTTGGCCTGTATGAGGCCTTCTATGGTCCTTTTTATGAGGAAACTCTTGGCCTATTTGAAGCCTTCTAGGACCCTTTTTCTGAGGAGATTCTCAGCCTTTCCCGAGGCCCTATTTAGGCTTTCATTGAGGTTCCTATTTAACTTTATGAGGTAGAATTCACCCACTATGAGGTAGCTCTTTTGATATCTGTTCACACTATTTTGAGGTTTGCTTGGTGGCTTTCTTAAGGTATGTTTGAAGTCTGTCCTGGTCAACAAGGAGATCCAAATTTGATGCAGAGGTTGATCCAATTTTTTGAAGTAGATTGAGGAGTTGAGTTGAGGAAATTATACCCCTAGTTAGGGCACACCTGAAACATTATCCTGAGTCAATTTTGAGACAAGTCTGAAGGTGAACTAAGGGATATTGGATTAGGGTTTAGAACTAGTTCTATAATAGACTTTTGTGAACAATACTTGATAGCAGGGAGGAGACCTTGGCATATGAATTGTGGCAGACCTATGATGAATTGAAGTAGACCCTTGACATGTGTTAAGGCAAGTCAGAGGCATCATTTGTAGCAAATATTTTTTGGAGCAGATCTTGTATTGTAGCAGACCATTTCTTGATGCATACTTTAATGACTGTAGTAGACCTTTGATGCTTGTTCTGAAGGATATTTTTGAAGTCTTGGAACAAGTTATTGAGTTAAAGACAAAGTAAGGGAATCTGTGCTTTGGATGATCAAAGGTATAAATTTTAATCATTGAACTATCAACAATATAAGTTAATGCAACCTATAGATTGGATATTGGACAAGGGGAAATACTGAAGTTGTTTGAATATTGTTGTATTTGGTCCATTGTACCTGGTACGGGAGCCCAAGAATATTTTCTTTTATCTTTTATTCTATAGGGTGACAAGGATGGTGTTAGGGAAGGAATTTATAGCTTCCTTCAGGAGGTTTTCGCCTCCTTCCTGTGGGAGCTGGTAAATCTTGGGGTTGTAGCCCTTCTAGTTGTAGTTGCTAAATCCAGAAGTTGTAGCTTCCCTTGTAATATAAATATATTGTTCATATATATATATATATATATATATATTGTTTTCATTTGATGTGATGTTATTGGTTAATTATTTTGATACTTAATTTGTTCAAATTTACAAAATACTGATTCACTCCCCCTCTCAATGTTTCCAACAATTGATATTAGAGCAGGTTACCCTCTAATAGTTTAATCAATGGAGGGAAGACCCTGATTAGATATGGAAATGGAAGGCATCTATTCAAGGAAAATTCTAGTGTTTGATGGAAATGATTATCTACTATGGAGGAGTTGCATGGAAACCTACTTGAAGGCTATAGGAGTGGATGTTTGGCTCTCCATTGTAAATGGCTACAAAGTTCCTAAAAATACTTCTATTGATCCAAAGGAGAAGAATTTGTTTAGTTCGATTCAAAAGCTTTTGATGCCATCATAGGTGGATTGTCAAGAACCATTAAGTCCAAGGTGATGTCCTTCACCACAACCAAAGAAGTTTGGGATAAACTTAAAACTCTGTATGAAGGTAATGATAAGGTCAAGAAGTCAACTTCAAAATATAAATCTCAATTTGAAAACATGAAAATGGATGAATAAAAATATATTTGACTTATTTTCTTAGATTAGATGAAGTTGTCAACTCCATCAGAGGATTAGGAGAAGAACTTAAATATCCCTTGATCATACAAAAGGTCCTGAGATTGCTTCCCTTGAGATATGATGCCAAAGTATCTGCCATAGAAGAAACCAAGGACTTGACTAAGATGACAATGGAAGAATTACATAACACTCTTACAACATACAAAATGAGAATAGATACAGAAGATGGACCATCAACTAGAGAAGCAACTTTTAAAGCCACAAGGAAGACAAGAAACAAATAACTCAAGGTTGAAGGAACTTCAGACAATGATTCAGATGTAGAAGAAGCAAATTTCATCAGGAAGCTAAAAAGGGGAACCAAAAAACACAAAGGTAAGTTACCTTTTAAATGTTTCAAATGTGGAAGAATAGGTCATTATGCTAAGAGATGTCCTTTTAAGGAAAATAAAAGCTTCCACAAGAAAAATATTTATTCCAAAGAAGACAACAACTCTTTAGATGAAAGTGATACAAAAGAACCAGGTGCAAGAGAAGTTCTCTTTATAACCTAAGAAAATCAAGATAATGATCATGGTGTCGAAGAGGTAAATTATTTAGATGATGAAGAACCAAATATGAGAATAGATTCTTTTTGAGGACTCAACAAAGATTTAGAGTATGAAAAAGAAGATGAAGACCTTAAGGAGAAATTGGAGAATAATGAAAAACAAAATGCCTTGCTTAGAAATAAAAATAGAGAATTGAAAATATAAAGGCATGATGAAGAAAATACGTCTTTAAAGGTCCATCTTGAAGAATGAAAGAGAATTGAGGAAGTGTTGAAGATGTAGATGAAGAAGAGAGAAGAAGAGTGTAAGAAGCTTGAAGAAGAAGTTGTGTCATTAAGAGCTGAAGTTGGTAATATTAATAAGAACTTGAACAACTCACTAGTGTTAGATAACATTCTTAGCTGTCAAAGATCATCAGGCAATAAATTTGGTCTTGACTATATAGGTGCATCCTCAAGCAAGGAAGACACAATCTTCAAGACTTTAAAGGAGGAAATTAAAGGAGAATCTAGAAATGATGCGGATTCAAGAATTTATATAGATGTTCCCAAGAGCATCCATCACAAAGATGCCCAGAATTGGATTGAACCTCCTCCAAGGAAAAACAACTTCAGAAGATCAACTTACTCTCCCAGGGAAATCATGGGTAGAATGATTCTTCAGAACTAGATAACAATTTGTGACTTCTTTTTACTTTTATTGTTAGCTATAATCTTCTTATTTTGTTATTAATGCATGTGCGTGTGCTTCATCAAACTGCTATCAAAACATAAAACAAGAAAACAAGATGTTGGCTCTCTACCACGACAAAACCTCTCTTCTCTTTAGAGGAAAACCATTTAGTAAGTTTCTCTTATTGAAGCTGCTTCTTGATCAATGCCAATACCTAGACCCTTGACAAGAATATCCTTCAAGCACAAGTCAAATAATTCCTTCTCCTGCCCTTTGTTTCTCGACACTTTGTCCTACTTCTTTCGACACTTTCTTCTATGACAATTCGTCCTCCTACTTCCTTCGGCAACTGGTGATAGACCATATTATGCTTAGTTCAAGAAGAGATATTTCTCCTTGATCTTTAGTGAAATCTTTCGCATAAGATGATGCCTTCCTTCTCTTAACCAACCAAGCTCCTTCTTGATGTGAGATTCCAGACTTGATGTGACAACACTACAACCCTAGTTTTTCACACATGTGGGAGGTTTCCCTTAGGTTTTGACTCCTTTCTCCTTCGCTTATGAGAGTCTCTTCTTCGCTTGGGTAGGAGGCCTTATAGGCCTAAGTTACTAGCCCAAACAAGGAGGAATATATCACTGTGATCTTGCTGTTGTTATGACCATAGACTGCCCTTCTTTTCTCACATGTGTGACTGTGTATCCTCCTTAGAACAACCCTATAAACTTTGGTTTGTGTCTCTCCTTCTTTGCTACACTAGAGGCTCCTTGTATTTTGACTTTCTTCACCCTTTCTTGGTTCTTCTTCTTCGCTAATTTCAGAGGTAGATTGCATTGTACTTAGAGGAGTGGACAACCTCTATATATAGAGGTTTGTCCCTCCTTTAGGTCGACTTGAGGCCGACTTGACATATCTAATTCGGATTGCTTCTTTGTAGGTGTCGTTGCATGGAGGAGACTTGTTGACTTTGCTTGGAGGTATTCTCTTGACTCTAATACATAAACATACAAGGTGTAACATGCCCTTAAGGTCTTCAACCTTTTATTTTGACTATTTGACTCACCTATAGCACTTTAACTTGTGCTAGACCTATTTCAATGAGAAAGAAACTCATTGACATATATTATAAAAATAAACTTTATTTTCTTGAATAAATACAAATTTAAAAAGTACATTTATGAAGACTGAACCTAGTTACACTTCCTTCAACACTCCCTCTTAACTAGGGAGGTATTCATACAACATTACAAGGTGTTTGGCTATGTTTCAATCTCTGAAGAATTCACATAAGAGAAACCGGATTTGCAATCCATCTGTTACGACATCATAATAACCAACATTTTTTCCACAGCAAGGCCTTGACTGAAAACTCTATCTCTCAATAGATTAGAGCACAATTTTGGCGAGACCAATGACTTATAGACACCTTAGTCATTGTCTCTCAAGGTACATACCCACCCGGGTGTTCACTGAGTATGACCTTCTAGGACTATTCTTGTCTTGGGTTCCGAGCCCTCAAAAAATATCGGTCATCTTGCCTACTCTTGTCTTGGATGCCCTACACATCCTCAAAGAGTATAAGATGCAAAATAATTACCCAATCCTCCCATTCTTTCTTCCTAAGTGAAGACAAGAATGTTGTGTCTATATTGTGTTACATTTCCATTCATGAACTTCATATAGACTTACGGCTGTTAGTGCTGGTCTAATGCATGACCCATGAAATGGAAAAACACAATTGTCACTCCTTTGTAATAAGGGGTGATCCAAAAATTCCTCTTGATCAGGGACATGTCAGAGCTCCCGCTTAACTAGGGATTCTTTCATTCATCATCAACTTCTTCTTCGTGGGTCCTTCAACTACATGATCTCATTCCTTTCTTTGATGTCATGAAGTCTTTGTTCAAACTTCTTCTAGGTAGGGTAACATCCATTGATCACTTTCCTTCCTGGTTTGTGATGTCATTGCTTCCTTCGTGGAAAGTGGCTTTCTTGTCATACATTAGGTTTTCTTGTCATTTGGCTACTCCTTTGTCATCTGTCCATGCTTCAGAATACTCTTCATGGATGCTTCATTGTACTTGCTTGTTTTACATGATTCGACCTAGTAGCCCATCATGACTTCATCCTTATATTGCTTCAACATTAAATGGTGCTTTTGCTGGATGGATTCTTCATCATGACATCTTTGTAGAGTAGAATCAATTATCTACATATTTCATATCTCCAAGGCCTTCATAGGTGTCAAGGGTCCTTCCTTCCTTTGTCAGAGTTGTCTTGCCTTCTTTCGAGAGATATATTCAAAGTATCTTGTCAGATAGTGATTCTCGGTGATCATGGTGTTCTTCACATGCTTGATCTCTTTCTTCATTTTATTCTCTTTGGATCAATTGGTCAACCACCTTATGCTCCTTGAGAGCACTTCTTCATTGCTTACTTCCTAGACTAGTCAACATTTCTTCTTGCTTCTTAGTCAACAATCTTATACTCCTTATGTGAGCATATCCTTTTGGTGACCTTTATTGCATTGTAGTACATGCCTTCGAGCATGCCATTGGTGAAAGAGATTATTTTCTACTTGATCATGTTATAGAACTATTCCCATGACTCAATAATATACAAATGATAACATGACTAAACTTTGATGCATACATACCTCATCTTGATTCTCCTTTAATCATCTTAGCTTCTTTTGGTTGACCTTGGTGTGGCCCTTCTTGCTTCATCTTAGATTTCCTGCATATCATATTTTCCTTGAATCCCATGAATCAGATTCCAAAGGAGACTTCTGCTTTGGTTCATGAACCTTCTTTTGAAGATTCCATCATAGGATCTTAAAGACCCTTGCCTTGCAAATGTTTCTTTTCTTTTGATGATGGAGGTCTTCTAAGATTCTTAATCATGATCAATTTTTTCTTTCATCGTGGATGAGGTCCTATACTAGGTATGCTCCTTCTACATGAATATCTTGAGCTATATCTACCATGCTCCTATATTCTAGAAGATATATGCATTTTGTTCTCATTGTAAATGCTACTTCTCCATGAGTACCTATAAGTCTATATACTTCATGCTTTTAGATTCTAGAAGATGTTTCTAGCCATGCAATTTTATTTTATTCCTACATGCTCCTATCCTACTCAAAACTTTGAAAGAAGACTTGAAGTGAAGAGTTTGACTTAGTCATAGTAGAGATCCGGAGGACATTCCTACTTTTGCTTCTTTTCTTCTTCTTTCACCTCTTGAGTCATGTGAGCTTCTTCCCTCTTTATTTTCGTTGTTGTTGTTGTCCTTCTTAAGCTTAGGACAATTCCTTTTGTAGTGTCCATATACTTGACATCTATAACATTGGATTTTGGACATGTCTTTGTTGTTTTTTCTTCTTGGACCAAATTTGCCAAACTTTTCCATTCTTTTGGCCATGGTAGCAAATGCTTGCTCCTTTGATCCCACATATTCCTTTGCTTTTAGTTTGGTTTCCTCTGTCTTGCATAGAGACCACATTTCACTGAGTGTGGTTGCTTCCTTCTTGGCATATATGCTTGATGTGAAGTTGCCCCAATCCTTAGGTAGAGCATTGAGTACTACAATTTTCATTTCTCTATCAGACATGACTTCCCCAAGCCCTTGAAGTTGATCCCTCATCTCAGAGATCTTCACGAAGTAGGGAACTCTTCCTTCCTTGTATATCTTCATCTTGTACAATTCATTTCTTAGAGATATCACTTCTCCAACTGTGGATACCGAGAATAACTCTACTAGCTTATCATAAATTTCTTTTGATGTTTCAAATTTGGAGACATAAGGAATGAGAGAGTCCTTGATAGATTCTATTAGAATCCTTTGAGCTCTTGTCTCATCCTTATTGTACTTGGCTAAGGCTTGGGTTTGTTCCTTAGCAGGGATAGTGATATTCCCTTTGACATGTTCTAGAAGTTCATTCTCTTTGAGAAGTAAATCAGTCCTCTTCTTCCATGCAAGAAAGTTATTAGTACCTACCAATTTGTTGCTTTCCTTGCAATAGTCATTGATGTATATTCAGAAGGGGACATACACTTACTTGATAGATTTTGAGATGTAGTGGATTTTCTTTCTCCTTGAAGACTTGATGGCTTGCCTTCCTAGGATCTTGATGTTCTTCAAGTTGCCTTCTCGAAGTGGACTTGCTTGATGATGAGATTTGCTTGGTAACTTGTAGATGATGTAGGTCCCTCTTTGATCTGCTCTTCTTTGTAGGTGCCTTTGTGTAAGGCTCTTAGTCTTGATATGTTGTCTTCCTTGATGAATGATAGATGGTAGGCCTTCTTTTCCTTGATGAGTGTTCTTGAGTTTCCCTTTCCTTGATGTGTCACCTTAGCTCTGATACCATGTTGAAGAATCTAGGGAAATAAGGTGTAGAATGATTCTTCTTTGCTTATTAATGCATGTGTGTGTGCTTCATCAAACTGCTATCAAAACATAAAACAAGAACACAAGATGTTGGCTTTCTGTCAGGGCCAAAACCTCTCTTCTCTTGAGAGGAAAACCCTTTAGTAATTTTCTCGTATTGAAGCTTCTTCTTGATCAATGCCAAACCCTAAACCCTTGACAAGAATATCCTCCAAGCACAAGTCAAATGCTTCCTTCTTCATGCCCTTTGTTTCCCAACACTTTGTCCTACTTATTGTGGCACTTCGTTCCTCTACACTTCATTCTTCTACTTCCTTCGACAACTGGTGATAGACCTTCTTATGCTTAGTTCTAGAAGAGATATTTATCCTTGATCTTTAGTGAACTCTTTTGCATAATATGATGCCTTCCTTCTCTTAATCAACCGATCTCCTTCTTGATGTGAGATTGCAGAATTGATGTGACAGCACTGAAGCCCTAGTTTTTCACATGTGTGGGAGGTTTCCCTTAGGTTTTGACTCCTTTCTCCTTCGCTTATGAGAGTCTCTTCTTCACTTGGGTAGGAGGCCTTATAGGCCTAATTTACTAGCCCAAAAAAGGAGGAATATATCACTGTGATCTTGCTGCTATTATGACTGCAGACTGCCCTTCTTTTCTTGCACGTGTGGCTGGGTATCCTCCTTAGAACAACCCTATAAACTTTGGTTTGTGTCTCTCCTTCTTTGCTGCACTGGAGGCTCCTTGTATTTCGACTTTCTTCACCCTTTCTCGATTCTTCTTCTTCACTAATTTCAGAGGTAGATTGCGTTTTACTTAGAGGAGTGGACAACCTCTATATATAGAGGATTGTCCCTGCGTTAGGCCAACTTGATGTCGACTAGAGGACAGTAGGCTGACTTGACATATATAATTCAGATTGCTTCTTTGTAGGTGTCGTTGCATGGAGGAGACTTGTTGAATTTGCTTGGAGGTATTCTCTTGACTCTAATACATAAGCATACAAGGTGTAACATGCCCTTAAGGTCTTCAACGTTTTCTTTTGACTATTTGACTCACCTATAGCACTTTAACTTGTTCTAGACCTATTTCAATGAGCAAGAAACTCATTGACATATATTATAAAAATAATATTTCTTTTCTTGAATAAAGACAAATATCAAAAGTACATTTATAAAGACCAAACCTAGTTACACTTCCTTAAACACAAGAATAATTATGGATTTAGACCTAGAAATGTCCATGGATAGTTCAATCCATTTGAATCACTAATGAACCAAAAAATTGTATGCTACAAGTGCAATAATCTTGGTCACAAGGCACATGATTGCAGGCTTGAAAATGCTCCAACCATAAAGATAAGAAGCCAACTATGAAATGGGAAAGGAAAAAGAAGGAAGATTGCAATCTAGCATTAATCGCTGAAGATAAAGAAGATGAATGGTACATAGATAGTGGATGCTTGACACATATGACAGGAGATAAAAAAAATTGTTAGCCTAAAAGAAAAGAGAAGTAATGTTGCGTTTGGAGATAACTCTTCTATCAAGATACTTGGAAAATGTGTAGCAAGCCTTGGAAGCAAACATATGAAGGCACAAAATGTTTTTCTAGTTAAGGATTTGAAGCACAATCTTCTCAGTGTTGGAAAGATGTGTGATCAAGGGTATAATCTCTTGTTTGATTCTCGGAAGTGCGAAATCAAAGAAGAAGACTTGGGAAGATTGGTTGCAACAACCACAAGAATACCAAACAACATATATGTTCTAGTTCAAGTAGAGCGAAAGAAAATTGCAACCAAACAAAAGAGCCGCAAGGAAAAAGAAGGGAAGGATAAGAAGACAAAAGTCATACTGAGTGCCATATGTTTAGGCATAGCAATCCCAAAGACATAAGCCAAACTTTGCCATTGATGTCAAAGGGGGAGAAACAAGGAAGTGTAGCACGAAGACGAAGGAAGTGAAGCATGGAGGCAAGGGGAGAATGTTGATAGAGGGAGCATGAGTGTCGACATCAATGATAAAGTGGGAGATTGTTGGAAGAATTTGTCATTGATGTCAAAAGGTGAATGGGCCAACGTTTGTTTGGTGATTTGCATGCTCAAATCAAGCGAATTTGGATGCGCGAATACTCTAGGTTGGTACCCCTTGTCATGCCATTTCATTTGACAGGTAACATGCCTTGTGGGTCATCTTGATCGAAGAAATATTGAAGTTTGAAGATCTCTGCCCCATGTTGATTGGGTTTGCCCCACAAAAAAATGCATGACACAAACAATGTTAATATGGTCCAGACCTTAATCATGGTGGTCCATTAATTTTGAAAATATGGCCTCCATTAAATACAAGTTAATCCTCCTCATGTTCAAGATCAAATGATTAATCTAAATCAAACCTAATCAGGTTTAGGTCAACTCCAATTAAACTCAAGTAGGTTACAAATTGGGATAAATTCTTAGTCTAACTTTGTTATAAACATGTCATTTCAAAGGCTCAAGTTGACCCCATTATAGGCTTGTTCAACCACTATATTTCCCTAGTCGTGGGAAGATCCGAGCAAGAAAAATCAGTGGATCTGAGGTAAAATAGAAGTGAGGAGCAATCCAAGGTATGAGCTTAAAAGACACATCTTAAGAAGGCAAAAATCTAGAGTACGTTTGCGAGGATATTTGCTATTGGTTTGAGGCTTCTTGAAGTAGTTCGAGGGTTCTTTCTGAGGTTAATTTTTTGTAGTAATTTTTTAACCATTCTTGAGGCTACCTATGGTATTTTGGCCTATCTAAGGCCTTCTTCGACCCTTTTTTTGAAGATATTCTATGCCTTTCTAAGGCGTTACGCGACCCTTTTCTGAGGAGATTCTCAGCCTTGCATGATGCCCTATTTTGGCCTGCATTGAGGTTCCTATTCAACCTTCTGAGGCAGAATTTGACCTCTTTGAGGTAGCTCTTTTGAGGTCTATTCACACTATTTTGAGGTTTTCCTGGTGGCTTTCTTAAGGTCTGTTTGAAGTATGTCTTGGCCAACAAAGATATTTGAATTTGATGCAGAGGTTGATCCCATTTTTTGAAGCAGATTGAGGAGTTGAGATGAGGAAATTTCGCCCCTGGTTAGGGCACACCTAAAGCATTATCCAGAGTCAATTTTGAGATAAGTATGAAGGTGAAGCTGAGGCATCTTGGAGCAGGCTTTAGTACTAGTTTTATAAAATACTTTTGGGAGCAGACCTTAATACTTGATCCTTTAAGAGAAGACTCTAATATTTGATGTAGAGAGGAGACCCTAGCATATTAATTTTGGCAGACTTATGATGAATTGAAGCAAACCCTTGACATGTGTTAAGGAAAGTCTGAGGCATGATTCGTATCATACCTTTTTTGGAGCAGATCCTGAATTGTAGCATACCATTTCTTGATGCAAACTTTGATGAGTGTAGAATACCTTTTGGTGCTTGTTCTGAAGGATATTTTTGAAGTCTTGGAGAAAGTTATTGAGTTAAAGAAAAAGTAAGGGCATATGTGCTTTGGATGATTAGAGGTATGCATTTTCATTGTTGAACTATCTACAATATAGTTAATGCAACCTGCAGTTTTGATATTGGACATGGGGCAATACTAAAGTTGTTTGAATGTTTTTATATTGGGGCCGTTGTCCCTGTTATGGGAGCCCAAGAAGATTTTCTTTTATATTTTATTCTATAGGTTGGTAGGGTGGTGCTAGGGAAGGATGTTGTAGCTTCCTTCAGGAGGTTGTTGCCTCCTTTTAGTGGGAGCTTCTAAATCCGAAAGTTGTAGCTTGCCTTGTAATATAAATATATTGTTCATATATATCATGTGTTCCTTTGATGTGATGTTATTGGTTAATTGTTTTGATACTTAAATTGTTGAAATTTATGAAATACTGATTCACCCCCCCCTCTTAGTATTTCCAACATACTGCTCATACCAATATCGATTTTTACTACTGCATGCAAGGCTTATCCATTGCTAGATAAGGTTGATACAAAAAATATCTAGGGTGTTAATATTAAAACCCATTGTGAAGCCATGACCCATCAATATGCCCTACAAAAGACCTCTCCAAAGGATAAACTCTATGTTGTAATGACCTTCCTACCTTGCTGCCATAAAGATCATCCATGATAGACTCAAACCATAGAGGATTAGAAGGTGGCTTCAGTATAAATTTGCAGTAATTTTTTTGCTACTATATATCAAAGCACCATGCATCAAAGGCCAAGAAAAATCAGATCTAAAAATACAAATATGATCACATCCTAGGGTTTGGTCTCATGTTCTAGGTGGTTGAAACTTACTGCCACATATAAAAAAAATTTATGTTGTTGTCTCAAGTATGTTTTAGTCATCAAAATGCATGCCTCTAATGGTATTTTGTGCATAAAAATGGTCCAAGTTGAATATACAATTGATTGGAAAGTTTTTTAACAATCTGTCATTTGATGATGCACCAAATCTCTCTTCCTACTGAAACGAAAAAGGATATAGATCAACAACAATTGAAAGTAATCCATCCACCTCAACATCATTTGACTACCCTAAATCAAGATAACAAAATCCAAATTATTCTTCTCATATGTCATGATGTTGTCCTCCAAATTTATTGGAAATGGAAGATGTAGATCCGTGCCCCTTGTCATCAAACACTCATTATTTTTGTCATAGATGGGATCTCCATGAAAGCACCAACAATTTTTATTCCACCTATATTTCCTAATTATTGACACCTACACCCCTAAGATTTTAAAAATTCAAGTATTTTAATTTTTTTTCCACTGTTGTGCAAATGTAATAATTCATGTAAGTAGACGGGGTCCCCTAAAAAAACAAAATCAACTAAAGTTCAGTTGTGTTATGTGTTGTTCTTTACATATAACTTATTTGTCTCTGTTCATGATGGAATTTCGGTATCATATATTCATTTATAACATGAAATCAAAAGGAAAAACAAGGATGAACACTTTCATGATATGTATCTTCGTCTATAGTTCGTGTACATGAACACTGTTTGTATTTTCATTATATGTTATTTTGGTTTATATATTGCATCGATTAGAATTGGTTTATAAATATCAGAAATAAAAATAGAGAAATGGGGGGTTTATTATGTTGGCATTTGGAACTTATGATTATAAACATGGCTCAATGTTTATCACTGAACAAGCTTACGACATACACCATGAACGTGCCATGGTACATGAGGCACAAACTTTTGGTTAATATACATGATTATATCATTGGCCATATTCAAGCGTTTTGGCATTGATATGGCACAATGTTTTAGACTCGACCAATAATATGGGACTATTTCCTGTTACCCATATCGGATTTAATATGATATGGTTGACATTGGTTTCTATGAGGGTTGGGATTGTTGTGTTTTTTTAATAATGGTTCAAATTAAAGTCGGGGCCTGATGTGGCCACTACACTATCCATGCATTAATGAAATTTGAATGATGCCTTATTGCTTCGAATTTGTAACTGGATACCCTTGAGAAGTGGCTATCCTTGTGAGCCCGATATTGTCTTTTCATTTTGAAAGTTTTTGGTTGATGTTTGTCTCTATTTATTTGGAACTATTCTTGGTCCTCGACACTCAAACATTTGCTTAAAAAGTATAAAATCCTTTTCACAATTGCAATAAGTTGGTATTGATTTCAATCGAGTGTGGTTGCTTATTCTGTTCTACAATGTATGATTTCAGGCTCTTTTATCCCCTTTCTTTGGTTTTGGTTTTGGTTTTTAAAGAAGAAAATTGGTGGAAAATGGTTTTTTGGTTGCTATGGTTAAAGGATGATTTTGAATGTTTCACTCATCATACTTGCATTTTCCATGAAAGTTTCTTCTCTAAAAGCATGCTCTGTTTCATAAGTTGGTATTCTAGTTTTAAAGGAATTCGTGGACTAGGTCAAATTTCTTGTCTCTCTAGGTAAAATGATAAAAGTGTTGAATCTCCTATGTTCCTAAGTTATGTAGCATAATTATGAGTACTAAATGAAAGTTTATGGTACACATTTATTAAGTGCTTCATAAACCTGTGGCCTAAAGCGACCATAGTTCAAGCCATCACTATAAAATGATTCTTGCATACTGTGTGGAATACTCAAGTGCCCTAGTTGAAATATCGAACTATTTAACATAGTAAAAAATATATGGTTTTGATTATAGGTTGATATATGTTTTGGGTGAAAATTCTTTTTGGATGAATAAATAAACTCCTAGTTTAAGTGACCACAGTCTCAACCATGAATATAAGTGATTCTTTTGTGTATTGCATGAAACATCAAAGTTCTCTATTTTGAAATGTTGATTGTTTGTTATGGTTAATGGGTTGTAAAAATAAGGTTTAGAGTGTTTTATCTCACTCACACTCGGGGTTGATATGTTGACTATTTAATGTAAAAGAATTACCTGTAATAAAATCAGATGTGTGTCTATGCATTGACACTCTACTTGATTACTTGCATGCAAGTGATATCGGTTAACCATAAGTGATTAATATTGATTGAAATGGAGTTAGAAAATAATTTAGAACCTTTTTGGACTAAACAAGGTTGTTAGTAAGGGTTCTAAATTGATAAAAGAAGATAGAAACTCTAGTTCCCTGCTACATACCAAAAGGTGGGCAACCCCTACGGAGATAGCTTTTCTCCTCTTTAGATAACTAGCTAACAAAAAACCCTATGGTGATCAACACATAACATTATTCCAGAACTCTCCACCTATCACTCTTCTTGTATCTCTCTTCCATTCAACATTTCTTCTTGAAGAAAGGTGGGTTATTTGTCAGTAGGTATTTTAACCATTTTCGGAATCATGTACTTTCATTTAGTGTTATGGGCATATTATATGGATCAAGGGGAAAACTGGATGATTGACTAATCTTGATTGTATTCTTGTTCCCACCCTTCACTTAAGAGTATGTTTTTTGATTCTAGTACAGTGGGACCTCCTCTAAGGCCTAAGGGTTTATGAAGGACACTACTAGGAAAGAATTGATTGATGCATCATGTCCAAGGTAATCCATACTTACTGCTCTCCGTTTCTCCCTATTATCCATCTCCATTCTTTGAGTTGGTAGTCATCAGTCTTTGGAATTGATACCCTTCATCCACATCCTTGAGCCTGGGCTCGAAAACATGGCCTCGATGGTTGATGTAGCTAAAAGAAAGTTAAAAGCACATAAAGCCACAATGAAAGAAAATGTAAATTGTAAAAGACAGTTACGACATTATTTAGTGTGTAGGAAAAATCCTAGTATGAGTTCTACCCCCCTCATTAGCCATCACCCAGTTCCTCAAGAATTTAATTCTTCACCCAAAGGGAGGAACTCTTGAAAATCCATACCTTGATAAGTGTGAAGCTAGTTCATCTTAAAGGGGTATTGCAAAATACAAAAACAAGCTTGGGCTCTTCAACTATACACCAAATAAAGACAAATTGTTAAAAGTAAAAGGTATACTAGAGGGGTGGAAAAGGAAGGCTGAGGAAAGGGGTAATTCATGCCTCTATGATTTCTCCCTCCTTACATCTATACACGTAGGATGTTGGACCCATTAGTTGCTTACATGGATATGTCACTTGTCTTGAAATCTTTCCCACTCTGTAACCATAATTATAACGCACATGGATTGATGGGCTAACCTAGAACATGTCACTCCCCTTGGGGGCTGGAAACACCTAATAGGGTTGTTGACTTAATCATATCTATTGTAAGTGAAGTAACTTATTTGTAAGTCCTAATCTAGTTATACATTTGAGGGTGAGTTTTGTGTGAAGTATTCGTGTGCCCTTAACATTAGGTATGGTCCATTATGATGCTTTAATGGTCATTGTCCTTAATGATTATTGATATCACTTGATTTTTAGAGGTTTTTGTCAAGTGGTGTTATAAAAAAAACATATAACCCTTGAGGGATGGGCTTGGTCCTCTTCAACACCAGTCTAGAGGTCGTTTTACCCCATTCCAAGAGAATATTTGACCTTCTTCATGCAACATTTCCCATATAGAGATGAGCGTTGGGCTATAAGATGATTCCACATGGTACTTGACTCCATATGTATTCATAGATGTTGAAACATTGAGCTAATGGCGTTGGGCATTGGTATTTTTGATGTGTTGGATGTGGAGCCTGATTATCTTCCTAATTCAGAGGTCTTGTTTCAGCTGCATTTGGATCACAATCCCCGACCGGGGGGTTGCCCCCCACTATTGCTGCTTGGGGGGTCACTTGTAAAATATAGTAATTTCATAGTCAATATAGGATGTTCATTAGGCATATGATCTAATGGTAGAAGTTATGTTTAAGTTAGGGTTTTTTGCCTTAGAGGGGAACCCCTCAGTTTATATGAGGGAATTGTATTTTAGTGGTGCGTTATTATTTTGAGTCAGAAAGAGAGAGGATATTGTGTGAGAGTGAGGAGGAAATTATAGGGGATCTACTGTAGGTTATATCTCTTCATTTTGTTGGATAATATAAAAGGGAAGACTTGATGTTTCTCTGTGGACGTAGCCCAAATTGGGTGAACCACGTATATTTGTGTCTCTCCTGTTCTATTCATTTCTGTAATTGTATTTCCACAATATTTCGTGTATTTCATTGCTCTGTTAATTAATTTTCTAACAACTAGTATTAGAGATGAAGGTTTATTTGGTTGATAAACTCGTAGGGGAGAAGGGTTCCTAGTTCGAGTGGGAGCAATGGCAGAAGATGGTAGGTTTAGGGTCAAGAAATTTAACGACCAAAACTACCAACTATGGAAGATGCAGATGGAAGATTATCTGTATAAAAAATATCTATACCTACCTTTGAGCAGAAAGACAAAGAAGTCGATGAGTATGTCAGATGAAGAATGGTAGATTCTTGATAGAAAAACATTA
This sequence comes from Pinus tabuliformis, assembly GCA_031772625.1. Classification (NCBI taxonomy): domain Eukaryota; kingdom Viridiplantae; phylum Streptophyta; class Pinopsida; order Pinales; family Pinaceae; genus Pinus; species Pinus tabuliformis. The sequence goes on along the minus strand of CM062816.1, from coordinate 659,255,869 downwards.
AGAACAATACGACTATGCCTCGTGATGTCACCAACCTTCAATATTTCAAAGGAAATAACAACATAAGGTATAAATAGGGCCTTGGCGAAGCTATATGAAAAATCCTCATCCTCGAATAATGCATTTCTTATGAAGGTTTTATTTAATATGAAGATGTCAGAAGGTGGATTTGTTGCTGATAATTTAAATGAGTTTAATATGTTTACTAGTCAGTTAAGTTCTGTAGGGGTAAATTTTGATCATGAAGTTAGGGCTCTATTGTTTATGTAATCATTACCATAAAGTTGGAATGGTTTAGTTATGACCCTTAGTAACTCTGCCTCGAGATATAGTACTTTAAAGTTTGATGATGTTGGTGCCATCCTTAGCGAGGAAATGGGCTATAAAAGCTCCATTGAGACATCAAGTAATTCTTTCACTGTGGAGACTAGGAGAAGAAAAATGGAAAGAGGAAGGAGCTCAGGAAATCACAGTAAATCAAGAAAAGGAAGATCCAAATCTAGACCAGGGATAGTGCACTAGAAATATAGGAAGAAATGACACCTAAAGAAAGACTACAAATCTCAGAAGGGAAAAGAAGGAGATGGACAATAAAACAACAATCATGAAGCGAATGTGACAAGTGATGTGTTGTAAGATTATTTGATTATTATATTATAGAATATTATTTGTGCTTGGGTGGTAGATTCAGGGGCCTCATTCCATGCCACACCTGATAGGAAACATTTTCATGACTATGTTCAAGGAGATTTTGGACATGTTCATCTGGGTGATGATAAACCTTGTAAAATCGTTGGAATGGGTAAGGTTTTTATAAAATGACAGAATGGAAACCAATGGCTATTGAAGGAGGTAAGGCATGTTCCAGATCTGAAGAAAAATATAATTTCAATAGGTAGTTGGGAGGTGAAGGCTGTGTAACTACTTTGCAGACAAAACCTGGAAGGTCACTGAAGAAGCCCTTATAATAGCAAAAGGAGAAAAGGTTGGTACATTATATTTATGCAATAGTATTTCTAATTCTATTAATGCTTTAACCTCCACATGAGCAGATACAACACTCTATCATGATAGGCTTGGGTCGATGAGTAAGAAGGGGATGCAAATTTTCCACTTAATAAATTTGTTGCAAGATCTGAAACATGTTGATTTAGATTTCTATGAAATTGTGTTTATGGAAAACAAAAGAGAGTCAAATTTATCAGAGTTGGGAAGGAAAAGAAGAGTGAAAAATTAGAGCTTGTGCATATAGATGTATGGAGACTTGCTTAGGTATCATCTCTCGACAGCTCTTGCTATTATGTTACTTTTATTGATGATGCAACTAGGAAATCCTAGATTTATTATATTCGAAATAAATATGATGTATTTGATACTTTCAAGAAATAAAAAGCTTTGGGTGAGAATGAGACAAGAAAGAAGTTGAAGTGTCTCAGATAAGATAATGGAGGTGAATACTGCAACAAAAAGTTTGATAACTACTTTTCAGAGCATGGAATTCACAAAGAGAAGACAATTCTAGTAACACCACATGAAAATGGTGTGTAAATGAGGATGAGCAAAACAATCATGGAGCGTGCAAGGTGCATGAGATTGCATGTAGGATTTCCGTTACAATTTTGGGTAGATCTTGTAGATATTGTTGTTTATCTAATAAACAAAGGGTCTTCAAGTTCCTTGGATGGTGGTGTTCCAGAGGAGGCATGGAAAGGTAAGAAGGTAAACTATTCATTTTTAAAGACTTTCGGTTGTGAAGCCTTTGTCCACATCAATAAAGAAAATAGAACAAAGCTTGAGGAAAAATTAAAGAAATGTACCTTTATTGGATATGGTGTAAATGATTTTGGTTATTGCTTATATGATTATAAGAATCACAAAATCATTAGGAGTAAACATGTCATATTCAATGAAAATGTATTGTATAAGGATCAGATGCAGGGAAATGAACAGGAAAAAGAAAACAAAGAATACACAGTGCTTAATGAGATCACAGAAAAAGTAAATGTGCCTGAAAACTAGAATGATCAGCAACCACAACAACAACATACACCTCAAACACATGAAACTAGTGTTAGAATATCTGCTAGGATAAGTAGACCCCTTGATCGATACTTTCCTTCATTATATTATGTATTGTTGACTTATTCTGGTGAACCAGAAAGATATGAAGAATCAATGTAGGTAGAAACCAAGAATAAGTGGGAGCAAGCCATGGAAGAAGAGATGGACTCATTGATGCAAAACTAGACTTGGGACTTAGTCAAGTTTCTTGCTGGTAAATAAACATTGTGGAACAAATGGGTTTACAAGTTGAAGGAAGAAGATGGAGGTAAACAAAGGTATAAGGTTAGACTTGTGGTGAAGGGATTTTCACAAAATAAAGGTATAGACTTTGATGCATTTTTTTCTCCTGTTGCTAAAATGACTTTAATTAGAACTATTTTAAGTCTAGTGGTAGTAGGAGATTTTCATCTTGAGCAGTTATATGTAAAGACAACTTTTCTCCATGGGGATTTGTAGGAATAAATATATGTGTAACAACCACAAGGGTATGGGGTCAACGGGAAGGGGAAATTAGTGTGCAAATTGAAGAAGAGCTTGTATGGCTTAAAGCAGGCTCCAAGTTAGTGGTATCTAAAATTTTACAGGTTAATATCTTAACAAGGTTATACTAGATGTCACTCTGACCATTGTGTTTATTTTAAAAGGTAGAATGATGGAAACTATATGATATTGATATTGTATGTAGATGACATGCTTGTTGCAGGGTCTAACATGTAGGAAATAAATGTGCTCAAAGGAAAATTGGCAAATTCATTTGCAATGAAGGATTTGCGTTCTGCAAAACAAATCATTGGTATGAGAATAATTAGAGAGAGGAAAAATCACAAATTAACATTGTCTTAGAGTGAGTACATAGAAAATGTGTTGGAAAATGTTAATATGCAGAATGCAAAACTAGTCAGTACACCTTTGGCTAACCATTTCAAACTAAGTAAGAAGACTTGTCCCAAGACCCAGGAAGAGATGGATTATATGTGTAAAGTTCCATACGCATTAGTTGTTGGAAGCTTTATGTATGCAATGGTTTGCACAAGACCTGATATTTCACATGCAGTGACAGTTGTAAGAAGGTATATGAATAATCGAAGAAAAGAGCATTGGATGGCAGTGAAGTGGATTCTCATATATTTGAGAGGTACCACAAATCAAGCATTATGTTTTGGAGTTTCAAACATTGCTCTACAGGGATATGTTGATGCAGATATGGAAAGTGACAGAGATAACAGGAGGAGCACCACAGGGTATGTGTTTATTGTAGGTGGAACAACTATTAGTTGGGTTTCAAAATTGCAAAAAATTGTTTCACTTTCAACAATTGAAGCAGAGTATGTTGTTGATACAAAGGCTAGTAAAAAAACGATTTGGTTACAAAGGTTTATGGATGAGTTGGGAAAGAAGCAGGAGATGAGAAGGTTATATACTGACAACCATAGTGTGTTGAAAATAGCGACAAGAAAATCCTGATTTAATTTTCCTTTGAATTAATTCAGGAGAAAATTGTAATTCCACCTCACAAGACAACAAGAATGAGTTAACTAAGTTAATTTTACTTAGTTGGCTAAGTTAATTTAAGTTGAGAGCCTAACTTGAGTCATGTAGAGTGGTTCCTAAATTTTAGGAGCCTAGGTTGAGTTTAATTTGAGTTGTACTAATTTAATTAAGTTAAAATGGATTAATGTCAGTGAAATTAGTTCCAACTATTGGAGGAACTAGTAGGAGGTATAGAAGTGGGGTGCAACTTCATTTGTTCAAATAGTTAACTGATAAATCAAACATAATTTTTTCATGCATGCATGCAATCCGAGTTACCTAGTTGAGATTGGAGTTCAAGGGAAGTGTACTATCAGTTGTATAATTTTCCGAGTTGTACAATTGGTGCATGTAGTCAAAGAAGGTCCTAAATGGATTGCACAATCGAGGACAGGGATTTCCATAATTAATAGGGGACTAATTCCTTGAGAAACAATGCAAGGAAATAGGAGCTTTGCAGTCAACAAAATTGGCTAATTATTGGCCATAGTCAACTTGTGAGGCAGTGAGATAGATTATACTTATGCAAAGATTGTTCAAGATGAACAAGCATTGTATTTCTTCTCTATTTTTATGATCTAATGCAATATAAATATAGGAAGGGGTTTTGAGCAGCAAGATTTCCCCTTAGATAAATCTCTGAGCATATGTGATTGAATCTTGTTTCGTGTTTATGTTGTGATTTCTCAATCGATTAATTGCTTCCGCTGATGAGTAGAGTAGATTCAAGTCTTTTGTTTTAGCATATTACATTAGCAGTTTGAATCTACAATAAATTTCTACAGAGTTCCATTTATCTTGCAAAGAATTCAACCTTTTATTCTAAGACTAAACATATACAACTCAGGTATCATTTCATACAGTCAATTTTGGATGATGGACAATCAAAACTGGAAAATATACACACTAGACAAAATCCTGCAGCTATGTTGAAAATGGTTGTAACCAGGGAGAAATTGAGCTACTGCTCAGTTTCAATTGGACTTCAAGAATGATGATGAAGATGAGAAACAACCAGGTCCAAAGTGGAAGTAATTTCCAACAAGTGAAGCAACGATAGAGTTGATATAATCAGTCTCCAAGAGGGAGATTGTTGGATATGGAGCCTGATTATCTTCCTGATTCAGAGGTCTTGTTTCAGCTACGTTTGGATCCCAATCCTTGATTGCTGGGGGAGGTGTGTGTGGGGGGGACTTCCCCCCCCACTATTGCTTCCTTGGGGGTTTAAGGGCGGGGGGAGGACTGCATGTTTGGAGCCCCCCCGGCAGCGGTTCAGGGGCAGCGCACTCGAAGTTAAAAATAGATGAAAACTTGCCTTGTAAAATATTGTAATTTCGTAGCCAATTTGGGTTGCTCATTAGGAAGATGATCCGGCAATAGAATTTATGTTTAATTTAGGGTTTTTTCCCCTAGAAGGCCCCTCAGTTTATATGAGGGAATTGTATTCTGGATGTGTATTATTATTCTGAGTGAGAAATAGAGAGGAGACTGTGTGAGAGAGAAGATCAAATTATAGGGGATCTGCTGTAGGTTGTATCTCTTCATTTTTCTGGATGATATAAAAGGAAGGACTGACTGTTTCTCAGTGAACATAGACCAAATTGGGTGAACCACATATATATGTGTCTCTCTTGTTCTATGCATTTCTGTATTTGTGTTTCCACAATATTTTTTGTATTTCATTGCTCCATTAATTAATTTCTAACATGATGATGTGCCCAAATGGACCTAGGATGCCCCCAAGTTGGACTTGACACTGCTTGATGGACGTTGCTTGTTCTAGAGCCTAGATGATGGTTGGTTATCATTCAGATGACATGGAAGGGCTTGCACATCACCTATGGGCCTCAACCCTTGAGTATGATGATGCCATGCCACTCCTTTTAAAACTAGAATGGTGATGAAAGGCATAACTATGATGACACAATGGTTGAAGAGGCACTTTATGAATATATACTCGTGCACTTTAGACTTTTTCTCCTAGTGAGGAGCAACCATCATCCATTTGATCACTTGCTTGAGACACCTTGAGCATTTATGGAGGATGCTTTCATGGTGGAGGTCATTATTTCCACATATGGGCTATTTTTTGCATTTTTGTTATGTTTTTGAGCTATATTGAGGTCGGCTTGTGATCCTCACTCTAGTTGAACCCTTAAGGAAACTTGTTTTAGGCTTTACTTGTAAAAATTATGCAAGGCAAGTTAGATCTCATATAAATCAATGAGACCTTATTTCATTTTATCATCATCATTCACTCATCACAATCTCCTTTCTTTTGGAGTGCACATTAGTCTTTTTGTCTTTGTTGGGCCGAAATGTGATATTTTCTGGTGAAAATTTCTCTTGGAGATGGTATTTTGCTTGCAGATGGTTTCTTGGGATTGACTCAAGTGATTCTCATAGATGTTTTTGTAAGTTTACCACATTTTTTGTTATATTTTTCATATTGTATTTCTATTGTAGGATTTCTACATGTGCCATGATAGAAATTACTAAATTTATTTTGAAATCTTGCTCCTCTATGATATGTAAAATTATTTTCCTAGAATCTTTTAAGAGAATTATAAGTGTGCATCTCTTCAATTTAAAATCTTCCCTCACAAGGAAATCACTAGGGTTTTAGGTGGATGCCTTAGTCATCCCACCCACTTCAACAAAACCTTTCTCTTTGAATTTCCCTAGGAGACTCTTTTATTTTTTATTTTATTTATTTTTATTTTTTAGAACAAGGCACTAATCATTATGGTGTTGATCAAACCTCTTTCTTTAATAAATTCAAATGTATTCTCTTTCAATTCTTAGATATTTAGGGTTATTGTTAAAGTTTTATGTGAAATATTGCTAAAGGTAATTTATGTTTGATGTGTCCTTTAAAGTAGGAAATCCATTAAATCATTATATAAAAGAAAAATCTATCATTTTTTCATGTTAAATGTACCTTTAGGGCTGGTGTCATCATTATTTTGTTGTTTTATGCATGTTCCAACCATATAAACCCCTTTGTAAACCATAGTTCCATGATATCTATATGAAGACCTTGTCCCTTTATTGCATTATCATTGAGAGGCCTTTTCTTCTGGTTATTTTATAACATCATTTTCCTTATCATTGAAAATTTTCAAAATAGTAACTTCTAATAGCCCTCTAATTGGTCTAGGGATAGAATCCCTAAAATTTAGTAAATATTACATAAGCCATCTCAACTTGATCAATACCATATCGCAATATTTAAACCTCATTCAATCACCCTGAGCCATTTTTATTGAATATACTTTAGGTGATATTTTAGGGAAGTCTCCCTTATGGTTGAATACCACAAAATAACTGGAGAACGAATGTTGAGGTGACAATGGTTGCTGATCTCTTGTTTCTCTAAGGTTTGGATTCACTTAATGAGGCTTTGCAATAAGCTAGCTAGATTAGATTTTGCAACAACATTCCCTTCAACACTCCTATGCAATAAATATCTCAAAAATCATTCCTCTAGTGAAATATGTGCATTTGCTGGTAAATTCATGACACTTAAAAGAAGGAAATGATAAAAGAAAATGAAAATAAAGAAAGTATTAAGGTGCCTAAGCATAGGCCCAACATGTAGCTTCATCCAGGTATTTTTTTAGAAAATGATATATTATAGAGTAATGAAACACATAAAATATTGCAGAAATATAAACACAGAAAACACATAAAACAAGAGAGACACAGATATATGTGGTTTATCCAATTTAGGCTACGTCCATGGAGAAACATACAGTCCTTCCTTTTATATTATCCAACAAATTGAAGAGATACAACCTACAACAGATCCGCTGTAATTCCCTCTTCTCTCTCGCTCAATCTCCTCTCTCTTCTCGCTTAGAATACAGATCTATGTAGACGCAATACAATTCCCTCGTATATAGCGAGGGGTTACCTTCAAGGGCGAAAAACCCTAAATTATACAACTTCTACTGTCATATCTTAAAGGTCGCAGCCGCCCCCTTGTACCCCCCTTACATCGCAAATATTACGGGCGGCGTTGCTACCCCATTACGAAATGGGGTCCAATGCGGCGATACCTCTGAATAAAGAAGATAATCAGGCTCCACACCCAACAATATTATGATAAATTGACACTTAAAGAAGTTCAAAAATATTCTTACAGGTTGACATGCTTCTTGGGAGATAAATTTTTCCCCTTCCTCTTGCATTTTCCTATTATTAAAAGGCTTTTTGTTGATGATACTCATTTATTTCACTATCATTCTATCATTCCCATTTTATTTTACATAACAATCTCTTCCTAAAATTTCACGTAGTTCTTTCATATTTTCACTTTACAAAAACCCCTAATTAGAAATATGTTACAACTTATACTTGGCGCTATTGGAAATTGTTTGTGATAACCATGAAAGAATTATGTCACAGTTTGATGATACAGATTGGAGAGATAAGTGGTTTTGCTAAGTGAATGGTTTAATATGATTACATTTCTTCATAATATTTTCTGTATTATGTCTCTCTTATGCTTGAACAATTATATGTTTATATAAGCCATATTTAATGTATTTGAGAGATTTTCAATTTGTTTAATGTTTTGAATATGATACTTCCTATTATTGATGTTTTGATTTGGGTTTTAGATGAAATTTTCAACAAGAATAACAAAGGAAATATAGGGGAAAGGGAGAAGGCTTAATGTATTTTGGCAGGAGTATCATAATAAATGAATTTGATTTTCCATACACTATGATGTAATTTTCGATGATTTCAATTAGATTTTATAGACTAGTTAGATTAGCCTTGGTGTTCAAGCTGCCTTGCCTCCTCCACTAGCTCAAATCCTACTATTGCTGACAGTCATGAGTCTCCTAGATGACCTACCAATGATGAAGCCCTTAACTTGTATAACCTACCTCTAGTGTTGTGCATTTTCCTACCATTCATGTGAATGTTTCAGTTGCACTTGCTCCTAACCATGGGATTCCTTCTACCACGTCTTCTACCAAATCTCTTCCCAGGAAACTACCTAGTCATCTAGGAAGATAAGAGAAAGAAACCCCTAGATAAGCTTGATTCAAATTGCACTATTTTACTTTTACTTCTAAACCACGTAAAATCAAGGTCAAGGAGGAAGGAGAAAAGGAAATGTCTTTCTATGATTTACATCTAGAGATTTGATGAACTTTGCTTACTATTCTTTCTTTGAGATTCTGTTAATTTTTAGGACTAGATTGTTCTTTGCTTTAGATAATTGCATTTACAAAATTTTGAATCATCATTTACATATTTCACTCACCCCATAAAATCATAATATCATTAGAAATTATGTAGAAAGAATAATAACATCAACAATGTAGTGGAACAATAAAGAACAACAAAAGAAAAACATGCATAAGTAGGCACACCGTGATTTAGGTCAGAGACTAGGGAAAAACCCCACAAGGGGGAAAACACATCCAAGTTATTCTTCTATTATATATTCATCAATTGTTTTATTGAGTTACAAAGTGCATCTATTATGAGATACATCAATTACATCAAGCCTTCAAGGTTAATCAAGTCAGTTCACAACTACTTTTGTGAACTAAACGAAATAAGATAAAAAAAAAAGAGAGTTGCTTTCACATTACTGTTTGGAGTGGCATCATAAGAAACATAAGCACTGATCACTATCATCATCTGTATAGAAGCAAGGGAACTATCCATGATTACTGCCTACATATTCACTATCACTTGAATAAGAGAAATATGACCCATGTATGTAATACATAGTTGAATGTATCATAGAAGAACTTTGCCATAGGTTTGATAGAATGGCATAGTCATATGAATCACAAGAGTAAGAATTATTCCATCATTTCTCACACGATTAAATCACTTAGAATAAGTCACAATCACCATAGTTTAATTCATCATGTATCATGGTTACCAATACATATATTGAGGTAAAAACCATCAAAGATAATGCCATCAAGAATATTGTTACTGCCAAGCCTAGGGTTACTAAACCATATCAAGGATCACTATAAGACTTTATTGATCATGTCATTGATATATACACTTCAATTCTTGTTCATACAGTTTACCGAATGTTCAAATCACAGTCCTATAGATCACTTGTCTTAGACATATAGACTGATATATATATAGTCATAAGGTTATGATTACACGCCACATAAACAAAATATGAATCAACACAATATCACTAACTTACATTGCCACTTTAATATAGTACAATATTGTGTCACTGTGTGTATCTCAAAGTGATTCCATTTGGAGAGCGAAACAATGCCATTCTACTAGTGTAGCATTGTCACTGAACAAGACATATAAGTGATGCCACTGTAGATATAGTGAGACCCTGCCACTGTGTAATATAACAAGACCATGCCACCATGAATAAATTCAATCTAGTGATGTTAATCCGTTAAGAGGTGTGATGTTCAAATAAACTATGCCAATGTAGTCAAGTGATGCAATACCCATGCAGTATAGTGAAGCGATGTCCATATGCCCATAATATAAAAATGATTCCCATACAAAGTATAAGTGACGAGCCAACGAATTGTAGAGTATAAACAAACCACATGTATCAAGTGCGAGTCTCATAAAAATTAGAAATATGAACCACTGTTTGAATGCAAACCATAGAGAAAACATTGAGCCACAAAACCATATGTCACACAGATACAGGGTGGGAGCCATTTCGCAGGTTCATTGTGCACCTCAAAGAGTTGTGCAAGCCCTCATTGAAATATAATGAGCCATTACAGAATATGCGATGATCACAAGTGATCCAAGCGAGCTACAAAAGCCTCAGATCCTTTTTATGCTGAAAAGAGGAAGAGACATGCCAATATATAGAGGTTTATCCAAGCAAAGGGTCACAATTATTGGGGGTAGCCGACATGATTTTTTTGAATTTAATCTTGGAGGGAATTCAAATTCGATTTAATAATTGTTTTTTTTCTTAAAAGAATTGGAGCTGATATTGTAAGTAGCCTTGGAGGGAAAGCCATATATTCAAATTTTATCCATAATTAAATATATATCTTTCCATATAACAATATTTTGACCACTTTGAATCCTACTTAGGGCATTAGGGAAATTCATCCCGAAGCTGCCCAATTTTAACACTCCCTCTTAGCTAGGGAGGAATTTACTTTTGCATCATAAGACTCATATTAGATGATATGTATTAACGTAAGAAGGAAAAAATGCATCATTATTATATTTGGTCCTGTCCCATAGAAGAAGAATAGTCCACAATCAATGGTAGAGGAGATCGATCTTCCAAACCTTGCTAGACCTACTAGTCATCGGGTCAAATCACATGACCTACATTTCAAGCATATCAACAACACATCCATCTCATCACATCTCTTCTTAACTTGTTCCCTTTGATCATCAACTGAACAATGATGTCTCAATATAAAGAAGAAGAATCATCATAGGGGAACTCCGAATACCACCCTATATCCAAGTACAATAGGGGAGATTAATATACTAGCATATATATATGATTGAAAATAGGAACGATACCACATACCATGAGAGTTAAGAATCACACTCTATCCTATTGTCTGACAATAGGTAGGATACAACTTACCTTGAAAGGTAAGGATCACAAACTATCCTATTATCCGCTGATCTTCCCACCTTGACCCTCAAGAGTTAAGTGGTAGAACACCTACATCCCATCATTTGAGCAAGATACTACTTACCATAAATGGTAAGGATCATAGTCTATCTCAATTCTTCTCAACCATTGGACATATAGGGAGGAACAATCCCTACAAGCCCAACTTGTGGGTAGGATACCAACTAGGGTATACTTTGTCATGATCAATGAGTGACAATAGGTAAGATACGACTTACCGTGGAAGTCATGGACCACAAAATATCCTATTATTAGACAATAGGTAGGATACCACTTACCATGGAAGGTAAGCATCATAGTCTATCCTATTGTCTAGAGTTCCCTTAGCCTTAAGAGCTCTCTGACTCAATTCCTCTCCCTGGGAGCTCAGAAAAGGGGGAAGAGCATAGCTCAGTGTCCTTGATTAGTCAGGACCCTTACCCAAGAGGGTCACATCCCTTAGTACAAGTTGCTCACTGAAGACCAATAAATTCCCTTTCAACAAAGGCTTGGTAAGAATATCTTCTCTTCTGCTGAAGGCTCACTGCTTCAATTCCATAGCAAATTAATGGTTGAGCCTCACTTCTCCCTCTGGACCATATAATGGATATAGTGATAAAAATTCTAAAAAATTCTTGGACCATTCATGAAACATGGGATTCTTAGAAAGTCAAATCTCTGTCTTAATATCATGACATATCATAGTCATACCCAACACATGCTCAAGTATCTCTCCAAAGAGGCTTCTCTATCACACTGCATCACACCATGCTAGAAAAAATTGATCTGTCCCAGCCATACTCCAATCAACAAACTTCTATTTTCGACTTATCTAGGTCATGACAAATCCCAAGCTACAACAACACCTAGATGTGCTTTTTCCTATCAAAAATATTTTCAGACTCAAACAACATCGATGTGTCCATCAAGTTTTCATTTTTCCGTCTCAGTCCATATAGATATCACAACACATATTTATCAGTAGCCCAATATACATGTCTAGGATCTATCTAGCTTAGAGCACATAGAACAAAGCAATAATTCATCTGAATTCCAACACATCATGGGATCCATCAAATCTTAACTCGAAGAGGAGTCCCTTTCAACTGCTCCTAAGTAAATCATCAGGCCAAATTCTCTGACAACATACTTCCATTAACAAGGAAGTCCTCATCATCTCACTTCTAATCTCAAGATGTTAATCTTCCAAAATCAGGGGTCAACTCCCTTTGGAAATGAACATGGAGATGATCTGATCCTATCATAAATAAATCATCAGCATATATAACTAGATATCAGAGACATACTTTCAATATTCAAGAGAGGTTGGTGTTCACATTAGACTCACAATCAATCCAAGAATTCCAAGATCATATGGATTACTTGAGTCAATATGGGCTTTGTGAATCTCATCTCATGTGCCTCAAAACCTCGAGGTAGCTCTAATTATGCTTCTACATTATGAAGGAGACCAACTTCACACACATTTGATTAATGCATTCAACAACATGAGCTACAATCCTCTCCCTATGAATGCATATTCCCTTTTAACATTGTGGAAGCATTTGAAACTGCAATACCTTTGTCAACTGGAAGGGTCATTGTATGAAGGACATACAAATATCATCATCTCATCACACTAATGCATTCAACTTGACAATCTATACCATCTAAATAGTAAACTTCTTCTATCATAGTTATCAACCAAGGAGACTGCAACCCTTCCTTCAAGGTCTGGAGATCTTTTCCATTTTCTGGTGCCACTCTAATCATGGGATGGTTTGACATCTTCCTCAATCTCGATATAGAGTACTTAGTCCTTACATTCATTAGATATACCTATGACCCCAGAACAAGAGCAAGAGAAATAATGTCAAAGTAAACAAATATAATGAAAGTGTACCTAGTCATGTGGCAGGATTGTCTTCCTTTAGATAGGAAGGTGGCTTCTTCATTATCCTGCACCAGCTCCTTCTAGGAGTTTACTTTGCCTACACCATCTCCCTCTTGGGGATTACTCTTCCTGCACTATTCTACATCCCTTAATGAGGATTGAAGGAAGCTGTTAGCTCCCTCTTGATTCGGCCTCCATGAGTCACCAATGTCCATCAATCATATGTCAATGTTATCTAAAAAATAAATGCATCCTCATGAGAGACACATGTGTACTTTATCACTATCATTAGCAACCAAGTCCAACCATCGATGTGTAAGATGGCCACTAAATCAAAAACATACCCTTCTCTTAGGGTTTCTCTAAATCTATCCCAAATAACTCAGTACATATCATACTAGGGTTTCTTTGAATTTGACATAGCTATTTAAAGAACCCAAAGCCTTTACATTGATCAAGAACATTCTGCTTTATTCTAGGGTTTCAATGCTCTAGGCTAAAGCCACTTCAAGGGTTTCTTCCAAACCCTGACCTTCTCTTGTGAGAACAAAGATTCCCTAGCGTTTCCTTCAAACCTTATGATTCTTTTAGGTATCTGTCATCTTGATCTCTTTCACTCGTTTTATCCACTAGTGTCTTCACAGGGGTGTTCTTCAATGCATTTTCTTCAGCCCAACTCTGATACCATCATAATTTTTAGGACTAGATTGTTATTTGCTTTATATAATTGCTTTACAAACTTTTGAATCATCATTTACATATTTCACTCACCCCATAACATCATAACTCATTAAAAATTATGTAGAACGCACAATAACATCAATAGTGTAGTGGAATAATAAATAACAACAAAAGAAAAACATGCACAAATAGGGACACCGTGATTTAGCTCATAGACTAGGGAAAAACCCCACAAGGGGAAAATCCGCCCAAATTATTATTCTATTAGATATTCATCTATTGTTTAGCTGAGATATAAAATACATCCATTCTAAGATACATCAATTACATAAGGCCTTCAAGGTTAGTCCAAGTCAGTTCACAACTATATTTGTGAAATGAACGAAATAAGATCAAGACAGGGAGTTTCTTTCACATTACTATTTGGAGTGGCATCATAAGAAACACCAACATTGATCAATGTCATCATCTGCCATAGAAGTAAGGACATTGTCCAAGATTACTTCCTACATATTTACTGTCACTTGAATAATAGAATAACTATTACCCATGTATCTAATACACAATTGAATGTATCATAAAAATTTGCCATATGTCACTTATAGAAGAGCATAGTCATATGAATCACAAGAGTAAGAATTATTCCATCATTTCTCACACGAGAAAATCACTTATAATAAGTCACAATCATCATAGTTTGAGTCATCATGTATCATGGTTACCAATATATATATCAGGGTAACAGGGTAATAGCTATCGAAGATAATTCCATCAAGAATATTGTTACTGCCAAGTCTAGGTTTATTGAACATTATCGAGGATCACTGTAAGACTTTATTTCTCATTCTACTCTTCTATATACTTCAAGTCTTGTTCATACATGCTACAAAATGTTCAAATCACAGTCCTATATATCACTTGTCTCAGACATATAGATCGATATATACAATCATATGTTTACGATTACAAGCCACAAAAAAACAATACGAATCAATACAATAGCACTAACTTAGCGTATGCCACCACAATATAATACAATACTGTGTCACAATGTATATCTTAGAGCGAAGCCATTTGGAGAGCGAAATGATGCCATTGTACTAGCATACTGATGCCATCGATCAAGACATATAATTGATGCGATTGTAGATGTAGTGGGACCCTACCATTGTGTAATATAGCAAGACCATGCCAATGTGAATCAATTCAATCCACCGATGTATCATTTTAGATAAGTGATGCCAATGTAGTCAAGTGATGCAATGCCCATACAATATAGTGAAGCAATATTCGTATGCCCATACAATGTGATGCCCATAGTATATTATTGGTTCCCATATAGAGTATAGAGTGACGAGCCAACGAACCACAAAGTATAAACAAACCACATGTATCTAGTGCGAATCTCAAAAAAATAGAAATAATGAATGAAATTATTTTAACATCCATGAGGCTAAAAATAGAATATGGGAAAATTTGCTTTTCCATCTAGGTCTTGTATTCAACCCTATTCCTGTGAAGCTTCACAATAAATTATCCCAACTTCTCATCAAACTCTTGGCTGAATAAATTATCCTAAGAGCTAACTGCTAGAACATGAACCGCTATTTGAATGCGAACCGTAGAGAAAAAATCCAGTCACAGAACCATATAACGCAGATATAGGTGCGAGCCATTTCAAAGATTCATTGCAGACCTCATAGAGTTATGCGAGACTTCACTGAAATATAATGAGCCATTACAGAATATGCGATGATCACAAGTGATCCAAGCGAGCTACAAAAGATTTAAAACCTTTTTATACCGAATCGAGGAAGATACATGCCAATATATAGGTTTATCCAAGCGAAGGGTCACAATTATTGGGGCTAGCTGACATGTTATTTTTGAATTTAATCTCGGAGGGAACAAACTCAATTAAATATATATATATATATTTTTCTTAAAATAATTAGAGCTGACATTGTAATTACCCTCGGAGGGAAAGCCATAGATTTAAATTTTGTCCAGAATTAAATATATATCTTTCCATATAACAATATTTTGACCACTTCGAATCCTGCTTTAGGGTATTAGGGAAATTCATCTCGAAGTTGTCTAATTTTAACACATCTAATATATTATATTTAAGACATAGGTGATAGATTTTGGCCACGTATATTCAAGGTCAAGGAGAAAGGAAAAAAATAAATGTATTTTCGTGGTTTACATCTCGACATTTGGTGAGCTTTGTTTACTATTCGTTTCTTTGACATTTGGTATATTATATTTGAGACATTTGGTATATTATATTTGAGACATACGTGACATATTTTGATGATGACATAGATATTACACATTATGTTTTTTTGGGAGGCACAAGGTATATATTATGATATGATGACGATTTCATGATCTTGGATAAAATATGTTAATATTGTTGTCTTATGTTTAATTGTTGATATTTAATGGGAGTTACAAGGGAAAATATGAATATTAGATAAGTATTAAAGGAGTTTTGTGGGACCCCACTTGCTTATAGTTATTATTAGCTAAATAAATTTGTAACTTATTCTTTCCCTTAAAAGATATTTACTTATAATTTTGATATCAATAAAGAAGTAAAATTAAGAGGTATTTCAACTACCAATTTGATTTCCATTGGAATAAAATGGAAGGGCGACTATGAATTGGAGGAGAGAGGATTATGTGTGGAGGTGTGCTAAAGCTTGAAAGTTTATTATCAGGGGACATTTTGAAAGGTAGTGAAGACAAATAGTTTGGATTTATTTGAATTGTTCTTCAAGGTTGATTTATTTGATTTAATTTTTTGTTCATTCTGTTTAGAAGTTTTGAGTAGTTCAATGATGATTAGTTTGATTTTTTGTAGAACTTAATGATTTTTAGTGATTCCTTGAAGTGTTACAATGAAGACTTGTATTTCTTTTTTTGGGCACTTGGTTATCGTTGTATGAATCTTTTACATTTTTGCATCTAAATATATCCTTTGATTCCAACTCTTGTGGGGTTCTATAAGGACAAATTGTTAGTTGAACTCAAATTGGCTTATATATATATATATATATACATTGGCTTATATCTATATATATATATATATATATATATATTTACATTTTCGCATCTAAATATATCCTTTGATTCCAACTCTTGTGGGGTTCTATAAGGACAAATTGTTAGTTGAAACTCAAATTGACATATATATATATATATATATATATATATATATATATATATACATTTTCGCCTCTAAATATATCCTTTGATTCCAACTCTTGTGGGGTTCTATAAGGACAAATTGTTAGTTGAAACTCAAATTGACTTATATATATATATATATATATATATATATATATATATATATATATAGATATAGATATATATATATATATATATATTATTGATTTCTTTCAAACTTGGATTATTGAGCATTTGAGTTATTATTAATTCGTTTCATTTATGATTTGAGCATAACCATTATTTTTTTTCATTCATATTATTCTTTAGTTGTTTTCTGTTGATATATATTCATACAATTTAAAAATATTATATAGCAAAAGCAATTTCCAAATTTTAAGATCCAAATATTATATTAGGTTTTAAATTATTAAGGCTATAAACCAGGTTTACAATTACGACTAACTCGCTCAGACTTACGAGATTTGAAAATGTTACATGAGAAGCATTGGAACTTCTAGTTGTCAACACCAATCAATAAAAAATTGCTACTAGCATCATGCTTTTGTTCACCTTGTTTTTCCTCAAAATGTATCCTCTTCAAATCATGAAAAGGTTTGTTTTTGTATTTATAGTTTTGAAAAAGGAACATCATGTTGAGCTACCAAACCCTTGTCAAGGATGGAAAATGTGATGGCTATTAAAATGTTTTCCTCATGCAAGTATATACTAGCATTACAAGATGTTTCTTTGGTAACAAGAGGGAGTGCAACATCCTCAATAAAAACTTCACAATTATCATCATTAAGGTATTCTTCATGAGGTGGTACAATAATGTATTCAAGTTCCTCATTCTTCATATCTGCAACATGCTCTTCTCCTTCTTGTGAATTAAAAAGGGCATTCAAATATTTAACTTTGTCCTTTACTTTAGGCAATAACACTTGTAATGGTTTACTATGAAACTCAAGTACTAAATGTTTTATTTCCTCCTTATTTACATAGAAAATGTAACCAAAAAATGGGCATCATGTGGTTCATCTATTAGTTATGTTTTTCAGTAAAATAGATGGATCCATTTATTACTTCATTTATTGCTTGTTCACCCCATATCTTTCTAAAATCTATTTCAAACCCATTCCAAGAGTAAATGATTCTCTCAAGTAGATCATAAAACCATGCTATTACCCTTCCTTCAAATGTATGCATAAATAGTTGCATGGAAACATCATCATGTAAGCAATCCTCCAAGCAAAAATACCTATAAAATGCAAGAATATGCCACTACATGAATGTGCCAATGTTTCCATTACACCGTGGAAGTCCATCCTTTGAGTTAGGGAATGCATGGGGGAAAATCTCAATAGGGAAAATATCCAACGGAAGATACAACCTATCCATGAAAGCCATATTTCTTCAAACTAAAAAACTGTTATGATTTTTTTTGGATTTTTTTGTTGCTATGGTCTGTCTTCATAATTAATATTTTAGCCCTCCAAATATTGTTCAATACATGTTCTTCATGTTGGTTTCAAAAGTTAAAATTTTGAATTTTGAATTTGAATATTTTGGCACTAAGGAATTCAAGTTGGCACCCATTTGACCTCCCAAGAAGTCTTTATATATGGCATTCAACTTCCTCCTCTTTGCACCATTCAAACTCTCACACAAGACACGTTGATAAATCTAGGGCAATGGTATTAGGAGATTTATCTATAATGATAATTACTTTTGAATGCTTTTTACTTCTTTATATTAGGATCTTATCTTTATTTATATTATTATAGTGTTATTCTTCATCAAACAACTACAAAATCATAAACAATAAAGAGATAAGAGACATAGAATGTAGGCGATCAACCAGGGTCAAAACCTCTCCAACTTGAGAGGAGAACCCAAAAAAATTCCTCTTCTTATAGAGAATTCAATTGATGAATACAAAAACCAAGACCCTTGACCTATTTTCCTCTCCAAGAATAAGTCACAATACCCTTCTTCTAAGTCAACACAAGTTAACCTGCATTCTTGCACCACACTTCTCGACTACCCTAAAATTTTCGGCTTCTTTTCCTCAGACCTGCAGTTCGTTCCTCTGCAATTTCGCATGTGGGAGGAGTTGGAACAAGCTTGGAGGTGTTTCCCTTCTTCGCTATACTTGGAGAATTTTGTAAATGACCTCGGATAACATTGGAGTTGGTTTGGATACCCTTTTGGTGACTTCCTCTTGGACTATTTTGAAACTACTGTAGAAACCCTAATTTTCTTCCACACATGAAGATACTAGCCCAAAAAAAATGCTAAACAACTTTGATAAGATTCCTCCTTCCTTCGCTTGGCTATAGGCTTCCTTCTTCATGAACTTCACACTTCTTTTCTACCTTTTATCCTTGACCAAAATTCTATGTCTAGAATGAAGGCCGAGCTTCCTATTTATAGTGGTTTGCTCATCAAAATGAGCCGACATCCCCCACTGACAAGACCGACATGCCTTTCTCGAATTTTCTTAAGGTCGACTTCAAGGTGACCTTATGACATGGTTTTGGAGGGTTCACAGATTTTTTACTACAATAAATTACATGTTCAAATGGGTCTTTTATCTTTGACATTGACTCTATAGAATTTTATAACATGATGACTAACCCTAAAGGCTCACAATGGGGGCCTTAACTAAAAATAAAATTCCTCGATCATGAAACCTGTTGTTCCTTAAGAAACCAATTTCCTGGCTATGGGGAAATTGTGCTTAAGACATTAATAAATATTTATTTATTGTCACTTATTGTTTGTTGTATTCTCAAATGAAGGACCTGGAAAACTTGGTCTTTAACTCTTAATACATGTATGACCAGAACATCTCAGAATGCCATTTGTTGCCAGATATAAATGATGAATGAAGAAAGTTTGAAGGAGAAGTTAAAGATAATATGCTGATCTTTCACAGAAACTACTATCTGTAACTTAGAAGAATTATGATAATGAGAACTAAATCATAGACAATATGCTGGTCTTTCACAAAAACTATTATCTATAATTTAGAAAGGAAGTGAGGACTTCAAGTATAGGAGCGCTCTTTTAAGGAATTTTAACTTTATCTACATAAGCAAATAAAGACCTGCAGCTTCATTACCATACTTGAAAAGAAGAGAACATAGCATGACACATGACAGAGAAATTCTGATTCTTTCACTAATCAACGATGATATCAGGAATACAGTGGCCTAGTTTCCGGGTTCTCCAAAATTCCAACAACCCTTTTGTATAGCTATAAAAAGGGTCTCTTTCACCTCTAATTACCTCACATTAATATGTCAATCTGGGAGCGTTTTTTTATTTCAAAGAGTGTCTCAGTCTGAGGCTATCATTTCCAGAGTAATGCTAGTAGTACAGTGTTCAGAAATACAAGAGTAAATGCTTGTCTACAGCTTAACTTCTTCAAAAGATTAAATCACACATTCAAAAGAATAAGAAACTTATCAGTCAAGGATTCGGTAGCAATAACCCATCCCTTTGGAAACTGATGGAAAAGGAAATCAGAGAACAGATCGTGGATCTGGGAGCCAGACAATAAATGTCAATGCTCACTACAGCCTTAGACCATTCTTCACACCAAAATAACAAATGATAGGAAATGAAACGACAGATAAGAAATGGAACAACAATTAAGAAATCGAACAACGAGTCTGCAATGGAACAACAAATCTGAAATAGGACAACAGCTAATAAATAGAACAACAACCAAGTCTCTCAAGCAGTAACAATCTTAATCTATCAGATCAAATTCATTAATCATAATCAAACGACAATATTTCACTCTTAAGGGCGAATCGAACAGCACACACCAATGGAACAACACTGATTACTGATAAATTATGGAACAACACTTGAAAACCATATACGCACACAACACACTTAAATAGTAATCTGATCCAAGTATCAATCTCAGTTAGAAAGAATACGACTGTGTTTCAAAATAGAACAACATTGTTCATAAATCCAACAATCGTAAAGAACATAACTCCCAAGATGAATTCCGTAACGTTAATGAACAGGTGCACAGCATAAAAGCTCTGTAATGGAATAGTAACAGTATTCTGTCAAGACTAGCAATATTAGATCAACTCTTAAAAGAACAGTAATATGATGCAGAGTCAATACAATAGTTTTGTCTGTAGAAACCTTAATGAATTAAACATAATAGAGCATGTGATGTAAACTTATAAAACACATCAGATTACCAAATAACATCGATAAGCAAACCACGCATAAACCAAACGTGATAATACAGGAGCAAGTGTCCTCCAGGGCCGGGCCCTTAGCCTCCAGGGGTACACCGCTTGAAGTTAATCCAGACTCAGAGATGAAGTAATAACCAAGTTTGTATTAATGCATAAAGCAGAATTACAATAAACCAGTTCTTAGCGAGACTCGATGATCAAAGTTTTGATCTTAAAAGAAATTACATAAAAGCATAACCGTATCTAACTCTCCCTTGAGCTAACAGTGCTGCCCCTTTTATAAGGGTGACGACGGAGATGTCTAAGTGCAAAAATAGATAAAACAACGATCCCTCAGGATCAAGGATGATGAGGGATTCGCCGAACCATTAGTCCTCAGTCATTTCTTTTCTCTCCTACGCCGAGCTAATATCTCCACCTCCTTTTCCGGGCTGATTTGCTTTGATTTGCTTTGCCTTGTTTGCATTCGGTCTCCCGTCAAAGGGACAACGGTTAACCCGTCCTTGTCCTTTCCTTTGGAATGGAAACTTCTCGTTTTCCCTCCTTCCTGCATAAGAAAATGACAATTGTTAGTGTTTTAGTCTTGCATGTTAATCTCACATGTTTTATAATAATTCTTTATCATTTTCCGAGTTCATGATGCAAAATGTTTGCAAGTTATAATGAAAAGATACTGAAATAATCATCAAAAACATACCTTCTTTAGTACTCCACACCTTTCTTATTAAATTTTCCTCTTATTATACATTGTGGAACAGTTGTTGATTTCTGAAACTGTTCAAACTATCTAACTGCTTTTACAACCATATGAAGTAAAAACTATTACAAAATTTTACAGAGGGTAAAAGACACCTCAAAGAACATGAAATAACAAGAACATAACTGGATTCAGAAGGGGATGATAACTGCTGGCTTGCTTTGTTGATCTGCTGCCGAATTCCTCTGTAAATGCCCTAATGATGCTTAATTCATTTTAGCCATAATGAAATGTGTTTAGTTTGTATAATCCTGGACTTACATGGGCATTCTGATTGGCCAAAATGCAAAGAAACATATCAGATTGTCTTCCTCTTCAGCTTCGGCTCTAACCTTGATTTTCCACTTTACACAGCGAAATTAATGCGAACTTCTTATTAATCCAGAACTCAAAAGAGTTAATCCTACTTTATAAACCTATCAAATACACCCGTTCAGCACTTCGTTGACTTGCATCGCAAATCGCAGTCGGTCTGAAAATCACTGTAAAACTTAACTTATGCACCCTTAGGCTGCATAACTACGAAAGTGTTGGACTTATGTGTAAATCCATTATACCTGTGCTTTTCTATTGTAAACCTTTTACAAAGAACATATATTATAAAACATGCTTTTTCTGCCTTCACACAATTTTCAAGGTATACTTTCCCGCTGATTCATTCTCGCCGCAGATTTGCGCTTTTCAGATCAGACGGTCTGTAAAGGTTTCGGGTGGGACATAAGCCCGAAGAATACCCCCCCGAAATGGGCAGTTTCCTCTCTCCACCTGACTGCTACATGTCGAATGTTGAGTGGGATTGGGTGAGTTCCAAATAAAACCATTTACCATTTTTGCTCTGCTCGAAAACCTACCTTATAACTTTAAATCCACCTTTTCTTTGGATGAGGCTTTAACAACATTGTTTTCCTTTAGACAACAAAATCGGTGCAAAACACATAAAGCGGAATTGAAAAGGAATTAACCCAATCTAATATATCTATCAGATCATGAAACTTTATCGCAAATCGAAATCGGCGATTGAACTAACACCCATTGCCCTGCGGACCCGCCGAAAGTATAAAATATGGTATATATAATATCGGTTTGGAACCCAATCGCAAATCACAATCAGCACTGTGAACATATACACAAGGTGCTTTACGGACCCGTCAGAGTTATTAAACACATTATATATCATTTCGGATTCGGCCCACCCATATCGCAATCGGCATAGCCACACACACACACACACACACACACATATTTATGCGATATCGCGGAGCCACCGAGGCTTATAAAACATAACATATATATGTTTCGAGTCCGGTGTTACGAATTGCAATAAGTGGATCCATATATATATATAACTTCGGACCTGCCGAACTTTAAAACACAACATATATATTTCGGGTCCAGTGTTAATGCTTTAACACTTCTTTCCTTTGTAAATCCGATATATTTCTTCACTTCTTTTATATTTTGATTACGATATACTTGCCTTATCTTTTTTCAAAATATTTTTCAAGTGATTTTTGAATGAAACAATGAATGAAACAAACAAAAAAATACATGTTACAACATCTGGCTCCACCTAGGGATAGTGATTTTTCCACAGAAGCACTAAGAACCGCAGATCAATGCCTTATCCATTGGGCATGGAGTCATATATGG
The DNA here is from genome assembly GCA_031772625.1 of Pinus tabuliformis. Lineage (NCBI taxonomy): Eukaryota > Viridiplantae > Streptophyta > Pinopsida > Pinales > Pinaceae > Pinus > Pinus tabuliformis. The sequence continues at coordinate 659,232,260 of CM062816.1, read as the reverse complement.
CTTCTCCAAACTTAATTGTGTGAAAATTTTGTATGTGACCCACACTGATATCTGCAGTGATAAGACGCTTGCACTTTGATAACAAAATATTGAGAGTCATAGATCAGTAGCCCTAGTTGGGCATGGAGTCCAAAACTGTGAAAATATTGAAATTTGACAACTGAAACCTGACAGTCTTGAAGTCTGAAACCTCTGCAAACCGGTTTCCAACTGGGAAAGTCACCCTTATTCCTCAACTAATGATTAAACTGAAGAACTACAACTGGAAACCAAATGCTCAACACTTGAGCTTATTTATGTACAAGTTCATATATATGCGCATGATTGATCTGCATCATGTGAAGTCAATCTTCCAATGGTACCAAGTTAGCATTTGAGTGCTTAATCTAGAACCATTATGCCAGTGAATCTTTAAAAAACAATTCATCCTGAACAACAAAAAATAGATTATGCATAAAAGCATCTCACAACAAAAATTAGGAGTATATCCACAAAATGATATGTGTAGATTGCTGATAAATTCTTCCATGTAATCTACCACAAGATCTTCAAAAGTATAAGAAAAAATATGTTCTTGATCAGCTCCAAAAAATAAATTCTCTATGTATGAAGGTTCCTGCTCAATTAGACCTTCTGTTGGGATAATATGTTCAACAGAACAATCAACAACATCTTTAAGAAAATGATCTATGTCACTTTCATGTCTCCACTTTTCATCTCTAAGCTTTGATTGAAAATAATTTGTAATTCTAACCTCAGGAAGAAAAAGAGATTTTTTCACATTACTATATGACATATGATCAACTTCAAAGAGATCATTTACCTCTGATCCATGGGCATCCTTATGTTCTTCAATGCAATGATATACAATCTCTTTATCATCTTTCTTTTCACATAAGATAACCTCTTTTTCTATGATAGATGGCTCAATATATTGTTGTCCAACATATCCCTCTTGCTGGTTTCTTCCTGTATGTTCAACATCCAACTGATGAACTTGAAGAACTTCGTCCTGTTCCCCATTTAAACCATTTTCATTATAGATAGGAGGATCATCAAATTTAACAAAATAGGAACTCTGGGGATTTATTTGCAACTCAATCATTTCTTCCTCTTCTTGACTACTGAGCAGAGACTCTTGATGCATGTTTGAACTTTCCTCCATCTGAATACTCTCTTGATTTGCTTGGAACAGAGTTAACCAATTATCTGCTTGGGAGATCATTGGAGAGAAATGTTTTATAAACTTTTCCACATCATTTTGAGAAAATGATGCTCGATCTGCTTGGAACATAGTCAACCAATTCTTTGCTTGGGAGATTATTGAAGAAGAATGCTTTATAAACTTCTCTGCATCATTTTGAGAAAATGATAGTTCCTCGCTTTCAGAGACTTGCTCATAGTTAATCTAACTATAATCTCTCTGAATGCTTGATATATTATCAACGAGATCATCAATTTCTTCAACATGATTATCATGAGCTTTTAAAGTTTCTTTATAATAATAATATTCACAACAACCTTAAAAAAGAAACTTGTGTGGATAATAATTTCTACAAGAAGAATTGAATACTGAATGGAAATCCTTCAAAGATGAAATTATTAAACGAGGTAGAGACTTGAACCAATCCCTAGCTTCTTGGTCCAAAGAAAACATAAACAACTTCATCTTAACATCTTCATGAATGATGCCCTGTTGCTCCATGCATTCATGAAACTCTTGAAGATGCTGAGCTAGATCTTCATATTCCTTTCTACTAAATTTTGGAAGATACTCATCCCGGACATAATATGTAGGCATATCATGAGGATAACCAGTGATCCCAGTAAAATCAAATGGATCAAATCTATGGACTAAGAATGCAAGGAGAGCCATTAAAACCTAGAAAAGGAAACTTTAAAGTATAGTGGAGTCGCTAGTCAATATTGTAAGTGAAATTCACATGTGTGAATATATAACCAATTGCTGAAACATGTCACTCTCAAGAATCAACTTCGAACTTAATGAATTCAAGAAAAAGTGTTCTTATTCTATTGCTTTGCAGTCTGTGGTCTTTGTTAAAATGGAGTCACCTTTTATTGCTTTTATTCAAAACAACCAAGTATTTCCTCCTCACTGAACAACCAGAGGAAAATCTTAAAACCCAGGGAAAATTGTTGTTGTCTTCTCTCCCCGGCAACGACGCCAATTAATGTTATTCCTTAAGAAACCAATTTCATGGCTATGGGGAAATTGTGCTTAAGATATTAATAAATATTTGTTTACAGTCACTTATTGTTTGTTGTATTCTCAAATGAAGGACCTGGAAAACTTGGTCTTTAACTCTTAATACATGTATGACCAGAACATCTAAGAATGCCATTTGTTGCTACATATAAATGATGAATGATGAAAGTTTGAAGGAGAAGTTAAAGATAATATGTTGATCTTTCACATAAACTACTATCTGTAACTTAGAAGAATTATTATAATAAGACCTAAATCATAGACAATATGATGGTCTTTCACAGAAACTATTATCTATAATTTAGAAAGGAAGTGAGGACTTCAAGTATAGGAGCGCTCTTTTAAGGAATTTTCACTTTATCTGCATAAGCAAATAAAGACCTGCAGCTTCATTACCATACTTGGAAAGAAGAGAACATAGCATGACACATGACATAGAAGCTTACAAAATTATATGCAACAACTCATGGGAACTTCCAATTCTTTCATTAATCAACGATGATATCAGGAATACAGTGGCCTAGTTTCTAGGTTCTCCAAAATTCCAACAACCCTTTCTTAGTAAATTTTCCTCTTTTTATACATTGTGGAATAGTTGTTGATTTTTGAAACTGCTCAAACTATCTAACTGCTTTTCTAACTATATGAAGTAAAAACTATTATAGAATTTTACAGAGGGTAAAAGACACCTCAAAGAACATGAAATAACAAGAATATAAATGGATTCAGAAGGGGATGATAACTGCTGGCTTGCTCTGTTGATTCGCTGCTGAGTTCCTCTGTAAATGCCCTAATGATGCTTAATTCGTTTTAGCCATAATGAAATGTGTTTAGTTTTTATAATCCTGGGCTTACATGGGCATTCTAATTGGCCAAAATGCAAAGAAACATATAAGATTGTCTTCCTCTTCAGCTTTGGCTCTAACCCTGATTTTCCACTTACACAGCGAAATTAACGCGAACTTCTGATTAATTCGGAACTCAAAAGAGTTAGTCCTGCTTTATAAACCTGTCAAATCCACCCGTTCAACGCTCCGTTAACTTGCATTGCAAACTGCAATCGGCCTGAAAATCACTATAAAACTTAACTTATGCACCCTTAGGCTGCATAACTATGAAAATGTTGGACTTATGCATAAATCCTTTATACCTACACTTTTCTATTGTAAACCTTTTACAAAGAAAATATATTATAAAACATGCTTTTTCTGCCTTCACACAATTTTCGAGGTATACTTTCCCACCGATTTATTCCCATTGTAGATCTGCGCTTTTCAGATCAGATGGTTTGTAAAGGTTTCAGGTGGGACATAAGCCCGGAGAATACCCGCTTGAAATGGCCAGTTTTCTCTCTCCACCTGACTGCTACGTGTTGAATGTTGAGTGGGATCAGGTGAGTTCCAAATAAAACCATTTACCATTTTTGCTCCGCCTAAAAACCTGCCTTATAACTTTAAATCCACCTTTTCTTTGGATTCGGCTTTAAAACTAATTTTTTTATTTACATAGCAAAATTGACACGAAACACGTAAAGCAGAACTGAAAAGGAATTAAACCAGTCTAATAAATCTATTGGATCTGGAGACTTTATCGAAAATTGCAATCGGCGATTGAACTAATACCCCCGCCGGAAGTATAAAATATGGTATATATAATATCGGGTCCGGAACCCAATCGCAAATCACAATTGACATTGTGAACATATACATAAGGCGCTTTATGGACCTGTCGGGGTTAGTAAACACATTATATATCATTTTGGGTCCGGCCCACCCATATCACAATCGACATAGCCATATATATATATTAAGAGTTAGGTGATATCTCGGACCCGCCGAGGCTTATAAAACATAACATATATATGTTTCGGGTCTGGCGTTACGAATCATAATCGGCGGATCCATATACATATATATAACTGCAGACTCGCCGAACTTTAAAATGCAACATATATATTTTAGGGCCGGTATTAATGCTTTAACACTTGTTTCATTTGTAAATCCGATATATTTCTTCACTTCTTTTATATTTTGATTCCGATAGACTTGCCTTATCTTTTTCCAAAATATTTTTCAAGTGATTTTTGAATGAAACAAACAACAAAATACATGTTACAACAAAACCCATGATTCAAGCATTACAAAAACAATTTTATTTTTCTTCTTTACATCAGTTACATAAAATCATAATTACACATCATTATGAAGACTGAACCTAGTTACACTTTTCAACAAGACATAGTATATTTTGATCTAAGCGAAGGAGAAAAGAAAAAGAAGGATGGAGACTAATCCAAAATCTTCTGGCTCAAATTAACTTCGCACATATGGAATTTACCTCTTTACTGACCTAGCACATGTGGCCAATTTTCTGTGCATATCTAGGCAGGAGGTATGAGTTTTTCTAGGTGCACAAAAAGGTTGAATTCTACCCTAGTAGAGAAGACCAGGATGACTCCATTAGGCAACATTTTGACTTGTTAAGATAAAATTTTGACTAGGTTTGATGAGAGTTATCTTGCTAGTCTATTTGACTTTATTTTGACTAAAAAGGGTCAGTTGTATATCTTGTTGAATTGAAGAGTATCTCTAAGGAAAGGGTTGTTGGGTCTTTCCCCCAATTGGGTTTTCTTGGGGTAAATATTGTGTTGTCATTGTTTCGTTGTGATCTCTACTTTCCTACTGCTTTTTATGGTTAAACTTCTGAAGTATAATTACTGAATGATTAACTGGAAGTGCTAAAGATAATATTTATATCATTGGAAGTAACTATCAGTTTCATAAATCAATGCTTGTATCTATTGCACTTCAAAAATCAACATGGTATCAGAGTGAGGATCAAGAGCAACCAAATTTTGAAATGTTTGTCTTAAAGAAGGTTATCCAACAACTTATCTCTCTCCCTCAGAATGGAAGACAAAGGGAGCTTGGGATCATGTTTTGAATTTGGATCATAAAGAAGTCTCATGAAAACATGACTAAGTTTGCATGGTTGAATCTTCCTTGAGCTTGTAGCAATCATCCTTGTGAAGGAGGCTAAGTATCATCCTATGTCTTGAATATGAAGAAGAGTTGTCAAAACTCATTTTTCTGCCCGAGGGATGAATCCCATTAGAGAAATTTTGAGGTAAAAAATGGGCCTCAAAGCAAAAATGTAAAACCAAAATAAACTTTATAAGGACCAATACGATTCAACATGATGATGTCAACCATGAGGGATGATTCACCATTTTTGGAGAAAAAAATTAAAAATATAAAAAAAATAAAAAAATAAAAAAACTACTTTTTCAACTTATGTCCCTATGGTTTTACTCAAATTTCGAACAAGAGCATTCACTAGATGAAAAAATTAATTCCTCATCCAATAATTACCCATGTTGCATACTTTTGATGGACCTTGCTACATGAAAAATGAGAAATACATGAAAAACGTTATTGCAATCATGTTTTTTCATGTATTTATCATTTTCATGTAGCAAGGTCCATTGAAAGTATGAAACATGGGTACTCATCGGATGAGGAATTAAATTATGCATCTAACAAGTGCCCCAACTTGAAATTTGAGTAAATCCATAGGGAGATAAGTTGAAAATACGAGTTGAAAAAGTAGGTTTTTCTTTTTTCCCTCTAAAATTTGATGATGTAATATTTTATTATTTTATTATTTCCATTATTATTTTATAATATTCCTTAGGAGGCCCATTTTAGGCCTCAAAATTTCTCTAATTCCTAGAATATTGTGACAAGGGGTTGAGAGACTTAGAATTGACCTCAGAAGGCCTCAAGGATGATTGAGTAGAAGCCGAGACACCTTAAAAGATGACCAAGGGGATCCTTAGGAGGAATATGTTCTAAAATTTAATTTGGATTCCATCAATCTATAGCTGCTTACAAATGGTGATGATATATGATATTCTTAGAGAGTGATGGTGCAAGTTAAAATCATCTAGGAGGAATTGAAATATTTTCATATCTATTGATGGAATTATTCCACCATTGATTGCCTTTAGCTTCAAGGAGGAATAACAATTCCATCTTGATAAAAATAGATAAAATTTGTGGATTATGTCTTATACTTGTTTTATGTTGTAATCTTAATATATCATTTGAATATTAATCATATTCAACTTTTAGGAGCGTCACAGAAGGGTGAATATATAGATTATTGAGGGCTTGTTTAGGCCTGCCTCCAAGGGAAAATTGAGGACCCTTTTGTGATGCATTTTTTTTTAACATGAATTCAAGATCTTGAATATGGAAAAATTCCATTATAATTGTTGAGCCAATCTACAATTTGAATAATTCAAGCATAACATATGATGTGAATTGAAGTTATTAAGTCTACTTTTGACATGGTATGACTAAAAATAAGATTTGCCAAATATTTTTGTTTAGAAGAGGGAAAAATCCTTTACTCTACAAAATATGTGGACAAAAGTTGCTATAAATATTTTGCAAGGGAAAGTTCAGAGCTTGACTATGTACCTATGAAACTAGAACCAAAGGTAGCTAATATTTAGTTCCTACAATAATTCTTACCTTTGTGGATTTTTGAGGTTTGAACAGGTCAAAATATTACTATAAAGGAGGAGCCAAGACTATGTATGGGGTTGAACTCTAGAAATACGACTTGCAGGGTCAAGTTTAAGCTTAGTCGAAGGGCTCTCGTTTAAGCCTATTTGGGCAACTTCAAAGACTGTGTTGAATCTTGTGTGGGGTCTAGTTCGATATGATGTGATGGAATTTTGTAATTAATTCAAATTTTGTTTAAGGGATAATGATTGGTTTCATGATGATAGTAGAAATTTTCATATGAAAAAGTATGTTGGACTTAGAAAAGGTGTAGATGAAAATTGGAAATCTAGGGTTTGTAAACTCTAGAAGACTAGAAGTCTTGGATAGGAAAGAAACATGTTGATGATGAGGATGATGAGTTTGAAAATGGTTTTCATTTATGCAAGAAGGAAATGATCAAGAGTGAGTTGACAATTACTTACAATCCTCAAAGATAAGTTATTTATATCTCTCTTTCTTGATTATTATTGTTTTATTATTATTTAGCCTCTTGTCCTTGTATCTTTTGCTTGGTTATAATTGCTTCTTCCATGAAATCCTAGTGAGGATTGGAAGTACATCATAAAGGTTTCCAAGGCTCTGGAAACAGATGAAATATTTTGGAAGAATGAAGCAAAGCATCTGATAAGAAGATTCTCCTAGGATCAATGATTTGTGTTCCATAGGGAGAAATTTTATTCACATCATGCATGACGAATGGAAGGGATCCTACTTTAGAGGGATTAGGCAGGCCAACAAATTTGAATAGTTCCATGATGGATGAAATTATGCCAGAGAGGAGTCAGTGGTGACTTCCAAGTGGAACTACAAGATTAAATATGTGGTATATGAAAACATAGATAATTACAAAGCGAGGATTCTCCCAGGAAGAGGGAGAGGAATATGAAGATACATTTTCTCTAGTTGTTAGATGAGTTATTTCTAATAGAAACTAAACGGTTCACATGACAAAGGAAGTGGAAGTAGTAGAAGAATTTTCTTCCATAGCAGAGGGAGAAGCCAATATTTCCATAACAAGATCCATTTTAGTGTCAGGGTGACCGAAAAGTAGCTATGGAACAACACGTGTTGAGGTATCGACATAGTATAGTGGACGTGAATTGAAAAGTACAACTGTAGAGATATAAAAATTCATATTGGTCAGAGAGTGATAAATATGGGAAAATCATATCAAGATGATGATTTAGTTTGGATTCTACTTGGGAAGGAAGAAAACATCTATCACACTTCAGACTGCACAAATATTGTATATTGTAACTAGTTTAGCGAGTATTGAAGCAAGATACTCGTAGGATTGTTTGATCAGGTGCAGAATATGTTTGTGATGATAGGTCAAAGCACTTCGAGATCATGGTAGTAACACATCTGGTATGTGGTACAAAATTTTGATTTTTCCTTAGGTCCTAGATGTTGGGTATATGTTATATTCTTTTCATGAATAGTACCATGATCTATTATGTTGTGCAAGGAAAAATGGGGGTAGAAGCCCCCCCTTCCGGGGGGTTTTTAGGTGGGCGGTAGCCCCCCTACATGGGGTTTGGGGTAGCACCCTGAGATTTTTTTAATATTTTAATCTATTTATTTATTTATGTGGACCTAACCATGGTTTTGCACATATTTTTTGTGCATGGTTTTGGGCATGATGGTTTTCCCCATGCTATTTTGTAGATATGGTCAAGGGAACTATGGTTATGATCTAATCCAGGGTTAATGGATTGAGGTTTTTGAATTATTCAACATATATATGTATTGTAACATTGAAAAGAATATAATGAAAAATCAATATGGTTTTTCCAATTTTGGATTCCAAGAGAAAAATATCTGTGTATATTTTATGTTCTCACCATTGTATGTTATTTGTTTTTGAATTATGCAAGTAATTTTTGTATATGGTTAAAACCTACATTATATATGGTCTTAGGCTAATCATGCACAAAAACACACTAGGCACCCTCAACTTTTTAGCACTTTGCACAACAAAATTCTTCAGCAGTGAAATCACTTTAGTACACATATATTTGAACCCAAAGCTCGATCATTTTATTAATACATCAACAAAAGAATCATGGGGATTTTGCACTCATGGCCCTCGATCACTATTACAACTAGTATACACAATATACAAGTTAGGGCTTGTTATCTGCTCGTTCAGATCTACAATTTTCCCAATAAGAAGACATGAACAAAATATAAGTTACTTGTTGGAGAATCCCTTCTCCTTCAACCCTTTCAGTCCTCATTTTCCTTGACACCTAGTAGGTCCTTTTCCTCCTTTGACCATATATAAATACCTCCTTGTACTCCTATTTCGCCAACTGGTCACAAGCTATTTGACTTGTCAAATACACTACACATTCAACCTTCAAAACATCCGCTACTCACAATGGCTTTATCCATTAAGCATACTACATATTAGCCCTCAAAATACACTTTGTTCCCAACTTCATTTGTGGATAGACTTTAGGAAATATCCTCAACATCTCCAACACCAAGTAACAACTTCCCTTCCACAAAATTTCTTCATTTTTTTCATAGTTCCTATCTTCACAAGGATCACGATCTTCTATAGTGATATCTTCCCACTTGAAGCCTCCTTTCCTTTTCTACAACCCTTATTATCTTTGTTTCATATGGTACTAAGGGTACTCAACCCTTTCTATATGCTCCTAAAGTATTTCGACCTTCCTACAACAAGAGGCTAGGGATTTATGCTTTCTCCAAGACACAAATAATATCTCAGCCTAGCAGACATAACTTTTAGGGCTACAAACCTCCTCCTAGACATAACACCTTCTTCACTAGCTCAGTCTTGGCTTAGAAACCAATAGAATAGTCACAAACCTTCTTCTAGAGATCCACGTCCTTATAAATATTCCAACTTGGCTGGCATACTCTATTCACACATGGAGAGACACTGTTCATTGAATTTGAAAAGCTTCTTTGACTAATCCCCATACACCTATTGCTTAAATTTCTTGGCTGCAAGTACCCATAACAAACTTGAATAACCTCTCTTAGAATCCAACATCTCTTACATGATCTTTGGTCCTCTTACCTTACTGTGTTTAGGATTCTTTAGGCTGCGACCATTCATATTTGTGCCTGTGGCCTAATCCATGACCTGCGACCCTCTTTTCCTACTCCGTATCACCCTCTAAATGGACCTTATTCCTCCTCTTTTCCTGGGCATATCACATGCCACCTTCTCTAGTCCTATGTGGCCTCTTGAATTGACTCCTCTAGGGATATCCCATGACTCTTCTTGCTTGCCAAGGCTACATCCTTCTAGCCTTCTCCACACAATGAAGTCCTTCTCATTGATGTGCCCCATGAGCCTCTCCTTAGGCTCCTTATATTATTTTCTCTAGGGTCATTTAGGAAACCACTAGAACTTACGATTTTCACTTCTCAACCCTTAGAATAAATAAGTATTTTCTTTTAGGTCCTAAATCCACACTTTGGGTCCAAAACCCCACTTTTGACTATATCACCCAACACACTACTTTATGGTGGGTTGTCCTCTCTCAGAAATACCTTTTGAGATACCCAAAATTCCAACTCTCCCTCTTAGTGAGGAAGGTATTTCCTTCATGCTTGCAACTCTATGACTTTACTAGCATTCCCATGACCATCCTCGCATGAGTCATGAATTTCCATGCATAGTCATATCCTTCCTCATAAGTGCCATAACTTCTTTGTACTAGGCCTAACTTTTTCTTGCATGGTGCATGGATGTTATCACATGCAACATGAATTTTCTAGCATGATCCGTTTTTGTCCTCATAGGATTAATGAATTTCGTTGCACCACCATGAATTTTCTCGCATGGTCCATGATTTTCCTTACATGGGATGAAAACCCCTCTCTCTCATTAGAACTTGAAGATTCAAACTTCCATAGGGAATTTGACAATCCTTTGCAGACTCCCTGTAAGTCTACACAACTTTGAATGGAGCAATCTACTTCCTACACACACTCTGATCCATATGCCTTCAAAGTGGATCTGATACCATGTTGAAATTTCTTTAGCTCTTAGATTTGTTCTGAGGCTAATAACACACACAAACACACTAGGATCCCTCAAATTTCTAGCACTTTGCATGATATAATTCTTCAAAAGTGAAATCAATTTAGTACACATAGATTTGAGCCCAAATATTGATTATTTTATTGATCCATCAATAAAAGAATCACGGGGCTCCTGTACCAGGGATCAGGGCCCTTTTATCTCTAGTACACCTAGTATACGTAATATACAAATTAGGTTTTGTGTTCTTCTCCTTCAGATCTACAATATTCCCAATAAGAAGACAAGAACAAAAAATAACTTACTTGCTAGAGAATCCATTCTCCTTCAACCCTTTCATTCAAGCCAATTTTCCTTGACATTTGGCATGTACTTTTCCTCCTTTAACCATAGAGAAATATGTCCTTGTACTCCTCTATCCAGTAGCTACTCACAAGGTATTCACTACAACAAAACCAGCGATTTGCGCCAGATTTAGCGCCAGATTTTAGTGCATTTTTTTTGTAATTGTGATGAGAAACCTGGCGCTAAATCTGGCTCTATTGTACAATTTTTAAAGCGTCCTTTTTTGCACCTGATTTTGCATCCTTTTTCACGCTAGATTTTGCATCATTTTTTACACCAAACTATGCATCATTTTTTGCGTCAAATTTTGAACCAAGATTTGCATCTTATTTTATGACAGGTTTTGCTTCTAGTTTTGTGTCATTTTTTGCATTTATTTTTCATTCTCTTTTGCTTCCTATTTTGTATCATTCTTTGCTTCCATTTTTGCACCATCATTTGCATCAAGTTTACACTGTATTTTGAATCCAATTTAACGTCTTTTTATGCATCCATTTTGTGTCAGTTTTTGCATCTAATCTTACGCCAGGTTTTGTATCTAGTCTTACACTAGTTTTTGCTTCTATTTTTGCACCAGCTTTGGTGCCTATCTTTGCACCATGTGTTGAATTTGATTTAGCACCAAATTTTGCATCCATTTTTGTGCTCATTTTTGCATCTTTTTTTGGACCATTTTTTACATCCACATTTACGTTTGATTTGTCTCCATTTTTCCCATCTCATTTTGCACCATATTTTGCGTCATTTGTTTCATCCAATTTTGCATCATTTTTAACACCATCTCTTGCATCTAATGTTACATCATTTTGAGCATCCAAATTTGCATTTATATCTGCATCTTATGTTGAGTCATTTGTTATGTCCACCTTTACATCTTATTTTGTGTCTAATGGCACATTCAATTTAGAGCCATTTTTTACGTCTACTTTTGTATTTGTTTTTGCACCAAGTTTTGCATCCAATTTTAAGCTATTTTATGCCCCTTTTTTGCACGATTTTTTTGTGTCTACTTGTGTCCAATGTTGCACCATTATTTACACAGACTTTTTCATCCAATTTTGCATTTTTTGGTGTCTAGTTTTACATCGTTTTCACCATCCAAATTTGCATCTTTTTTTGCCTCATTTTGTGTCCACATTTGCATATAATTTTGTGTCTGAGTTCGAGCCTAAATTTGCATGTGATTAGGAATCATTTTTTACATCCAATATGGCATCCTTGGTTTCACCTTTTTTCAGCCCCATTTTGCATCTTGTTTTATGTCTTTTCTTACATCTTTTTTTTTTCTTTTTTTGCACCCAAGTTTGCATCCCAAATTTACACCATTATTTGCATCATCATTTGGCATATTAATTTGTAACGTTTTTTGCTTCTTTTTGTAGGAATTTACAGGGTAAGTTCCACAGAAAGAATACCAAAAGGACACCGCTCACAACCAGATCTCAAATCAATACACCAGTATTTTTGACGTGGTTAAAACCCTCAGAGTGCAAGGAGGGAAACAGTCCACGGCCTGTCCCAACGTGGGTACTACAGGCAATTTATTAATCAAAGAATGAAAATTTACATAAGCTTCTCTCATGCACGGATTACCCGAACAATGACCCTCCATGCGCTTTAAATAGAACTCATGGACCAATCGGGTGTCAAGCCACGGATCAAGTGTCGGTAATACCGAGGTGAGAGTGAACCGTCGGATCACTACATATCGTGACCGTCGGATTGTAAGTTACAAAATGTACAACGGTAAAGAAACACACTTTACCTAACTCTAACCTAACTCTATACTAGACCAAGTTGAACTTAACTATATCCTATGTGTCGGAATATCCTAACATCCCCCCTTAAGAACAACTTGGGATAGGATTGAAGGATTTACAAATATGACACAATAGGAGAAGGAAGGAGGCACTAGAGCCTATCCCCCCTTAGTGACAACTTCCTGAACTCCAAGCATATATCGAAGTTTAGTGAACTTCGCCTCTGTGAGAGCCTTTGTGAAGATGTCTGCAACCTGATCATCTGTTGGACAATATTGCACTTCAAGAACATGGTCATGAATGAGCTTTCTGATGAAGTGCATGTGTAGTTCAATGTGTTTGCTGCGCTGATGCTGGACTGGATCTTTGCATAGCTGAATGGCACTTTGATTATCACACCAAAGTGTGGTTGGATGCTGCTGCTCAAAGCCAAACTCTGATAGGATCTGACGAAGCCACAAGGCTTCCTTACTAGCTTCCACGGCACCACGATACTCTGCTTCTGCTGACGAAAGAGAAATGGCAGCCTGTTTCTTACAAGCCCATGTAATAGGTCCTGAACCAAGAGTGAAGACATAACCGGCAGTAGACTTCCGATCATCAGGGTCACCAGCCCAATCAGAATCAGTGAAACCAACTAACAGAGGAGCTGCTTTGGCACTGTAATGAATCCCAAACTGTACTGTACCTCGAACATAACGAAGTATTCTTTTAGCTGCTTTCCAATGACTTTCACGGGGGTTTTGCATAAAACGAGCAACAAGGCCAACAACAAAGGAAAGATCAGGACGAGTATGGGTTAAATACAAGAGTTTTCCGACAAGTTGACGGTATAAGGTAGCATCAACTTCAGGAGAAGTACAAGAGACTGAAAGTTTGACTCCAGACTGAAAGGGAGAAGGGGCTGGCTTACAGTCTTCCATGTGAAAATGACGAAGAATATCACAAGCATACTTGGACTGGGAAAGGAAAATACCCTCTTGGATTGCAAGACTTGAAGACCGAGAAAATAGTGTAAGTGTCCTAAGTCTGTCATTTCAAATTTCTTTTTAAGGCTGGACTTCACATGGTTTATAAGGTTGGGATCACTACCAGTAAGAATAAGATCATCAACATAAAGAACAAGGATGATAAGAGAGTTGCCCACTTTCTTGGTGTAGACAGTATTGTCAGAATGACACCTAGAAAAGCCAGATTCTAAAAGAAAGCTATCCATTTTGGCATACCAAGCCCGAGGAGCTTGCTTGAGGCCATAAAGGGATTTCTTAAGTCGACAAACAAGGCTGGAGTCTGTTTGTATGAAGCCAATGGGTTGTTCCATATAGATTTCTTCCTGCAAGTCCCCATGCAAGAAGGCAGATTTAACATCCATCTGATGGACTTCCCATTTTAAAGAGGCAGCAAGGGAAAGAACAAGGCGGATAGAGTTCATTTTGGCAACAGGGGAGAAGGTTTCAGTGTAGTCAATGCCTTCAACCTGTGAAAAGCCCTTAGCAACGAGACGAGCTTTATGTTTATCAACTTTCCCATCTGGTCCATACTTGGTTCTGTAAACCCATTTACATCTAACAAGTTTGCGTCCCTTTGGTAGAGGAACAAGATCCCATGTATCATTTGTCATCAATGAATGATATTCTTCATTCATAGCTGCTTCCCAATGTGGATGGCCTGAAGCTTCTGCAAAAGTGTCAGGATCATGATTTACTGGAGCTTGAGCCAGTAAAGAAGAGGCTCTTTCAAACTGAGAACGTGTACGTCGCTGATCTGTAGGATCACCGGCAAGATCACCTGCTGCATCCCGAGTAGCACGGACCCATCTTGGAAGTTGAGGATCCTGAGAAGGTGGGGGAGGATTATCATCCTCGCTTTCATCATCTGAAGAAGAAATGTTTTCAAAAGTAGAAGAGATAGGAAGAGGTGGCACATCCGCCGGACTAGGCTCGCAGGCCGATTTATTTTCATCAAATTTTACATCTCTTCTAATGATAACATTTTTGGACTTAAATGGAATAAGTCTATAACCTTTTACATCTTCAGAATATCCAACAAAAGTACATTTCTCACTCTTAGGTTCTAAAGCTTTATGCTTTTCATCTGGAATATGGGCCCATGCTTCACTTCCAAACACACGAAAGTGACTTACATCTGGTTTAATGGAACTCCAAGCTTCTTCTGGAGTGATATTCTCTAGAACCTTAGTAGGAGTGCGATTGATTATATAATTTGCACAATTAATTGCTTCGGCCCAAAAACTAAGACTGAGTCCTTTAGATTGCAGCATACAATTAGCCATTTCCTTTAAGGTGCGATTTTTCCTTTCAGCTACACCATTTTGTTGTGGAGTGTATGGAACAGTATGTTGCATTTGAATTCCATTTTCGGTGCAAAAGTTGATGAATGTGTTTTTAACATATTCTCCACCATTATCAGTTCTTAGCTTAAGAATTTGATGTCCAGATTGTTTTTCAACAAAGGCTTTGAAGGCCAAAAAAGTGTTAAATACTTCGCTCTTGAGTTTTAAGAAGTATACCCAAGTGCGTCTGGAGAAATCATCAATGAAAGTTAAGAAGTACTTGCAGCCAGAGAATGAAGCAACAGGAAGAGGACCACATAAATCACTGTGCACAAGCTGTAAAGGGGCTGAGGCGTGCCAAGAGGCACGTTTGTCAAAACTGTCCCGATGATGTTTTCCGAGTACACATCCGGAACAAACACCATCTCTGCAAGATACCATAGGAAGACCTGTCACCATATTTTCTTTACATAGATGCTGAAGGGAGCGATAGTTTAAGTGACCAAATCGCTCATGCCAAAGTTTGCTCACTTCATCATTATGAGCAACAAATACTGAGGGAAGATTGGATGACCCAAAGTTGTGAAACTTATACAACCTTTTGGAATCATCAGCAAGACCAGTAGCTAGAATCTGTTTAGGATCTTTTAGATCCTTGATTACAACATCATGAGGTGAAAATTCAACAATTTTACCTTCACCTGAATGAGTTATCTGATAGACAGATAGAAGGTTGCAGGATAAGGTTGGAACACATAATACATCATTAAACTGACCATTGTCTAGATGAACAGTTCCAGTCCCTACAACATTAAGAGATCTATCATCACCAATATATATATTTTTGGTGTTACAATCATTTAAAGAAGAAAACATGGCTTGGTTTTTGGCCATGTGACAAGAGGCTCCAGAATCAATGAGCCACTCATGAGAATGAGAAGAAGAAGAAGATACATTTAATGCATAACCAGACTGAGATGATTGACAATGACATGCAGAAAGTGCCATTCCGGAAGTTGAAGTTGAAGTAGGCTCCACATGGATGTTATGTTTCTTCATTGCGGCTTCCAAGGCTTCCATCTTCTTAAAGCATTTAGATTCTAAGTGGCCATCTCGATTACAAAAGTTACAATGTCTATCAGTCTTCTTCCATTTGTTTTTATTGGTCTTATCATTTTGCTGAAATGATCTTTCATTTTGAGGCTGAGATGGTTTAGGACCATTCTTTTGAGGATATGACTTCTTAGGATTCTTTGAATTTGGTTGCTGCTGGGCGGCTAACGCTTTCGTGGAAGAGTTTCCAAGATTAAGAAGACCAAGGTGTAAGAGTTTTTCTTGTTCTCTTATTAAGGAATCACAAAAGGAGTCAAAGGAAGGGGCCTTGTAGTCTTGTCCTTGACAAATGAAAGCTTCCCTTGTAGAATGGAAAGTGGAAACAAATACAGAGTAGGCTGGTCCCAACTTAGTAAGGATGGAATAAATAAGGTTACCATCTTCTTTCTTAACTTTAACACCTTCCAAGAGATATCTAAGGGTCTTGAATTTGGACAAGAAATCTTCAATGCAAGAAAAATTATTAGGATCCAAAGTAAGCAGCTCATTTTCAAGTTGATGGGCTCTAATTTCATTTTTAATTCCAAAAACTTTAGCAAGTTTTTCTAATGCTTCATGAGGAGTCTCAAGTTCTGCAATGTGGAATCTAAGATCAGGAGAAACAGACATCCCTATCAAACCACGTGCTTGATCTTGTCTATTTTCCCATTTTGCCGCCTTGTCTTCATCTTTTGGTTTCTTCTCTTGGTCTGTGGCTATTCTGTAGAGACCTTTACTTCTAAGTAAATCTCCCATGTAGGCTACCCATTGGAAGTAGTTAGTGCTGTCAAGAATGACTTGGCATGGACTTTCCATTTTAAAAAAACTGAAGCTGAAGATGCTGAAAGTAAGTGTTCCAATGGATAGATCTCGAAAAAATAGGCGGTTTTAAAAAAAACGGCTCTGAAAAAGGCTTCCGGATGAAGAAGTTATGGCTTTTTGAAAAAAAAATGTTGACGTTGCCGGCAAAGTGCGCGAATGTGCGGGAATGAAAAAATCCGCCCCCACAAAATGGAGACTTGAACCCAAGACCTCTACTCTCTTAAAATAGCTTTGAACCAATTGATCTATACAAAAAATTTGAGAGAGAGAGAGAGAGAGAGAGAGGGGGGGGGGGCCTTGGTTTGCGTGCTTGCCTTGAGAAAGCTCTTTTTCCCTACAAAACACAAAACACAAAACCCAACACGAATATGCAAAGAAAAACGAACCTTACGGCTCGAAGTTAGCTTTAGCCAAAAAAACTAGAAATTTTAAAAAAAATCTCAAAGTTAGCTTTAGCCGAAAAACTAAATATTTTTCTCAATGTTTCTGATTTTCCGAGATCACACTAAGGTGCAGGGAAAAGAGCATACGCATGAGAAAAATCCTTCCTTTCTGTTTCTGATTTGCCCAGATCGCACAGAGTCGCAGGGCAAAGAGCATACGCAGAAATGAAAGGTATAGATCCGGTTAAAAAAAAGGCTAAATAAACTGAGACCGAAATAAGCAGAGAGAAAATAACAGTAAACTGCAAAAAAACACTGTATACCTCCCGATCTGAAAAATGACGCAGCTAGGGCTACCGGAAACCTTTTCGCGTGAAACGAAAGGGGTTCCTCACTGGAACAGATGCTCCGAACGCAACAGAGCAGTCCTCTCGGCCCGAAAGCAGTCAGAAACAGCAGATCTAGGAAACGACAGCCGCATGCAGTTCTACCGGCTTCAGATTTGGATCACCAACGGACGCGGCCCTCAAATAGCTCTGATACCATGTAGGAATTTACAGGGTAAGTTCCACAGAAAGAATACCAAAAGGACACCGCTCACAACCAGATCTCAAATCAATACACCAGTATTTTTGACGTGGTTAAAACCCTCAGAGTGCAAGGAGGGAAACAGTCCACGGCCTGTCCCAACGTGGGTACTACAGGCAATTTATTAATCAAAGAATGAAAATTTACATAAGCTTCTCTCATGCACGGATTACCCGAACAATGACCCTCCATGCGCTTTAAATAGAACTCATGGACCAATCGGGTGTCAAGCCACGGATCAAGTGTCGGTAATACCGAGGTGAGAGTGAACCGTCGGATCACTACATATCGTGACCGTCGGATTGTAAGTTACAAAATGTACAACGGTAAAGAAACACACTTTACCTAACTCTAACCTAACTCTATACTAGACCAAGTTGAACTTAACTATATCCTATGTGTCGGAATATCCTAACACTTTTTAACGCTCAACTTTGCATCTTATTTTACATCTAGTTGTTGTCTTTTTTTGCATCTAATTTGGTGCCCATTTATGTGTCCTTGTTTTTGCCCAATTTGATATCTTTTTGTATGCCATGTTTTGTTCCCTTCTTTGTGTCAACTATTGCACAATTTTTCACTTCTAATTTAAAACACTTTGTATGTCAATTGTTTGCATTTTGTATTAATTCCTAGTTTAACATCCAATTTTACTTTCAATTTTGCATCCATGGTTACATCCGCATTTGACTTCTTATATAGAGTATATTTTTCTTTACATATATGACCCCCTTTATAGATTCATAGTGAAATATATGATAGTTTCTAAATATCATTAAAGCAAATATCACAATTCAAAATCATTTGTAAAGAAATTTAAGAGAAATTGACAACATCCATCCAGAAAAATAACAATGTGTCATTAACAATTTTCAAAACATGTATAAAATAGCAACATAATACTAATAAAATCAGTATTATTTTTAATCAAAACAAGTAAAATTCAAATATGATTAACAAATCAAAATATTTCATGAATATCGTTATTCTACGATAAATTAACAACATACATAAATCAAACTCATCGTATGATTACAAAATCAAAATGTCTCATTGATATAGGGTAAATTCACAACACCCATCTAAACATAACAATGTCATTCTACACAATAATTTCTTCATAAAAAACAATGCATGTGCATGCCTAGCTACCACCACCAAGATCATCCTCATGATCATCTTGACCATCCTCATTACTCTGATCCACATCATCACCAACACCGCAACTATCATCATCATCTCCTCCTTCACCACCATCATCCTCATCCTCATCCTCATCATCTCCTGATATATGTTGAACATAATTTGGATCATCGTCTTGGCAATCATTACCTATAGCATTCTGACAAAAAAAATCAATATTACATGTTAGTATTAATTACATAACACAACACATGTTTTTGTTATACAATGTTAACCATAAAATGAGGTAAGATATAATATCTAATAGTACTAAAAAATAAAATGAAAATATGGTTTAAAAGTATATTGGAAATCCAACTAAGATTACATACCATAGAGTCCATCCAAACAACAAATTCAACCCATCTCTTTTGCTGCAGCACCTCCTTTTCCAAATGATTTGGAGGTCTTCCATATTTTAGTTCCTATCAATCAGTAAATAGGGAGAAATTAGATAACAATGACTTTCTTCTAGTACAAAATTTATTAAAAAAATATCACATGTTTAATATACTTACAAAGGTTGTTATCAATTCTTTTAAACCTTTCTGGCCACTACGATGAGTGACTTTTGTCTTGGTTAACCTCGCCTTGGATGCCTTGTCCTTAAACATAAACCAATTGAATTTATTTTCACACAAATACATGTCTAAGATACTTATAAGTATTAATACATTCTAAATAATGTTTAATGAAAAATTCAATACCTGAATTTTTATTTCATATATCTTATTTATAACATTTTAATGATTACAATAATACTCTTGTTACCAGATATTGTCAGAAGAAATCTTACAAGACCGCTACCTAAAAACATTGGGCAGTTGCATGCATTAGTTAACATGTTTGAAGAATTCTATCTTCAAATCTAGATCCATCTCATGTGATTCCCGTATGTGGTATAAATTGTCTTGAAGGTACCTGCATCATTCGACACAAAGCTATTCAGCACAATCGTTAACAAAAAACATCACAACTGCACAATATGAACGGTGCATCAAAATTGGCATTCACACGTCTAAGGTCTTTTTGGCATATCTGGTGTGGGTATAAAAGGTTTCCATTAAATCTCATAAGCCTTTTTAACTATTATAAATAAACCACTAAAGTAAAACAAACAAATCAGTTATAAGAACTGAAAAGAAAGCTTGAAAAAAGATTAACATTTTCTAAAAGGCAAACACTAGAACACACTTCAAAATACTTTTCCTAAAATACTTCTTCAACCTGGCATCAAATTTGAAGGGCATGGTCATATTTCAATATGAAGTCATACTATGTTTTCAACCCTGCTATGTTGGCAAGTTAAAACTAATGTTCCACCAAGACTCTGGGATAGGGAGATGCATGTCTGGGGTGATGCACAGGGGGGGCGTGTGAGAGTACCCTCAAATTTTAGGTAAAATTAGGGGGCAGGGGGATATGGGGGTATATAATTTTTTTAATATATATATATATATATATATATATATATATATATATATATATATATATATTCAATAATGAAAGCATAAATACATTGATCCGTACATGATTGAATTAAATAATGAAATACACTGATCCATACTCATCATTCATACTAATACATACATCATTCATTCATACACCACGAGATTCAATAATGAACTAGATTGATCCATATTCCTCATTCATTATTCAACATTCTAGAATCTAAATTGATTTAAAAATTAAATTCATCATTCGTCATTCTAGATTCTAAATTGATTTAAAATTTAAATTCGTGATTCTAGAATCTAATTAGTACTAACCAAAATAGACTATAGTAGATACTTAAGCCTGAAGATTGGAATAGTAAATTGATATAACTCAAACTTGGCCAATGAGCATTTTAGGAGTGCCATGGCCAATGAGCATTTTAGGAGTGCCATGGAGGAGGAGGTGCAACAGTTAACTGGTAAGTCAAATAGTGCTGCGCAGCAAGCTGAGTAGACATAAGCTTGGTAACTTGAATGAGTGAGTTAGAGATTGCAAATTAGTTTAGGTTTTGATATTTGTTATGTGTTCTTCTTTTTAATTTTAATTTTTTTTTATGGTTGTTTTATAATTTTTTTTAATTTCTATATTACAACAGTTACTAGAAAAAAAATTAAGCAGAACATGGCCCCCCTCAAAAGGGGTGCTTTTGGGCTTGGTGCTCTTGATTAAATGGTAGTTCCAAACCCTTATCTATAATAGAGCCCAATGGAAACATCGCAATTCGCTCATTCCTGAAATCCTAAAAATTGTTATGTCTGATGCATTTTGAGTGGAATCTGAAATTTACTTTCTCCATATGAAATAAAATGAGGTCAGAACCACTCTCAAACATCCTAAGTAAATTAATAGGGCCCTAGGGTTGAATGTTGAGCTTTCCCACTCATAAATTATTGTTTCAAGCAAAATTAAGGGGGAGCACCTAGCCCTTTTTTAGGGGAGCTGCCCAGAAGCACCCCTTTTGGGGAAACACATCCCCACAGTAGGGAAACGTTTCCCCCTGCGTCTCCCTGTGTCTCCCTAAAAGGGGGCGTGGGGAAACGTGTCCCTGAGCATCTTCCCATCCTAGGTGTGTGGGAAGCGTGGATACGTGCACCCCACCATAGGGGACACATCCTCATGGAACACTGGTTAAAATAAACTATTGTTTTCTTACAAAAGCAAAAAATGGATCAAAATTTTAACTATTTCGTATTTTATGTTTAGCACAATTGCAAGTCGTGTGGTAGTACTAAAATAGGATAGATAAACAGCAGTGTTTTTTATAATCACTACATAGTCGAATTCCTATCAATCTTATGTGGAAATGATGTAGCTTGAAGTATCTAAATGCAGTACCAAAGTAGAATTGATACCAATAACCAAACAAGGCAGTGACAGCACAAACAAAATTTGTTGTAGCATCAAACTACAGAACTGTATTATCTAAATTTTTTCCTGGTAGCACTCTCATTTCCGTAAAATGTTTTTAATTCCAATGAACAAAGACTTGCCTGACTCGATAACGAAATTGTGTTCCTTTGACATCAAGGATTTAGAAAAGGATTTAAAAAGAACCAATCATAGTAGAAGGATCATTACAGGATCTAAATACTAAAAAATAATCACCATAAAAGAACACTAAACATTAAAAGTTAAAACTAAAGATTGGAGTATCTAAAGAACAGAACCTAATTATTGACAAAAACTAGACATTAAATGAAGGATCGTGGGATCTATGACCCAGTGCCGATAAGAATACAAAATCAACTTCTGCATTCCCCTCATGACCCATCTGGATATGGACTTAAGGAGACCAGAACCAATCTTAATAGATTAATTACAGGATGTAACTGCACAAGCCTAGTACTCCATGAGTCTATCCCCCATCTGCTTATACTAGATATAAACAACACGTTTGTAGAAAGTTAGAAAAATACATTGTACAATCAGGTTGAACTCAATACAGATTCAATTGGACCTACAACACATTCCAGCCACAAAGCTGGAAAGAGCACAATAAAAATAAAAGCAAACATTGAATCTTATCACTGTTGTGGATTTTGTCCTTAGAATGACATGAGACATTCCAAATATGATGCCCAATCTGATATGTTGGCTCTTCTAGCATGGATGCAAAGAGAAATCAATTACAGTACTTGATCTGTTTTTTATAATATAAGACTATATTTTGCTAAGAAAACAAAGGTATACAAAAAAGCCCACATGCATTACATATCGAATATCATTCCTTCGGGAAAGCCCTAAAATCCAATTGTATGTGGAGACTAATATCAAAAGAGGACCTCTGGAATCAGATTCACATTCAGAGATATATTGAGCCCAATTCAGCAGAAGACTGGATTGGAAACCCAAATAAGGCAATCAACAATGCATCCATATTATTGAAAGTACTGACTATAACATTCCCTTTAATAGGAAGATTGCTGGCATGGAAGGTTTGCAATGAGGCTAAGGCGAAGATCAGTATAGACCCATGGATAAGCAGTGGAGCTGAGTACAAGCTGCCAGAAGCAATGATAAACTCTCTTCAATCTAGACCAGGCATCTGGACCAGGAAACTCCTCCATTTGCCAGCAGGATTGGAATAGCGCTGAACAGAGAGACGACTCAAAGGCCAAGAAAATATTCAATCAAAAGGATTTATAAACAAATCAAAAGTGTGCCATGCCTATATAAAAGACTCTGATGATGAACATGTCTGGTCTAAAATCCAGCCTTGGGGATTTACACTCCAAAGTTAGGATAAGAATCGTGTACCCTGGACAGACCAGAATGCACACTCTCATGGTGGAAGCGCATCTGGATAAGAACCTTTCAAAAGTTCATTATTTACATGCAGTTGGCAATCTTAAATAGAGCACCCACATAGGAAGTTCTTAAGGGAAGAAATGGATCAAGTCCAAGCAAATGTATCATGTGTAAAAGAGTTGAAAAGAACATAGACCACTTACTGATATTCTGTCCTTAATAAAGGAAATCTGGATGGTTTGACAAGGATAAAGGACTGTGGACAAGGAGGTTATGCTGAAGAGTGCTCTAAAAAGTGGTAGCAAAACTCAGTCCTCAAAGGCCTTCCTCTAATAGTATCATGGGGAATCTAGAAAGATAGAAATGTTGAAATCTTTGAAGAAAGGTATATAACTCTTTCAATGTGCCTTCCAAGGTCAGTCAATCTTCTCAAACTTCAAAGCTTTTTCATCAACCCCAACACAGAAAAAGTTGATTCGTGCTCCTATGGACAAATCTGGAATATGGGGATTACTTTGATGGAGCTAGTCAAGGTACCCCCCAAAAAAGGGAAGCCATACGTGTTCTCTATCTCAATAACTCTCACTGTATCAGATTTAAAACAGATTTAGGTGAGGATCAAATAACTACACCGAGCTTATTTCCCTAACAATACTCTAAAAGCTAGCAGCCCACAATGGCATTTAAAAAAATACCAGTGTTTGTTGGCTCATTGTTGTTAGATAGTGTACCCCAGATCATCTTCTACTAGGTTGGAGCACACATGGCAGATCTGGGCACCTTATATTACAGCAGCATTACACAAATCCATGCAGCATTAAATTCCAAACAACATAATGATCTGTTGGTGAGAATGCAGCAATAAATAGATAGTAGGAGCACATCACAAATTTTACTATTCCAGCAATAAGGGCACACACATGCATGTATGGACCAGCCATAAAAAGAATAAGATAATTTTATCATTATACTTCAGGTTAAAGATAAAGTGCTAAAGTTAGATGAGTGATAATGGACATTCTCCCTCCCATTCTTGCCATTTTAGTTTGGCGGAGGATGCGTAAGCAGGCTCGACCATAAGGGAGAGGTTTTCAAGATTATCCTCTCCTCTCCTCTCCCTTATGGTCGAGCACCCTAAAGGGTCCTTAACAGTCGAGCCCCCTAAAGGGTCCTTATCAGTCGAGCCCCCTGTCCTCATAGTTGTAAAGATAGAAAATCCAGCTCCCTTTCATAGGTAGCAGTCCTACTATCTATTCAAGGATTTTTAGAATGTTTCAACAAACCTTTCTCTGATACCATTATGAATTTTTGTCTAACTCATTGTAAAAAGATTCTTCTTCTAGTGGAAACTAACACTGTCTAAATTTAAAGGCTAATCAAAACTACAATCTGAATCTCACTAAAATCTACAAACACAGTTGGAATACATACATTGGAACACACAGATCAATGTCAAAAACACCTGTTACTGCTATTCCAATACTGCTGAATAAAAATCTGCTAGAAAGGATTTTGTGTAAGAACCTATGAAACCGGATTCGTCCAAACCCCTGGACGAATCCCGAATCGGGCGAATCGGACACGATTCTGCCCTGACACGTGTCATGTTTCAATGACTCGTCGTGTCATATCCGGGTACGCCGTGTCATGAACGTGTCAAAAAAATGAAGAGCGTGTCACGATTTTTGGAACGATTTAGGGTTTCGGATTCGTTTTTCGGGGTTTAAGTTCGCTGTTTTCACACGCATTTGACCGCATTTGCAATTTGGAGCGAGTAACAGGCTGTATCTGGAGCGACTAACAGCGATTTGGAGCGAGTAACAGCGGCGGAGACCAAGGTTAGTTTGCTGAGCAACGCCATGATACATATATTCGTACCAACGATTCAGTGCTAATTCTCTTTATCCCGGGTCAAGTCGGACTCTTCTGTGCCTTTGTTTTTGGAAGAATACTTCGCTTGCACTTATATTCCCATGGCTCGCATTATAATTACAGTGGCACCGCTTCATTGTATAGCTTTGTCACGCTCACTGACATATTGCTGATATTTCTTGTTATATTCCTCTTATATTGCTACAGCAAGGCCATATCAGGGGTATGTACCGTCTCTGATATTAATTTAAATTGCTGTTTGGAAGTGTCTTTCAACATTTATTGGCGACTGTGTTTGTTTTGAATAAAATATAAGAAAGTGCACCTACAGCCATATGCATCCCAACTGTTTGACAAAATACCACATTGACAAGCCCAAGCAAAACTGAGAAAATTTAAGGGGATTTTGAGATATTCCTAGAGGTGTATCTTACAGTGGAGCATACCCAGGTATCTCTACACTTATATTAAACTCAAAGTTATATTGCTGTTGTTGCCTGTATCAGAGGACTGTACCATTTTCTGAGTGTTTATAAATTATATGTCACTGGTCTGAGCCTTTGTGGCATTGCTTGATTATATAGCTCTGTGGCATCGCTTGACTGTGGCATCAATTAATTATATAGCTCTGTTGCATCACTTGATTATATAGATTGATGGCATCATTGCTATATCCTAAGGTTTGTATTACAATTGACTGTTTTGCTTTATCTTCTTCCTTTTCTTTCATATCAGTCACTGTCAGCAAATGTTTGTTTCTTGAGCTGATCCCTGGTGGGTTTGCAGAAGCATTGAAATTTGAAGTTAGGTTCTCGTGCAAGTGGGTTCTAGTGGTTGAGCCTCCAGGGTTTGATCTCCTAATGTTTCCTACTTCATCATTTTGCTACAGCTGTCCTATTAGTTTCATAACAGTGAGAAAATCAAACTTAAATCAACATAAAAACCCCTCACATCTGCAATGTGCATAAATCTAATATGACAGTGGCATAACCTTATTATAATTTTCACTGTTTGTTTCAAAGTGCTCCAGTACAGCTCAGAAAGTACTGAAAATTTTCTAATTATTTGGCACACTTGGCACAGGGAAATTTCATTAGTAACTCATCACTACCCTATTGCACATGAGTCAGACCTTGGCCTGTCCTGGCAGTGTAGAAGTTTTGCTGTTTTCATTTTAAAATTTTTACAGCAGTTTGACTGTTTGTTCATTTTTTTTACAGGTTGAGGTAACATGGCTCAATCAACGGCAGGGGCAGCAAGGAAGGGCAAGAATGTCATGGGTAGAGATGCTCTTCCTCCCCCAATATCATCAGAGTCTGCTGCAAGTAATCTTGAGGGAAGAGGAGTTAAAGACAATGAAAAATATCCATTGTGGAAATATGTCGCAAGAGATGATGGGTCAAACAGCAAGGGAAAGGGAGGAGGCAATGTGCAATGGAAATGCAGCTTTTGTAACATTTCTTTCACAAGCACATATCACCGTGTGAGAGCACATTTGTTGGCTATACCTCGTAAGGGGATTGCAGCTTGTGAAGGTATTCCTAAACCAAAGAGAAAAGAATTGGTAAAGGAGGCCCATGTTGGTATGGAACATGTGGCACTGTCTTCAAAATCAAAAGCACCCAAGAGCAAGAATGAAGACCCCCTTCCATTTTTGAGGAAAGCCACCTCCAAATTTCCATTTGAGAGTTCTACTTCTACTGGGGGACAAGCATTAAAAAGAAGATCACTTGGTCCAATGGACAGGATTTTCCAAAAAGAGAGACGGGACGAGCTTGATCTCACCATTGCCTTCTTTTTCTATCAAAACTTCATATCATTTAATGTTGCACGTTCACCTTTATTTGTTGAGATGTGCCGAGCTCTAACTCAAGGGGCTCCAGCAGGGTATGTGCCTCCTGGGTCAGAGAAGCTGAGAACCACATTGTTGACGAAGGCAAAAAAAGAGGTGCAAAAAATGCTCGAGCCTATTAAGGCATCATGGCCAACATCTGGGGTTAGCATTGTTTCTGATGGATGGACAGATCCAGCACGACACCCAATCATCAACTTCATGGTGTCTTCCTTGAATGGTCCAGTTTTCCTGAAAGCAGTGGATACACTTGGCGAATACAAGGATGCACAATTTATGGGTGAGTTATTTATTAGAGTTATTGAAGAGGTAGGTGTTGATTCTTGTGTGCAAATCATTACAGATAATGCACCTGTTTGCAAGGCGGCTGGCATGATTGTGGAAGCTAAATATCCACAAGTGTTTTGGACACCTTGCATTGTCCATTCATTGAACTTAGCACTGAAATCCATTGCTTCTGATGTGCTTTGGATTGGAAGCATTATTGAGGATGCAAGACATATCCGTAACTTTGTGCAAAATCATACAAATGCCCTCACTATCTACAAGGAGTACAGCAATCTATCATTGTTGAAGATTGCTGATACACGGTTTGCATCTTCATTCATGATGTTGAAGAGGTTGAGGGAGGTCAAGACTGCTCTTGGGTCCATGGTTATTTCTGAGTTTTGGTCTTTTTGGAGAAAGACAGATCAGGCAGCCTCTAAAAGAGTGAAGGACACGGTACTAGATGATGCTTGGTGGGAGAGGGTAGATCTAATTATTCGGATCATGGACCCTATCATCTCTTTGCTTCGAGTTGCAGATACAGACAAACCCATCCTAGGAGAGGTTTATGAGGGATGGGATTCCATGATTGAGTCTGTGAGGAGCATTATTCTACAGAGTGAGTGCCCCCCGTATGAGACATCACCAGAGGCCTTCTGCGATACCATACATGATATTCTTGTCCGCAGATGGGACAAGAATTGTACACCTTTACATTGTTTGGCTCACTCATTGAACCCCAAATACTACAGCCATGAGTGGCTGAATGGTGGACCTTCCCGCAGATTCCCTCCTCACATGGATGGTGAAATCTCACAGGGGAGGAAAGTGGCGCTTCAGCGGATTTTTCAGGATAGTGCATTGCTTGCTGAGGTGGAGGATTCCTTTGCAGAGTTTTCCACTAGCACTGGTGGGTTTGCAGGTTATGATGTGATTAGAGACAGGGGGCTTAAGAAGCCCTACTCTTGGTGGGCATATCATGGGGCAACAAGCCGTCCTCTTCAGCAGTTAGCCATGAGGCTCCTCTCTCAGGTGACTTCATCCTCTTGTTGCGAGAGGAATTGGAGCACATATGGGAATTTGCATACTGTGAAGAAGAACAGGCTTGAGCAGTCCAGGGCAGAGACAATGGTGTATGTGCACACCAACCTTCGTCTTATTTACAGGCAGAGGGAAGAGTGGTTGAGGGGAAAGACAAAGATGTGGGATGTCTTTCCTGAAGATATGGGTCTGGACACCACTGTTGAGTTGGCATTGGCCAACATGGATCTCGGTGATCCAGTGCTAGACCCTATTAGTTTTGATGACTCAACCTCCATACCAGCAGATGCAGAGGCGACTATGGATACAGGGGAGGAGGAGGATGCAGAGGAGAGCAGTGGGGACCATGATGATGGGGACAGTGATGCTGATTCTGATGCTGATTCTGATGCTGATTGATGGCTTGAGGGCCTGAGGCTTTTATACCTATAGAGTCTAGACTTATAGTTGTTTTATATTTTCTATTTCTATTTGCCATTGGCATTGCACCAACACTACCTATGTAACAGATTTTGATTTGATGACTTAATGAGAAAACTACAGTTGTCAGTGTGTTTATCTTACTATCTTAGTATCTTGTAGTTGTAAGTTGTCTTTCAGTTATACTTATGAATTATAATTTATGAATCATGATTTAAATTTTTAATAGATTTATCATTTATCAATTATCATTTATGTGACCAGTACCACTGACATTTATTTGAATTTTGTATGTACTATGCATGCTAATAGCTATAGATGAGGATCTATGTTTGAAATCAATAAATTTGTATCATTAATTAAAATTTGTGTAAGAAATATGCTAATAACTAATTTTTAAGATATATATATATATATATTTTAAATATATATATATATATATATATATATATATATATATTTTAATAAAATAATATATAACGTGTCCTAACCGTGTCTTGTTCCGGGGTCAACTTTTCCCGAATCCGACACCACGAATCCCGAATCCTACGTGTCCCGAATCCTCGTGTCAGGTGACTTAGGTAAGAACTGAAACTAACCCTATTACAGATCCATACTCTCACTCTTTCTTATAAGTGACACCTAGGGTTTATAAGTGACACCTAGGGTGGAATATGGGAAACAACTTCCCATATTCCACCTTCTTTCAGATAGCAACAAGATCTCATCTCAGGCGATCTTTATCAAATAGTTGATCACTGTGGCTATGTTCCTAATGCAAGTGTTGGAGACTTTGTTCTTTTGTAGCATCTTCTGATTAATATTCTCACTCGGGTAGAGAGTGATCAAGGCATGGAACATCTCCTTAGTCAATTATTTCTGAACAATGTAAGGGATTATAATGTCCTTCAACAATGAATCTAGAATGACTAGTTTCACCTTGGTTGCCCTCTTGTTATTCCCAACCAAGCCCTTGGGATCAATATAAGCTGTAGAGGCTGCTTCATTGAGACCCGATAGATGAACCTCCTCCATCAGCATCTACAGTCTGCACTTTCAAGGTGTAAAGTGGGATGTGCCTCCTAACCTGTCACAGTCTCCGAGACCAAGAGTAGTCATACCTGCAACTCCCAGAACACAACTATATCAAACAATCAGCTAGAAAACAAATAAGATCAGCATCCTATCACAGGTGCATATAGCATTTTTTAAGGCATAAATCAACACTCCCAACCATTGGAGGACTGAGGGCATCACATCTTACAACCTGTTACAGATTTGGATCTCTTCAATCTCTGAAGACACTTGGGCATCACACCTGTTGAAACACTTTGACAACCCCCTCTTGTAGTGAACTGACCTTTCAATATATGGAGTCCTGAAAGGTTTCATAGAATGTGCTTTGATACCATGTTAATTTTCAGATCATGGTAAGCAGATTCTGCACTAAAAAATTAACCTAAACAATTTCTGAAAATATTATTCTATAAACACACACTGCTGGAAACATGAACAACAAATACACAGATTTTGACTCTCAATCACATCTATCTTCTATGGAAAAGCTGAAACGAAAAAATACACTGCAATAATTTGAAACTAAAACTCATTAACCATCCTTGCAGTGTGCCCCAGGTCTCGTTTATAGAACAAGAGAGCAGGGGAAATACATTCAATGTAGAGACATGCAACGGTGTGTCCTCATGGACTAGGGCACACTTATGCATGGATAGATCTTCTTTGAATAGAACAAGAACACTGAAGTTAAGTGGCTGCATGACATCATGTACCTAACTCACCTATACAACTGCGCCCTCCCACAATAGATAGATTCTAGAATATTCATGCAATGTGTTCTCATGCATGCACCTTGCAAGATTGTCTTAACTTTAAGTGTGCCCCACTCATGCAGTGTACCTTAACACAGAATTGTGCCATCTAAAGATAGTGCACACATGCACCCTTGCCTATTGAATGCCTACATAACCACTACTGCACCTCCACTAGCACCCCTTAATGTTCCTTAATCAATGCATGCTCCTCATCACGCAATCTGCATTCTGCTGCACACAGTTTGGGGCTGGAAAACCTTGCTGGAATGTGCCATTGTTGGAAAAGAAGAACTTGAAGCAATAGGTAAACCCTAACAAACTTCCATCCCAAATTTTGGGTTGTTTATGGTTATATGTCTCGCAACAAGTTTGTTGATGTCTAGTTTACAACTCTGACAGTCCATTTCATTGTAGATGGAATTAAATACTTCTCATAAATTTGGTATCTATAAGATTCTAAAGTGTGGACCAATAAAATATTTAAGAAATGGCTATATTTGTTAGGTGATGGAATCAAGCAAGACAGTGAAGAATTTTTTTGCCATACATGATCCAAGAAATTTTTTGTTACTTGTTGTCCTGTTACTGCCTTTCTTCAGGGACTAAAGTGTGTCTTCTTGCTTAATCTATCAAGTTGTCTTCTGGATCTGCCCTGAACTAGAGCTCCATCAATCTGCAAGGACAACTTCAAATTCTTCTCTTCTATTGTGATTTTCAACAACTACTAGCAAATAGCCATTCCCCTGGCTAGTCTTAAGAAAACCATCTAGGAAGTCTATAGAAATACTTTCATATGGTCTTGAAGGCACTAGAAGTGGGCATTGTTAGTTGATCTAGGTATCGTGCACAATGAACGACCATGTACAAACTCGTCCATGTTGTTCCACATCTGTGGTCAAGACTCAACACACACGTTTGCAAATTAGCCAATGCCTTATTTACGTTGAAGTGTTCATATTTATTTTTCTCCCTTTGGAACACAAGCATTGTTAAATCTATACATTAGTCCCTCTTCAAATCTGTCTTCTTTGAAAGATTTTAGTCATGTATACCTTTGTGGTTTAACAGGGATTTTACTATTGGACCCAAATCTTGGTTGCTACATAGAATTTTGT
Source organism: Pinus tabuliformis (assembly GCA_031772625.1). Classification (NCBI taxonomy): domain Eukaryota; kingdom Viridiplantae; phylum Streptophyta; class Pinopsida; order Pinales; family Pinaceae; genus Pinus; species Pinus tabuliformis. Next base: position 659,200,323 of record CM062816.1, on the reverse strand, counting down.
ATATGCCTCATTCACTAAAGTATTTATCTTTACCAGAATTGTCAAAAGGAACAAAAGGTCCTGAGAAAAAATCAACACTGTTGTTCTGTGAGCTTTTCAAGTACATGAAAATTGCTGCAGGAAAGCTATCCATTCGAAGTGTTGAATTTGTTACAACTTGGACTTGGTTTACATAAATGACATGGTTTATAGTTTGAGTGGATAATTGTTTCTTTTCCCTGTAAATAATATCTCTCTGGTTCTTTACTACCTCCACTATAGAAAACTTCTCATCATATGTAGGGTAATTTACCATGGTGCTAGAGAAGTTTTCCAGTGGTGTGTTACTGGTCTCCCTTGTTGCAACAATATCTATCCCATCTTGTATCCTGAATCATCGGCTTGAACTTCAAGTGATGATTGAAGTTTCCTTGTATCTAAGACCATGAATTGCATATATTCTTCTTTAAGGCTTTAAATGCCCACTTTTAAATTGCAGGCTAATGAAATGCCTCCCCTCACACATGGCAGATCTGGGCACCTTATATTACAGCAGCATTACACAAATCCATGCAGCATTAAATTCCAAACAGCATAATGATCTGTTGGTGAGAATGCAGCAATAAATAGACAGTAGGAGCACATCACAAATTTTACTATTCCAGCAATAAGGGCACACACATGCATGTATGGACCAGCCATAAAAAGAATAAGATAATTTTATCATTATACTCCAGGTTAAAGATAAAGTGCTAAAGTTAGATGAGTCAGTTCTGTTTTATTTTTCAGTCTTTCTGAATTCATTTTTTATCAGTTAGATAGAGCACAGATCCAGAGATCTAAGTAATATATCTATTTTTATAAACCCTAGGTGTCACTTATAAGAAAGAGTGAGAGTATGGATCTGTAATAGGGTTAGTTTCAGTTCTTACACAAAATCCTTTCTAGCATATTTTTATTCAGCAGTATTGGAATAGCAGTAACAGGTGTTTTTGACATTGATCTGTGTGTTCCAATGTATGTATTCCAACTGTGTTTGTAGATTTTAGTGAGATTCAGATTGCAGTTTTGATTAGCCTTTAAATTTAGACAGTGTTAGTTTCCACTAGAAGAAGAATCTGTTTACAATGAGTTAGACAAAAATTCATAATGGTATCAGAGAAAGGTTTGTTGAAACATTCTAAAAATCCTTGAATAGATAGTAGGACTGCTACCTATGAAAGGGAGCTGTCAGGAGGCTCCAGGGATAGGATGTTGTGATCCATGCTTGAGAAAAGCACAGTGAAGTTTCAAGTTGTCGGGTTCTTTGTTAGGCTGCTGATCTGTCTTAACTTTCGTTTAGGCGATATTCCAATGCAGTAGTATGGCTATAGTCAATCTCAAATACATGGACAGATTGGAAGGTCCCTCTTAACTTCATCCGAGGGAAGTCTCAGGTAACCAGCCTGCATCCATCTTAACTACAGATCTTCCAAGCATTTGGCGGGATCAAATTTCTTTTCACTCTAAAAGAGGTTTGCAACTTTGCACCTCAATAGATTTGATCCCTCTCGACACTCGATAGATCTGGAGTTAAGATGGATCTAGAGTGAGAAATTATTCTTCAAGGCTGAGAAGAAAGGAGTGTGCAAAGGTTGTGCACTTGGCCAACATGTAAAGGATGTTTTCCTGGCAGTAAACATAGGTCAAGAGGGGTTTCTGACCTAATCAACTCAAATGTATGTGGGCCCATCTCTTCAACTTCCTTATCAAGTAACATTGACTATGAATATTTTATTGATGATTCTTCTAGGAAGTCCTAGACTTAATTCACAAAAGCCAAAGGAGTTTGATACCTTTTGCATGAAATCAAGAATCAAGAAAATGTTTATAGTTCCCTACAACCCTCAGTAGTTTGGGGCCTTGATTCATGATCTAGTTCTGCTCATGTGTCTCTGTGTATAAACATGTCTCATCATTGTCTATATTTTGAATAGGTATTCTCACAGAATTTTGAAGGATAAGATTGGAGGAATTCAGAAGCCTCAAGTAACACATCTTTGAGTTTTTCAGTTGTCCTATCTACATTCATATTCCAGATGGGAAAAGGACCAAGTTGGAACCTTCTAGTTTGAAGGGCATTTTTGTAGGTTAGAGTGAAACCTCAAAAGCTTATAGAATATACATTCCATCTCAACATAAAGTAGTTGTGAGCAGAGATACCAAGTTTGAAGAAAATACATGGTCCCCTAAGTCTCAAGAACCTCCAATAGTGACCATGGAGGCAGAAGAGCTTGGTATCCCAAAAACAGATCTGCAGAAATCAAAAAGATCATGAAACGCATACTTAGATCAGCAAGCTTTTGGAAGTGCAAGGGGTGCCTCTTTACCTTCAAGTTCAGCTAGAAAGCCTAGATGGCTAATCTAGACATTAAAAGAGGCAACAGAGTAAGTTGGTGCTCCAACTACTTCCCTTCAAATAAGCCACCCTCCTAAAAAGTTCCCTAGTTATGTTGCACTGATATCTTTCATTATTGAAACAAAACCTTCTAGTAACGGCAGTAAGGAAGCAAGTACTGCAAAATGCCATGATGGAGGAATACATCTCCTCCTAAAGAATGATGGGTAGGAGATAGTGCCTAGACTAGTGGAGAAGTCAGTATTTGACTCTAGTTTTTCTTACAACAATCATGCATGGTTAAGCATGCACCAGATAGCAGCATATAAAACTGCAAAGCTCGGTTTGTGGCTGGACGGTTCTCCCATTAAAAAGGAGTTGACTATGAGGAGACTTTTGCTCTTGTTACTAAATATACCTCTATCAGATTTACTATGTCTTTCACAACAATCTTCCATTGGATTTTATATCAAATTTATGTAAAGACAACATTTCTTAATAGGATGATTAAGGAGTTATATGAATAAACCAACCAAGAGGCTTTTAGGTGAATAGGCTTGAGACCCATGTTTACAAGTTGAAGTAGGCCCTTTATGAGTTGAAACAGGCACCATTTGCATGGCACTCCAAGATCGATGAGTAACTTTCAGATTTGGGTTTCACTGAGACAGATGCAGATTCTAATTTTTACAATTTGGTAGATCATTCTAATCTGCTTGTTTTAGTCCCATATGTAGACAATCTTACACTCACTGGAAGTTAAAAGGAATCCACAAACTGGTGCAGGGCAAAATTGGCAAGAGAATTTGTCATGACTTGAAGCACTACTTGTTGGCTCTAGGGGTGTAGCAAAGTGCAGGTGAAGTGTTCCTTGGACAAAAAAAGTATGTAATTGAAATTCTTAGAAGATTTCAAATGATGGACTGCAAACCCATGGCTACTCCAGTGTATGCAATTGAAATTCTGATGAGATTTCAAATGATGTACTACAAACCCATGGCTACTCCCCTGTGGTAGTAAATCCATTGTACTTTGCTGATTCTAATTCAGATTTGATGAACATCTGTATACATGGAATTGATAGGTTTCCTCATGTACTTAGTTAACACAAGGCCTAACATTTGTTTTGCAGTCAACACTTTCAGTACATGGTGCAGCCTAGGCAAGTTCATCAGGTTGCCACAAAACACAAGTTCTAATACTTGGAAGGGGGCAGTGCATTTTGCACTGAGATATGTTAGTGATGCAGCTTTTTATTCAATGATAATGGAATAGCATTAACAGGGGTTCTCGACAGTGATCTACATGTTCTGTGCATGTTTTCTAACTGTGTCCGTTTATAGGCTCAAACGACATTCAGATTACAGTTTCGATTAGCCTTTAAATTCAGCCTGTGCTACTTTCCTGTAGGAGAAGAATCTGTTAAACAAGTGTTACTAAATTCATCAGTTGTTAGTAATTAATTGGATGAATGGCAGTAGTAGAAGATGAAATCAAACGTTCTGTCCGTTTTTATTTCAGAGTGCTTTGAACATGTCTACAAAGAATTAAATGGTGAAGCAGACACCTTGAGGAAGGAAGGACTACAGTTGGCTGAGGGTTCAAGGTTATGAAGTGAAATCAAGGATTGTCATATCTTACACGAACATATTTCTGCATCCTCGAATGGGGATTCTTATGACAGTCAGTATTCTGAAGATGATCCAAGTGCCTCAAAAGAAGAATTCTGAATTTTAGAGAAGTTACAGGACCCTTCAATCAATATCAATGCCTTCTTCAGGCTTAGCAAAGAATGTATATTTTTGTTCTGATATTTCTCGAAGCTTAAAGCATTTACAGAATGTATCTCTTTATACTCGGATGAAATAAAAGATTAGAAAAATTGAGGGAAAATATATCAATATCAATCGATATGTAAGCCAATAAATGCGCCAAAAAAACACAGATTGAAAAAATATGCCTGCTGTGAGTCTGTGAAAGCAAATATAAGCAGCACCTCTTCTGGAAAATGTGAAGCGGAAATACAAAACAAAAAAGACATCGTGATAAGAGAATATGGGTTGAGAGGGACAAAAGAAATCAAGGCTTAGACTCACCTCTATCCGATTGCATATGAGGATCTGAACCAGCCGCATCGGTTATCCAAAAATGCACCTTTGTCCGTGCACCGATCAAGTCAATCCGCCGCCTGAAAAGAAAAATAGCACAATGCAAATATTTGCAAATGCGTCTACCTGAAAAGGGGGCGCGCGTAAGAGGTCCTCTCGAAACCCCTCGGAGAAGGATATATCTGCGGACCTGAAACCCTACATCCGATATAACAACCCATTTTAAGATATAAATGTTTTAAAAAGTTAAAGAGCATTGTCGCCGACCCTGAAACCCTACATCGTATATAGAACTAGCATTTGCACAAACCGGTGCAACGTCATAGAAGTAGTGGGATATGGAAGTAGGTTTGTGCAACGTCATAGAAGTAGTGGGATATGGAAGTAAGTAAAAGTAATATTTTAGTAAAATGTTAAATATGTGTTGTATGAATTAATAATTTTATTATATAATTAATAAAAGAATTAATAGAGAAGGGTTATTATTTTAAAATTTAGGATATAATTATAAAAAAAAAAAATTGAGAGGAAATATTAGTTTTAAGATAAAAAAAAAATTAATTAAAAAAAGCGATAAATTTTAGGTTTAATTCTAAAGCCTCAATGCGAAAGGATTATATTAGAACATCCTAAAAAGTCTTTTAAGAAAAATGGTGATTAAAACCTTTTCCAAATAAATTTTAAAGGTTTAAAGCATAAATATAATAAAAGCCGGCATATATATGTAAATAGTAATAAAGAGGTCGACCCCATAAAACTGCCACGTTGCATATTGGGATCTCGCGAGTGGCGTTTTTGTTTTATTGTCCATGACCAAACTTCCGAAGCCTCTAACTTGCGACTTTATTTACACCATATCCATTCAATTTAATTATTTACACCATAACCATTGCAACTTTTAATGTCCATGACCAGACACACGTCTTTAAAACTTGTGATATGAAAGGCGTGACATGGCAACTGTGATATTATATTAAGGTGTGCTATGATGGAGCAGTCGAGTCTGCAACACGTATTGCAATCGGAGGTTTCAAAGTGACAAGGCTTCAAAAGTTGAGATATGGCGGATGTGATATTAATGGCCAAATGTGGAGAATTAATGGTTTTCGATAGAATAAACGCATTCATTATTACTAACGGTTTCTTGAGATTTCGCTCATAAAAGTCTTGGATTATTATGTAATCGGTTATTTGCTAAGTTATTCGCTCTGAATGTTAGTTACTCTCACCCTTGTGTTTCTCTTGACAAGTCAGTCCCAACAAGCATAATTCAACAAAAATGTCTTGGTCGACCAAACCCATGAAGAAACCTGTTGTTCAACAACAATCAGTTGCTCTTCCCCCTGAGTTTGCAGAATTGCTTGCATTATTTACCGATACCACATGCACCTCAAACACCGGAACATCTACCTGGGAGGCCACATATCAACTTTTCGAAGATGAAGAGCCGAGAGTCACAGAAAGAGTAGTCATAGCCGAAGATTCATACCCGGTTTCTGATACTACATATAGTGATCTGGCCAATTCATTCCTCCACAGAATTGTTGCTCAGTTGAACATCCTTCCTTACATGGATATGATCACATGTGTTGTTGACCATCTAAACATCGCTGACAGAAACTTTATGACCAAGAGGAACACAATCATCGGCTCTTTCACCAACAAAGATTCGACTCGAATGTACCAGTTGTCGGCAGCTCAGAAGAAATATGATAATGACTTCATTGAAAAATTCATGAAGGAAAATCAGGATCAATCTAAAGTAATCAAAGGATGGAGAAGAGATGCCAGCAAGCACAAGCGAGAAAATAAGGGTATGCATTCTATAGCTTCTCTTGTCGGTCCATATTGTTATGTTGCCACTATGATATGTAGATTATTTGGTTATGTCAATACCCAAAAGTTTTCAGACCAGTGGGTACCCTTGATTGATGCAACTATGTTATGGACTGGGGGACTGTTCTATCTAATAATTTAAGTATCCAAATCCTAGATTATAGGAAGAACTGTAGTTTTTTTATTCTAGAAAACATTGTTCCCCCATTTTACATGAGTGCCTATGTAATGGATGTTATTTTATTTACTTCTGATTTCCCATCCATGGGATGTAAATGGACCATATAGGACCCTATGTCTATCCACGTTTATCATAGTATTCTCCGGGAGTCAAAATATAGGAAAAAGAGCATCATTCCTTTGTTAATTCTCATACATAATACAAATTAGATGCATGGTGTGAAGGAAAATGAAATTTACAGGTTTGTGGTTGAAATTTATTGGTGTATCTATACGTGTATCTATAAGTTGTATTTTCATAGTCCAGGGGTTGGGAATACATAATTCCCATCCACTTGAGCTCAATTTTATCTCGCAAAACTTCATTGGGATCTACCTAAACACATATGCAAACATAGGTGAAAATGCCTTTCAAAAGTCTTTCCCTGTCTACTTTGACGAATCTTCCAATAAAATTGCCCACTTTTTCTAAGAGATCTAGATGGGTAAAGTGAATGGGAAAACTAGGAATCTTACCCATACTAGAGTAGTCATCGGCAACATAGTGAGAGGATTGAAGTTGGGAAACCATGGCTTCACTAGAAGACCAACTCATCCCCAAAACCATGGACCTTGGTCAAGGATTTTTTTCTTATCCTCAAGACATTTGAAGATCACCACAAAAAAACATGGGTCTACATCCACCCAAACCGGCGTTCATCCAATCCTATCATAATCGAACAGAAAAACGCTACTTTTTCAATAGAAAATGGGGAATAAAAGTATCACCCAAGGATAATGACCATCGCATCAAGCGCTCAATCATAAGGGAGGAGCAATAATTTGACAATCACACGTCCTTGATTTCTGTTGATTTAACTCTGAACACTCACGTAATATTCTCTTGCTTGGCGAATTAAACACCACTGAATGGAATGGACGAGGATTGAGCCGAACCCTGGATGAAGCCCACTTCATTCTCATCTAAACACAAAACTATATATACGTCAAAGATATTACAATAGATTCTGACTGTCAACACCTCGAGGTTCTGTTTATATGTGGCTACCTTTTATGGTTACTATTGAATGTGTGATTGGCAATAGTAATGGCAACTTAGGGCTACCAAATTTCCTTCGATTCCCTCACTACATCCTAACGCAAATAGTTGTGCAATGCCTTGGTTGTCTTTCAAAACTGGTAGGTAGCGTCTTCTTTGATATTTCTCGATGGTTTTAATTCCACTACAATCACAACTTTCATTTACATAAACTTCGTGTTTTCGCACGAGCGACGATTGTTCCAAGGTGAAATGTCACTTGGATGGTTTCAATGTTGTTGACCCATCATAACTAACTAACGGATATGCCCATTACAATTTTATACCACCCCATTATCAATATCAATTATGCATGGGAACCAATTAAAGCAACTTTTCACATTAATTTTATATGAGCATGAGAACATGTGTTAACAAGCAGCCCATAAAGCCTCATTTTGAATGCCATAGTCACTTAGAAGGAATTCCTCTTGTAGTAGCATCCTCCCTACTAAACTTTGCTAGTGCTAACATTAGAACCACCATTACAACAAGATATCTTTCTAGTGTTGACAACACCATTATAGTAAGATACCTCAAGAGAGACAGAAAATTTAAAAACTATGATAGTAATATGTATCCAGAAGATGGTATTGAAACTAGTAATTGTTCACGAATCCATAAGATTGTAAGGTCATTCTCATTATCATAATCATTGTCATCATCATCACCATCATCCTTGTCATTGTTATTGCCATCATTACATTATCATCATAATCACCATTCATGCCATCATCATCATCATTATGGACATTGTTTGCAATTGTTCATAATTGTAGATGTTGTAAGAAATATCATCAACCCAAAAAATGTGATCAGTGCTAGAAAAGGGTTGTTTAGGACACATTGATATACGTAAGAGAAATAACAACTCTATTTTTGACAGATGATCGATGATGATCATCATCACCACCATTATCATCGTCATTGTCATTTTTATCATCCCCATCATCATCATTAATGTAATTTCTATCGACATTGTTGTAATCATGCATCATCATCATTCATGCCATTATTGTTTTTGATGATGACCTAGATGAAAATGATGATCATGACACCAAAGATAATGCTTATGATTATGACAATGACAACATCTAAAATTGGGAAGATTCGCCAACGTCATTAGCATCGTCATCATCATAATCATTGCCATCATCATTGTCATTGTAACCACTATCGTCTTTATCATCATAAACACAATTCATGTCATCGCCATCATCTTCATTTTCATCATTGTCAATATTATTGACATTGTCATCAATTGTTCATAATTGTCAATGCCATAAGGAATATCATCAATGCAGAAAATATGATGAGTGTTGGAAAAGGGATGCAAAAGCGAACATAGAAATGGGGGCAACAATAGAAGTAAAATTGGATGAAAAGTGGATACAACATAAGTAGATGCACAACAACATGAAAAACCTGACACAAAAGTGGATGCAAAAGTAGATGCAGTTGTCAATGCAAACTTGGATGCAAACATGAAGGCAAAAGTGGAAGCAAACATGGGTCCAATGGTAGGTGTAAAACTTGGCACAAATTGTGGTGAAACAAATGTGGATGCAACAACGGAAACCAAAGTATATGCAAAAATGGATGAAACAAAAGTGGATGCAATAGGGGATGCAAACGTGGAAGCAAATGTGGTTGCAATGGTAGGCGCAAGATATGGTGCAACAAAAGTGGATGTAACAATAGACTAAAAATATGCAAAATAAGATGCAAAAATGGATGTAAAAGTGGAAGCAAACATTGATGCAACAGGCAAAACAAAATTGGATGCAAAAAATGGATATAATGTAAGTAGATGCAAAAGTAGATACAAAACGAGATGCAAAACCCAATGCATAAACCTGACATAAAAGTGGATGCAAAAATAGATGCAATATTTGATGCAAAAGAGGATGTGAACATGGATGCAAAATTGGAAGCAAACATGGATACAACAGTGAGTGCAAAACATGGTGCAAATTGTGGCATAACAAAAGTGGATGTAATGATAGATGCAAAAAAAGAATCAAAGTATGATGCAAATGAAGATGTAAAAAGGGATGCAAAAAGTGAAATTTAAAATGGGTGCAACAGTGGATGCAAAATTGCGTGCAAAAGTGGATGCAATAGAAGTCGATGCAAAAGTAGATGCAAAACGAGACACAAAACCCGATGCAAATCCCGGTCCAAAATTGGATACAAAAAGGGATGCAAAAATAGATGTAGTAGTTGATGAAAACCTAGACGCAAATGAGGATGCAAACGTGGATGCAAAATTATAATCAAAAGTGGGTGCAAAAGGAGGTGCCAAACTAGGCGCTAATTGTGGCACAAAAATATTAGATGCAATAGTGGGTACAATAATAGATGCAAAAGAGGATGTAAATATGGATGCCAAACAAGAGGGAAAAGTGGATGCAACAAAAGTAGATGCAACATTTTATGCAAAACTAGACACAAAACACGATGTAAAACTTGGCGCAAAAGGGATGCACAAATGGATGAAAAAATGGATGCAAAAAATGATTTAAAAAAGGATGCAAAAAAGGATGCAAAAGTCGATGCAAGTGTAGGTGCAAAAAGTGGATGCAAATGAGGATGCAAAAGTATGTCAAACAAAATTAGGTGCCAAACTTGATGCAAAACCTGGAACAAAACCTGGTGTAAAGGATGACACAAAACTTGGCATAAAATTTGGTGCAAAACGTGGTGCAAAACCTATTGTAATACCTGGTGCTAAACTTGGTGTAAGATTTGGTGCAAAACTTGATGCAAATTTTGTGTCAAGTTTTGCACCATATTTGATAAATGGATGCAAATAGCACCAAAAATGGGCTCTAGATGCAAAAAACGAAGTAAAAAGGGACGCTAATCGCTGGTTTTGTTGTAGTGATTTGATCATCAAATACACTGCATACTTAACCTTCAGAACACCATCCACTCACAATGGCTTTATCCATTAAACATACTACATGTTAACCATCGAAATACACTTTGTTCACAACTTCGTTTGTGACCAAACTTTAGGAAATATCCTCAACGTATCCAACACATAGTAACAACCTCCCTTTCACAAAATTTCTTCACTTTTATTCATAGTTCTTATCTTCACAAGTATCACAACCTTCTACAATGCTATCTTCCAACTTGAGACCTCCTTTCCTTTTCCACATCCTTTCTTCTCTTTGTTGTGTATTGTCCTGAGGGTACTTGGCCCTTTCCATATACTCTTGAAGGCTTGTGGCCTTCTTGCAACAAGATACTAGGGATTTCTTCCCTCTCCAAGACATAGATAAGAACTCGACCTAACATAAAAAAACTTTTAGGGCTACAACCCTCCTCCCTAGACAAAACACCTTATTCACTAGCTGAGTCATGGCTTCGAAACCAATAGAAAAGTCAAATTCATTCTTCTAGAGATTCATGTCCTTAGAAATACTCCAAGTCAAATTATTGAAGGAATACGCTATTCAAACATGGAAAGAAACTATTCATTGACTTCGATAATAATCTTTGATTCATCTCCATAGGTCTGTAGCCTAACTTGCTTGGCTATGGGTTCTCCTAATAGACCTGAGAAATCTCTCTTAGACTCTTGCATCTCCTACAAGAGCTTTGGTCATTTGATTTTGCTGCGTTAGGCTTATTTAGGCTGTGACCATTCATCTTTGTGGCCATATCCTACTCCATGACCTGCAACCCTCTTTTACTACCTTAGAATAGCCTCCAAATGGACCCTAGTCCTCCTGTTTTCCTATGCACATCAAACAACACCTTCTCCAGTCCTACTCAACTTCTCGACTTGGCTCCTCTAAGGCTATCTTGTGGCTCTTATTTCTTGCCAAGGCTACATCCTTTTAGCCTTCTCCACACATTGAAGTCCTTCTCATTGGTGTGCCACATAAGCCTCTCCTTAGGATCCTTATATAATTTTATGTAGGGTCATTTAGGAAACCACTATAACTTAAGGTTTTCGCTTCTCAACCCTTAGAATAAATAATTATTTTCTTTTAGTTCATAAACCCATACTTTGGGTTCAAAACCCCACTTTTGGGTAAATCGCCAACAAATTACTTTTCGGTGGGTTGTTCTCTCTTATAAATAACCTCTGAGTTACCAAAAATTCCAACACAAAAGGAAGTAGTAAGAATCTAATGATTTTCTATAGATGAGCAAGATGTTGACATTATTACAAAGCCTCTATCCAAGGGCGAAGTTTGTATACTTTAGGAACAAGCTTAGATGAGTTGAAAATACTTCCCTAAGTCAAAAGGGAGTGTTGATGTTGTAGCATCAAGGGGAAGAAATTCTTCCTTGGATCAAGGGTAATGTGGCTAGGGAGAATGAACCAAAGAGCATCAGGGTTTGGAGTGCTCCATAGGTCAGGGGTTACCTAAGCATATTGTGAAGGGTTACTTGGCTAGTGGGTTGAGTGAGTGGCTTATAACATTAGGGTAGGAGAGTTACCATTCCATCAACATGCGGTAATGGTAATAGCCTAGGTTTCACCATAGATCACAAATGTTGACCAGGTTTCAAGTGACAATTTCAATAATTAGTGAATTTCTCCAAGTGACGACTTGTTGAGCATGATTTTGATGCAATATGCTTTCCATAGGTAGTGGATTGACATATCAACAGAGCTAGCTCATTCAACATTTCCATAGATATTTTTTTCAATAACAGAACATATGAAGAAGTCAATGTACATACTTCTTGATCCAGATTTATGCAGGAATGAAATAAAAATATAAATAGAAACAAAAAGCTATAGCAACAAAAAAACTTTAATTCATTAATAACAAAGTACTGAAAACTGTTACATGCAAAATGGAAATAAATTAGTTCGAGCGATGGTAGCTGATCTCTAAGAAGAGATGTGGTGGCTACATGCCTCCTGAATTGTGTTACATTGAGGCTCAAAGGCCTTTTTATCATTAAGAAATAATGGGAAACCACAAACATCCAAAAAACTAATTTTAGGAGATGAAGCGCCAAAAGCTTGTGGGCCATGTTGGGGTTTGTTGGAACGTCAACCTCTCAGGGTCGTAATTTTTGGATATGATTTCTGTTTGACTATCATAATACCCCGTTTAGAATATCTCCAAGAGGATGCTGAAAGAGTATGGGTAATTAGGTCTTGAAATTTTTTGGTCTTTCTGTTTTCCCAAAAACGTCTTTTAGGCCCTCAAAAGGGCTCTGAAAGTTTAGGACCCAAAAAACTGCCAAAAATAGTAAGTTGTGCTACAATTAAGGAAACTAAAAGAAACAACAGTGGGGGTCCAAGTGGACTAGGAAGGTGGCCACCAATATCCACTTGGATTAGTCGTACCCCTGTAGAAATTATGGTGTAAATTTGCAACTTCTCATGAAGTTCTAATCAAAATCACAAGACACAAGCATACTCTACTGCTCTGCAAAAGTTAATTCACAATTTAGAACAAAAATCTCGGACATGCAATAAGAAATCACACACATGAAAATATTATTTTTCTTGGGGAAATTAATCTTCTAAAAACCCAAATGCTTGCTTGCATTAATATAATGAATAGAGATGTATTACAATTTCTTTGCTCAACTGAGCACAAACTACAAGTGGACAACCTATCTCTCTGCTCATTGAGACGATCTGACCCAGACTTAGTCAGTTTCAGCCTCTGCTTGATCCCCTATCTACTTGCGCAATTCTTGAGGAAATTAGGCCCCTATTAATTAGGATTTTCCTCCAAAATTCTTGCTATTTCCTCAGGGTTGATCACCTGACCTCATGCAACACCTATACAATAACTAGTTTACAACTATTGGTTAACTACCTTGGAAACTCTACCACAATTGGGAAAATCATATTCTTTGCATGCATGAGCAAATTATTAGTTTATTTATCATTTGAATAGATTATCTCTGAGTTAGACTGATGTCCCTCTACTTAACTAATGACCAACTAGTTCTATTGACAATTAGAACTAGTTTAACTAATTACAACTGGAATTAACTCAACCTAGGCTCCTAAAATTTAGGAATCACTACATACAACTAGAATTCATGCCCCTAACTCGAATTCACCGAGTAAAATTGGACACAAGCCATGTCACACAAATTAACATCATCAAGTTGTCTGTTGATGTGGAAATTCAAATTTCCTCAATTTAATCAAGGGAAGCAAATTGAGAATTTCTTTCTGCATTTTTCAACACTCCTTCTTAGCAAGAAAGGGATTATCAACCACCTTATCCTGCACTTGTGGAATGTACTGCATGTAGCACTTCTCACTTTTGTTGCTACTACTGTAACATCTGCAACTGAGAAGTATCCAAAAAAACTGAACCAATTGTGTCTACAAATGTTTGATAGGAAAATTGTGCTGCTGCTGACTCTGCTACTGAGCCTCCTCAACACTCCTCTACACTCCTCAATATATGACTTACACTGATCCTCCTACTACTGAATACTGTGGGCCCTTGTAGTAAGGTAATGATCCATGAGGAGAATGCCTCAATGGACCCTACCAAAACTTTTCGCAACTCGTGGGCTAAGGATCTACATCACTCCACCTCACTCTTGGAGGTATAGCTGCATGTTCTCCCTCTACCCACTTGGCCCAAACTCTCCCCCTACCATAGGTCTCCACTTTAGTGTATGTATCCACTCTGCCTCTCCATTTGTGGTTGCTCCACAACTTCCCAAGGCTCTATTTTGATAAGTTTATCTTGCTCCCTGTCAACCACCATATTTATAATAGTTTCCTTACTCTTCAAGGCTGTGCATGCATCTTCTACCTCAAGTTCATACAAGTTCTTGAATCAAACCCTAATCTGCTTCACCTGTCCCATGGCTATGTGTCTCAGGAATTCCTTTCCTTTGGTGAAGATCACATCATAACCACATTCTTCCAAAACTGCAAGAGAGATGAGATTTTTCTTTAGGCCTGGAATGAACATGACATCCTTGAGTCTGAGAGGGGATCCCGACTCCCTTTAAAAGGTTACTGTACCAATCCTTATCGCATTATATGTTCCATCATCTCTAAACTCAATATTCATTTGGAGATATTTCTCTGCCAGGTCACTGAAAAACTCTCTACACCCAGTCATGTGGAACGAGGCACCCAAATCCAAGTACCACACATTCCCCATCACAGTGCTAGCCATGCATATGATAAGGGTGAAATCTAGCTCAAATTGTGAATCCAAAGCTTCACCTGCTGCTGCTACTGTAGACTCCTTCTTACTAGACATTTTGTGTGGACACTTAGTAGCATAGTGCCCGAATTCATGATAATTGAAGCATTTAATTTTTGAAAAATATTTTTTCTTTCCCTCTTGGATGGATTCAGCCTCACCTTGGGAATTATTTCCCTTGTCATTCATTCCTTTTCTGACTAGATCAAATTCCTCTTCCTCTTCTTTGGATGAGGTCCCATCTCTGTTATTCCACCTTATTTCCTCCTATACCAAATCAGACCATAAGCGCTCCCAATTTAGTAGTTTCTCCCCCACGTTCACTGAATATTGATAGCTATGCCAGCTCTTGGGAAGGCTTAGAAGGGCCAGGATTACGAATTCTTATTCAGGAACATTAACACCAACCCCACCAAATTCATCATGACATTATGTGAACTTTCTTAGATATTGCAGTATAGTGTCATTCTTCTGCATCTTGATACTTCAAAGTTTATCCTTGAGCACCAGCTTCCTGTGGCCACTACTATTCTCGAACAATTCTATCAGTTCTTTCCATGTCATGAACTGAGTTTCTTTTCCATGGAGATTCGAGATAATATGATCTCGTACTCTAATATTATTCTCCTCGCCTTGGCTAGATATTTCTTCCACTGTGCAAGGTCTTGGACATCGGTTGTTGATGGTCTTGCGACATTTGACTTGATGTATTCCAACAATCCATTTTCATCCACTACTGCCTCCATGTGATCCCTCCATGCAACAAAATTAGAGGTGCCTTCCAAGGCATACTCTAACCTTAGTCCATTGAAGGCCATCTTCTCAACTCTGAAGAAATCCTGCTACACTGATATTCAAATTCGAACCTCTGAGAAAGAAATTTGAATTTCCTACTATAATGTGAATCCTACTCGGATACCATGTAGAAATTATGGTGTATATTTGCAACTACGCATGGAATTTTAATAAAATTCACAAGACATAAACCTACTCTACCACTCTTCGAAAGTAAATTCACAATTTAGAACAAAAAAATCAAACATACAATAAGAAATCATACATGCAAATAGTATTTTTCTTGGGGAAAGAAATATGTTAAAAACCCCAATGTCTGCTTGCATTAATCTGATGAATAAAGATGTATTACAACCCCAATCGCTACTTGTATTAATACGCAAATAGAATTTTTCTTGGGGAAAGAAATATGCTAAAAACCCCAATGCATGCTTGCATTAATATGATGAATAGAGATGTATTACAATTTATTTTCTCAACTGAGCACAAATTGCAAGTGCATAACCTATCTCTTTGCTCACTGAGAAGCTCTGATCCAGACTTAGTCAATTTCAGCCTCTACTTGAGCCCCTATTTTCTTGTGCAATTATTAAGGAAATTAGGCTACTAATAATTAGGAACTTCCTCCAAAATTCTTGTACAATTCTGTAGGTTTGATCACCTGTCCTCATGCAACACCTGTACACTCAACTAGTTTACAAATGTTGGTTAATTGCCTTGGAAACTCCACCAAAACTGGGAAACTAGTATTCTTTGCATGCATGAGATAATTATTAGTAGTTAGAACTAGTTTAATTGATTACAACTGAAATTAACTCAACCTAGGCACCTAAAATTTAGGAATCACTACATACAACTGAAGTTCATGCCCCTAACTTGAATTAAATGAGTAAACTAGGTGATACAAGCCATGTCACATAAGTTAACATCATCAAAGTTGTCTGCTGATGTGGAAACTTGAATTTCCTCAATTTAATCAAGGCAAGATCAAATTGAGGATTTCTTGCTGCATTTTTCAACACTGCCTTAGGAAGCAATGGTCTCCATTGCATTGAGCGCCTCCATGAGATGGGGAAAATTCTAATGGAATTAGTCCTTCATGAGCCACTTGGATAGGTACAGGAGTTGACCAACTTTGACAACCCGATGTAGTTGGATCTTCTGTTGGCGAGTGGTCTTGATCTGTGTGTCCATAATCCGATCAGTTGTGGCCTGCTCCATGCAGTCTTGTTTAAGATCTGTTGGTGTTAGCTGTTCTGCAATGTCTAATGTGTCCAACAACGGTGGAAAGTATGGACGAAGGCGTTCCACATTGAATAGTGGGTGCAGGCCAAGGAATGGGGGAAAGTTGAGCTCGAGAGTGTTGTCACCCACAACCTTGGTGATGGTGTAAGACCTGTATCAGAGTGGTTGGATCTTCTGATGGGCTCTAGCAAGGCATTATTTTTGCAAATGCAACTAAACTTTGTTGCCCACCTGAACTTATGTGGCACTCAATGTTGATCATGCCGCTACTTGTACTTACCTGCTGGCGAATGTGTTGGATGCATTCAATAAACCTAGTTGCTTTATCAGCCTCAGACAATACATGTGTGGATTATGATTGTGTAGTCGTATGAGGCATAACAACATTAATCAGGCACAATGGTTGAAATCCAAAACCCACTTGAAATGGACTACGACTAGTCGAGGTATGGAGAGATTTGTTATAACTATGCTGCACATAGGGAAGGCTCTCATCCCAGGTTCAAGGATGCTTCGAGTTGTACATGTGGAGAATGTGCACTATCATCTTGTTGACGACCTCTATTTGGCCATCAATTTGGGGATGGAATGTAGTCGACTTGGTGATCTTGGTGTCCAATAGTGTCTATAGGCTTGACCAGAATGTGCTCAGGAACCTGCTATCCCGATTTGATATAATGGTTTGCGGGATACCAAAATTCACCCACACTCATTCAAAGAAGAGTTTGGTAGTGTCCTCTGTTGTAATACTCTTCTTAAATGCTGCCAATATCTTAGAAATATGTCAACAACCACAAATACACAATCATTACCATGCTTGGTAGAAGGGAGGCCAGAAAGATAGTCCATGGAGATGGATTCCCAGGGTTGGCTGGGAGTAGGTAGAGGAGTGTAAAAGCCTTGCTTCTTGATGGTTGGATTTGAAATGGAACAAGCAATGCATGATTTGATATATTTTCCAAGATATTGTTAGAGTTTTGGCCAATAAAAATGCTTTTGTATTACGACCACAATTTTCTCCAAACCAAAGCGTCCTGCGACCTAACTGAAGTGCGCCTCCCAAATCAGCTTGGCACGCTCGCTTGAAGGAACACAAAGGTGGCCTAGGTAACATAATAATGCATCATGAAGGTGGAAATCTGGAACTTTTTTTCCATCCACTAGCATCTGGTATGTGGTGGTGAACTCTGGATCATTTTTGTGTTGATTTTTAATGTACCTTAGTCAAGTGGTTTCCCATAGGTTAGTCTCTACCTAGGAAAAAGTGTCAAAAATAATTATTTTCCTAAGTGTGGCTTTATAAAGTGAAAGTAAATTTATAAGTGGCAAAGTCGATGTTAAATTATAAAGTGAAAAATGACTTTAGACATAAAGTGCAATGTGGGTACTTTATTTAATGGGTGAGTTAACAAATAGAAAGTGAGGATTAAATGCACATTTATTCTTGTTGGGTGTGGAGCCTGATTATCTTCTGTATTCAAAGGTATTGCCGCATTGGACCCCATCTTGTAATGGGGCGGCAATTCCGCCCGTAAAATATTTGTTGTAGGGGGGGTCCAGGGGGGGCGACTGCAACCTTTGGGAGCCCCCCTTGGTGGGGGGATCAGGGACAGCGGCCCCGAAGCTAAAAATAGATGTAAAATTTCCTTGTAAAATGTCGTAATTTCATAGTCAATCTGGGCCGTTCATTAGGCAGAGACCTGACGATAGAAGTTATGTTTAATTTAGGTTTTTTTGCCCTAGAAGGCAATCCCTCGCTATATATGAGGGAATTGTATTGTGTCTATGTAGATCTGTATTATGAGTGAGGAAGAGAGAGGATATTGAGAGCAAAGAGGGAATTACAACAGATCTGCTGTAGGTTGTATCTCTTTAGTTGGCTGGATAATATAAAAGGAAGGACTAACTGTTTCTCCGTGGATGTAGCCCAAACTGGGTGAACCACGTATATCTGTGTCTCTCTTGTTTTACGTGTCTTCTGTGTTTATATCTCTGCAATATTTTATGTGTTCCATTTCTTTGTAATATATAATTTTCTAACAACTGGTATCAAAGTTGAAGGTCTATTTGGCTGATAAACTCGTAGGAGAGAAGGGTTCCTGGTTCGAGTGGGAGCAATGGAGGAAGATGGTAGGTTTAGGGTCAAAAAATTTAACGGCCAAAACTACCAGCTGTGGAAGATGCAGATGGAATATTATCTGTATCAGAGATATCTGCACCAACCATTGAGCAGAAAGGCAAGAAGCCAACGAGTATGGGTGACACAGAATGGGATATTCTCGGCAGAAAGGCATTTAGAACAATATGGTTGTGCCTAGCAGTGTCGATAGCATTTAATATTTCAAAGGAAATGACAACAAAGGGTTTAATGTCGACATTGGCCAAAATATATGAAAAACCCTCGACCTCAAATAAGGTATTTCTTATGAAGCATTTATTTAATATGAAAATGTCTGAAGATGGATCTGTTGCTGACCATTTAAATGAATTTAATACAGTTACTAGTCAGTTAAGTTCTGTAGGGGTAACTTTTGATGATGAAGTTAGTGCTCTGTTATTTCTGTGCTCATTTCCAGAAAGTTGGAATGGTTTAGTTATGGCCATTAGTAACTCTGTCTCTGGATCTAATGCTTTAAAGGTTGATGATGTTTTCGGTGCAATCCTTAATGAGAAAATGCAATGGAAAAGCTCTGGTGAGACATTATGTAATGCTTTGACTACAAAGACTAGGGGAAGAAAAATGGAAAGAGGAAAGAGCCTTGGATATCGCAGTAAGTTAGGAAAAGGAAGATCCAAGTCCACATCAGGGATAGTGTGCTGGAAATGCGGGAAGAAAGGACACCTAAAGAAAGACTGCAAGTCTCGGAAGGGAAAAGAAGGAGACGCGCAACAAGAAAATAATCATGAAGTGAATGTAACAGGTGATATGTTGCAAGATGCTTTGATTCTTTATTTATAAAATATTATTGATGCCTGGGTGGTAGATTCAGAGGCCTCACTCCATGCCACAGCTGATAGGAAACATTTTCATGATTATGTTCAAGCAGATTTTGGACAGGTTCGATTGGGTGATGATAAACCCTGTAAAATCGTTGGAATGGGTACAGTTTTCGTAAAACAACAGAATGGAAATAAATGGCTATTGTAGGAGGTAAGGCATGTTCTAGATCTAAAGAAAAATATTATTTCAACAGGGCAGTTGGGAGGTGAAGGCTGTGTGACTACTTTTACAGATAAAACTTGGAAGGTCACTAAAGGATCCCTGGTAATAGCAAAAGGAGAAAAGGTTGGTACATTGTATTTATGCAATGGTATTTCTAATTTTGTTAATGCTTTAACCTCTACAGGAGAAAATACGACATTGTGGAATCATAGGCTCATACACATGAGTGAGAAGGGGATGCAAATTATTCACTCAAGAAATTTGTTGCCAGGTTTGAAGTATGTTGACTTAAAATTTTGTGAGAATTGTGATTATGGAGAACAGAAGAGAGTCAAAGTCCTCAGAGTTGAGGAAGAAAAGAAGAGCGAAAAATTAGAGCTTGTGCATACAAATGTATGGGGACCTACTCAGGTATCATCTCTTGGTGGCTCTCATTATTATGTTACTTTTATGATGATGCAACCAAAAAAACTTGGATTTATTGTATTCAAAATAAATATGATGTATTTGATACTTTCAAGAAATGGAAAGCTTTGGTTGAAAATGAAATAGGAAAAAGGTTGAAGTGTCTCAGATCAGACAATGGAGGTGAATATTGCAGCAAAGATTTTGATAGGTAGTGTTCAGAGAATGAATTTCGCAGAGAGAAGATAGTTTCAGGAACACCACAAGAAAATGGTGTGTCCGAAAGGATGAACATGACAATCATGGAGCGTGCAAGGTGCATGAGATTGCATGCAAGATTGCCTTTACAATTTTGGGTAGATGTTGTAGATACTACTGTTTATCTATGTGAAGCCTTTGTCCACATTAAGAAAGAAAATAGAACAAAGCTTGAGGCAAAATCAAAGAAATGTACCTTTATTGGATATTTGTTAATGATTTTGGTTATCGCTTTTATGATTATGAAAAACACAAAATCATTAGGAGCAGAGATGTCATATTCAATGAAAAGGTTTTGTATAAGGATCAACTGTAGGAAAAGAAACAGGAAAAAGAAAACAGAGAATACACAGTGCTTGAAGAGATCACAGAAAAAGTGATGGTGCCTGAAAATAATAATGATCAACGGCCAGAACAACAACCACAACAGCAACAAGCACCTCAAACAATTTAAAGTGGCGTTAGAAGATCTAATAGGATAAGTAGAGCCCCTGAACGATACTCTCCTTCATTGTATTATGTACTGTTGACTGATTTTGGAGAACCATAATGTTATGAAGAAGCAGTGCAGGTAGAAACCAGGAAGAAGTGGGAGCAAGTCATGAGATAAGAGATGGACTTAGCACATAACCAAACTTGGGACTTAGTCAGGGTGCCTGCAGGTAAAACAATGTTGCAGAATAAATGGGTTTACAAGTTGAAGGAAGAATATGGAGGTAGAAAAAGGTATAAAGCTAGACTTGTGGTGAAAGGGTTTGCATAGAGAAAGGGTATAGAATTTGATGAGATATTTTCTCTTTTTGTTAAAATGACTTCAATCAGAACTATTTTAAGTGTAGTAGCAGCCGAAGATTTGCATCTTGAGTAGTTAGATGTAAAGACAACCTTTCTCCATGGGGATTTGGAGGAAGAGATATATACGCAACAACCACAAGGATATGAGGTAAAAGGGAAGGAGAAAATAGTGTGCAGGTTGAAGAAGAGCTTATATGGCTTAAAACAGGCTCCAAGGCAGTGGTATCTAAAATTTGGCAAGTTTATGTCTGAACAAGGTTATACTAGATGTCACTTTGATCATTGTGTCTACCTCAAAAGGAAAAATGATGGTAGTTATATTATATTTTTATTGTATGTAGATGACATGCTTGTTGCAGGTTCTAACATGCAAGAAATAAATGTGCTCAAAAGAAAATTGGCGAACTCATTTGCAATGAAGGATTTGGGTGTTGCAAAACAAATCCTTGGTATGAGAATAACTAGAGACAGGAAGAATCGCAAATTAACATTGTCTCAAAGTGAGTACATAGAAAAGGTGTTGAAAATGTTTAATATGCAAAATGCAAAACCAGTTAGTATACCTTTGGCTAGCCATTTCAAATTAAGTAAGGAGGAGTGTCCCAAGACTCAGGAAGAAATGGCTCATATGTCTAAAGTTCCATATGCATCAGCAGTTGGAAGCTTAATGTATGCAATGGTTTGCACAAGGCCTGATATTTCACATGCAGTGGGAGTTGTAAGCAGGTACATGAATAATCGAGGAAAATAACATTGGATGGTGGTGAAGTGGATTCTCAAGTATTTGAGAGGTACCACAAATAAATCATTATGCTTTGGTGGTTCAAACATTTCTGTACAGGGATATGTTGATGGAGATATGGCGGGTGATAAAGATAACAGGAGGAGCACAACAGGGTATGTGTTTACTGTAGGTGGAACAACTATCAATTAGGTCTCAAAACTGCAAAGTGTTGTCACTCTCAACAATGGAAGCATAGTATGTTGTTGCTATAGAGGTTAGTAAAGAAATGATTTGGTTACAAAGGTTTCTGGATGAATTGGGTAAGAAGCAGGAGTTGGGCAGGTTATGCAGTGATAGTCAGAGTGCCATACATCTTGCAAAGAACTCTGCATTTCATTACAAGACTAAACATATACAGCTCAAGTACCATTTCATATGGTCAACATTGGAAGATGGAAAAGATACACACTAGCCAAAATCCTGCAAATATGTTAACAAAAGTTGTAACCGGGGAGAAACTAAGAATCTGCTCAACTTCAATTGGTCTTCAAGTATGATGAAGAAGATGAGAAACAACCAGGTCCAAATTGGAGTCATTGTCCAGCAAATGAAGCAGTGGTGGAGTTGATATAATCAGTCTCCTAGTGGGATATTGTTGGGTGTGGAGCCTGATTATCTTTTGTATTCATAGGTATCGTCGCATAGGACCCCAGTTCGTAATGGGGCGGAAACGTCGCCCATAAAATATTTGCTGCTGGGGGGTCCAGGGGGGGCGGTTGCGACCTTTAGGAGTAGTCAATATGGGCTGTTCATTAGGTGGAGATCTGACGGTAGAAGTTATGTTTAATTTAGGGTTTTTTGCCCTAGAAGGCAACCCCTCACTATAGATGAGAGAATTGCATTGCGTCTATGTAGATCTGTATTCTGAGTGAGGAAGAGAGAGGAGATTGAGAGTAAAGAGGGAATTACAACAGATCTGTTGTAGGTTGTATCTCTTCAGTTTGTTGGATAATATAAAAGGAGGGATTGGTTGTTTCTTCGTGGATGTAGCCAAAACTAGGTGAACCACGTATATCTGTGTCACTCTTGTTTTATGTGTTTTCTATGTTTATATCTCTGAAATATTTTATGTGTTCCATTGCTCTGTAATATAATTTTCTAAAAATTCTCATCCCTTGATCTAAATGAATTTGAGCCATTAGATCTTAGGGTTTCCCAAAAGTAATTTAGGGAAACAAAATGGGGAAAATAAAAGAGAGACTGCATTCATTCTTCATGAGCAAATTGGAGAAAGGAGGGTGAGAGTTGAAGAAAATTTTTGAAGGAGAAATTTATTGCAGCAAGTTGAAGGTGTGATTTCTGGGAAAAGATGGGCATGGAAATCATGGCTTAGAAGACAATAGATGGTATAGTACAAACAACATTTAATGTTGCAAGTTGAACACTGTTCGAGAGAATTTTTTGAGAAAAAAACATTTTTTTTGAAAAATCCGTACAGTTTGTACATCGGTACAGAAAGCTGTATAGTATAGTCCATATTCGTACAATACATATTTTTAGCTTCAAGTGGGCATGGAAATATAGGCAAAGTGGGCATGGTTTTCAAGGAGTTTGGGGCTGAAGAGATAAGTTGTATTTTTCTGTTTTGTTTTGTCTACAAATTTATTTTTCTTGAACTTGAAAGATAAATAAATTTGAAGAGCTCTCTAACAGGTTTTCCCCAGAGAAGATTGAAGGGGTTTTGCATGGGTCTAAGTTGACCAAAAATCTGTGTATTTTTATGTGTGTTTCTGGTTTGTTTATGTCCATATTTATTTTCAGCATGTGTTGATAGTCCCATGTGTTTTAATATGAAAATTTCATTTCCAGAATTTTATATGTAGAATGTATGTTTATGGGAAAGGGAATTTAACTGAATGGGAGTGATATGGTGAAATTAAAACCGGGTTGGGATTGTAGGAAAATTTTTAGTCATCAAATTTCAACATGGTATCAGAGCTACAGGCTGAAAATTGCAGTTTGAACAACAGATAGTAGTTTGGGACAACAAACAATGGTTTGGACACCAAACTAAATTTTTGGACAAAAAAATCAGTTTGGACAAAAAATTGATATTTTGGGACAACATGGTGAAATTTTAGACAGACTGAACTTTTGGGACAACAAGGTGTGTTGGAAAGTTCATTTCTCCATTTTCTTGGTTTTGTAAATTTTGGATAGAAGTCATGGGCATGTTCTTAAGGATAGAGGACAGTCTGGATGGGATATCCAACTATGCTGTTTGGAAGGAGAGAATTCATACAATGTTTGAGGAGGCAACATTTTGGGACATAGTGCGACAAGTGGTTGTACCTCCCATTGTTGCAGATGAACTTGCTAAATTCACAAAAAAAATAATGCAAAAGCAAAATGGATTTTGATGGACAATCCAAAGGATCATGTGGTTCCTTAGGTGGGAGGAAACACATATGCATATCAGATGTGGACAACTCTAACCACTCCCTATCAGAGTACCAATGAGAGCAGGAAGATGGTACTCAAAGAACAATTGAAGAACATCATGATGACAAAGGTTGAAAGCGTAGTTCATTATCTTGGCAGGGTCAAACAAGTATGTGATGTTTTGACTGCTATTGGTGAGGCAGTTGCACCCACAAAGTTATTCAAGATAGTTGTAGCGAGACTTCCTAAGTCTTGGGAGGTCTTTGGAGATGTTGTTACCTCTAGGGATAATCTTCCAAATTGGGAAAAATTCTAGGATGATTGTGTGTAGCATGAGATACGGAAGACTGACAGTGGCGGGGTGAAGATAGCAGATGAGGAGGATGTAGCCTTGACAGCCAGGGGGAAGAACAAAGGGAAGGCCAAGAAAGGGGCCTCATCAGATGGGGCTAAGGGAAAGGAGAAGAACAAGAACAAGAAAGATACGGAAATGTCCAAAGTCAAATGTTGGGCATGTTAGAATATGGGACACTATGTTGCTACGTGTCTTGAGAGGAAGAATAGGGGAAGAAGGGTATTGCAGCTAGAGCAGAGGCGGAGTAGTTTGCTTTACAGTTTAACAAGGAATTTTCATTTATTACTTCTACATCTAGTAGGAGTACATCATCCGATGTGTGGTACATAGACAACGAGGCTTCCCGCCATATGACAGGTGAACGAGAATTTTTTTTTTTCAGAGCTTGTAGAGAGGGAACTTGATATTGATATTTTACTAGGAGATGACGCACTGTGAGAGCCGTTGGTGTGGGGACTGTGACCTTTGAGAGGGAGTCTTTACCTCCTTTGAAGGTCATGGATGTTTTATATATTCCAGGGATGAAGAAGAACTTGATTTCAGTGTCTACTATGGAGGAGAAGGGGTTTGATGTCACTTTATTAGGAGGGCATGTATTGATGCATCCCAAGGGAGCTTCCATCACTTCGGCCAAAGTGATTAGAGTCCACTCTGGGAAACTATACAGGTTCAGTTTTCAGTCAGTAGGATCATTGGTGAGTAGAACATCTAGTAGCACCCACACTAGTACCACCAACAATAGAGACTTGTGTGAATTATAGAATCGGAGGATGGCGCATATGCATCATGGAGCTTTGAGAGTACTGAGGGAGAACACTACTGGAGTTCCCAATTTTAGTGTTGAGAATTATGAGGTTTGCAGAGGATGTGCTTTGGGCAAGTACACCAAGTTACCATTCCCAGCTAGTGACAACATATCTACAAGTATACTAGACTTGATTCATATTGATGTTAGTGGTCGTATGTCTCATGTGTCTTTGGGTGGTTATGAGTATTATGTTATATTTATTGATGACTACTCTAGGAGGACTTGGATATATTTCCCAAAGACCATGGGTGAAGCCTTCAGTCACTTTAAAGAGTTTAAAGCTCTTGTGGAAAAGCAGACAGGTAGGAAGATTCGGGTCTTGAGGTCAAAAAATGGTGGTGAGTACACTGATGGTGGGTTTTATGACTTCTGTGCACAGGAGGGCATTAAGAGAGAGTTCACGGTTCCTTACAACCCCTAGCAGAATGGGGTGTTTGAAAGGAAGAGCAGAGCTATTATTGGGGCTGCTAGAGCGATGATTCATGATTAGGGGTTGTCTTTGTTTTTGTGGGCTGAGGCCTGCAACATTGCTATTTATCTTCAAAACATGAGTCCTCACAGAGTATTGGGGAATATGACTCCGGAGGAGGCTTTCACTAGAGAGAAGCCTCATGTGGGAAATCTTAGTATCTTTGGATGTCTCACATATTATTATATCCCCAAGGGGAAGAGGATGAAGCTAGAATCCATGGCAAAGAAGGTTATCTTTATGGGTTACAACAAGACTTCGAAGGCCTGTTGGATCTTCATTCCTTCTAAATAGAGAGTCGTGATTAGGAGGGATGTGAAGTTCGAGGAGGAGAGGGCCTATCAGAGATCACACGAGTATGGTGAGAGAGAGTCACAAACTTCTCCTTAGTAGGGAGGTCAGGTACAAGGAGCAGGACCTCAGGGTTTTGGATCAACTGGTATAGAAGGTACTTTAGTGTTAGTGACATCTAGGGAACCAGTGGCAAGTTCACTGAGCACTTCTTTAAGGAGTCCATTGGTACAATGTTCACATGGCACTTTAGCTGACACAAGCACAGGTGCCGATATAGGTTCTTCGAGGACAGGTGTTGGTACATGCACACAAGGGTCAGTTGGTAGACCTTCAGGTTCACCAGACTGGGGGGAAGAGGATGAGGTTCCCTATGGGGAAGCTTCTTCAGGGAGTCTGTTGGTCCTCCGAAGAGGGTGAACAGGGAGAGTGTGCCACCTGAGCAATTTTGCAATTATGTAGCCAAGGCTACCAACATTGTTGACTCTAAGCCTACTAGCTATGAGGAGGCTTCTAGCCAGGAGGTATGGAGAGAGGCTATGGTGGAGGAGTATGCCTCTATAATTAAGAAGAATGTTTGGGAAGTGATGCCTAAGCCTAAGGGAAAGTCAGTTGTGACTTCTAGGTGGCTCTACAAGATCAAACATGCTGCAGATGACAACATTGAGAAGTTCTAGGCAATGTTTGTGGCTATAAGGTTCTCACGGATAGAGGGAGTTGACTATGATGAGATATTCACTCCCATAGCTCGGTACACTTATATCTGGTCCCTTATTTCTATTGCTACAGAAATGGGTTGGCATATCCATTAGATGAATGTCAAGACTGCATTTCTGAATGGAGTTATAGAGGAGGAGGTGTATGTTGAGCAACGACAGGGCTTTGGGGTAATTGGGCGGGAGACCCATGTATGTCGGTTGAAGTGAGCACTCTACGGACTTAACCAAGCTCCGAGAGCTTGGTATTCGAATTTTGATACTTACTTGCAACAGATGGTTTTCACGAAGATTAATGAAGATCCAAACCTATACTACGTTGTTGTAGGGGATGATTTGCTCATTCTTGTGCTATATGTTGATGACTTGTTCATTACTGGGGCAGAGAGACTGATTAGTGGTTGTAAGGAGGATCTTGCTATGGAGTTCGAGATGAACGCCATTTGGCTGATGTATTATTTTTTGGGGCTTGAGGTGTGGCAGGAGGAGGGACATATCTTTCTGGGGCAGGGCAGTATATTGTGGATGCATTGAGCATATTTCACATGGTATACTGTAGACCCATGTCTACACCTATGATCACCAACTGGAAGAATATTTATGCTTCAGATTATAGTTTGGTGGATTCCACATTGTATAGGAAGCTTATTGGGTTCTTGATGTATCTGGTCAACACTAGGCCAGATATATGCTTTGCAGTGAACACAGTTAACTACTTCATGATTGAGCCCAGGAGGGTGCACTGGGTAGATGCAAAGCACATTCTTCATTATGTGCAGGGGACTGTTGATTATGGTATGGACTTAGGTGGGGAGATGGAGTGAGGTTGGAAGGTTACATAGATTCAGTTTGGGCAGGGTGTGCTTCTGATAGGAAAAGCACTTCAGGGTGTTGCTTTGGATTGGGTTTGACAGTTGTGTCATGTTTCAATTGAAAGAAAAAGTAATTTTCTTTTAGCTGTTATGAGGCTAAGTATATCGCTGCTAGCTAGGCTAGTTATGAGGAAATTTGGCTTTGCAAGTTGTTGTATGGCCTATTTGGTTAGGAGTTGAGACCAACGATTATTCACTGTGATAATCAGAGTTGCATTAAACTCATGGAGAATCTAGTGTTTCATGATAGGTAAAAACACATTGACATCAGATATCATTTCATTAGGGACTATGTTTAGAAGGGGGCAGTGAAGCTGGATTATATATCGACAGATGAGTTGGTCACTGGTGTTCTCACGAAGTCCTTGCCAAGAAGCAAGCATGTCCATTTCAGGGACAAGATGGGTGTGGTGAGAAACACTTTCCTTGGTAAGAGGGAGGGTTGATTTTTAATGTACCTTGGACAAGTGGTTTCCCATGGGTTAGTCTCTACCTAGGGAAAAGCGTCAAAAATAATTCTTTTCCTAAGTGTGACTTTATAAGTGGTAAAGTCAATGTTAAATTATAAAGTGAAAAGTGACTTTAGACATAAAGTACAATGTGGGTACTTTATTTAATGGGTGAGTTAAAAACTAGAAAGTGAGAATTAAATGCACATTTATTCTCATCTCTTGATCAAAATGAATATGAGCCATTAGATCTTAGGGTTTCCCAAAAGTCATTTAGGGAAACAAAAAGGGGAAAAGAAAAGAGAGATTGCATTCATTCTTCATGAGCAGATTGGAGAAAGGAGGCTGAGAGTTGGAGAAAAGTTATGAAGGAGAAATTTGTTGCAACAAGCTGAAGGAGTGATTTCTGGGCAAATCTAGGCACAAAAATCAAGGCATGGAAGAAAATAGAAGGTACAGTATGAACATCATTTAATGTTGTGAGCTGCACACCGTTTGAGAGAAGTTTTTGAGATTTTTTTTCTTTTTTTGAAAAATCCGTACAGTCTGTATAGTAATACGGAAATCCGAACAGTCCATACAAAATCAGTACAATACAGTCTGTATCCATACATTACATATTTTCAGCTTCAAGTGGGCATGGAAATTGAGGAAAAGTGGGCACAGTTTTCAAAGAGTTTTGGGCTTAAGAGATAAGGTGCATTTTTCTGTTTTGTTTTTTCGGCAAATGTATTTTTCCTGAACTTGAAAGATAAATAAATTTGAAGAGCTCTCTAACAGGTTTTCCCCGAAGAAGATTGAAGGGGTTTTTCCTGGGT
Organism: Pinus tabuliformis; assembly: GCA_031772625.1. Classification (NCBI taxonomy): domain Eukaryota; kingdom Viridiplantae; phylum Streptophyta; class Pinopsida; order Pinales; family Pinaceae; genus Pinus; species Pinus tabuliformis. Next base: position 659,170,988 of record CM062816.1, on the reverse strand, counting down.
CTAAGTTAACCAAAAATTTGTGTGTATTTTTATGTGTGTTGCTGGTCTATTTATGTCCATATTTTATTTTCAGCATGTGTTGACAGTCCCATGTGTTTTAATCTAAAAAATTCATTTCCAGAATTCTATATGTTGAATGTATGTTTATGGGAAAGGGTATTTAACTAAATGGGAGTGATAAGGTGAAATCAAAACTGTCTTAGGATTGCAGGAAACTTTTTAGTCATCCACATCTGTTAAAGTGGTTGGAGCTGGCCAATCCCAAATGAATTAGATCTTAGACAGATCCACATGCACGCCTTACTCATCTATGATGTAACCAAAATATTTGACTTGACTCATGCCAAAGGTTCATTTGTCCAAGTTGGCACACAGTTTGTGCTGTCATGGGGTTTGAAGGACTTGCTGTATGTGTTGCAAGTGCTCTTCCCAAATCCTGCTAAAGATGGGGATGTGGTATAGATAAACAACCACGAAGGTGTAGGTGAAGAGCCACAAGATGTCATCCATCAACCTGATAAAAGTAGAATGGGAATTTTTCAACACGAAAGACATGACTAACCATTTAAAAGGGTGTTTCTTGGATTTGAAGGCGGTCTTCTATACATTTGTGGTATCTATTGAAACCCAGTGATAGTGAAACTTCAAATCGATCTTGTTGATATTCTTAGTTCCCTTGAGCTGGTCCAGAAGGTCATAAATATGTGGGATTGGCTACCTATTCTTGACAGTGATTTTGTTTAGTGCTCGATAATTGATGCAGAGCCTCCATGTCCGATCCTTCTTCTGTACAAGTACAATCAGACTCCAATAAAGTGAGGAACATGGTCGAATGTGCCCTTTTTGCAGCAACTCCTAGATATTCTGCTTGATCTCTTCATTTCCCAGAATGGAGCAGTGATATATCAACCCATTGGGTAGAGGTGCTTTGAGAGTTAGATAGATCGAATGCTTGACCTGATAGTGCAATGGTACCCCTGTGGGTGAGGATAAGATGTCCTTGTATTCTTCCACAACCTTATCCACATGATTATGCTGCGTGGAGGAACCTTTTTTGGGGGCTGTGGATGTGGCCATGATCTCCCCCTTACTTTGAGAGTGAATTAGAAAGAAAACAAATTTCTCGGTCTGGGAGATGATCTTACTACATTGATTAGCAGGGATTAAAGAGATGATGATAGGCGGGGCTACCTCCGGTATCCTCTATAAGTTATTTCCAAAAGTAATAATAACAGTGCGTGGCCTAGACTCATACACAACATGAAACTTCCACAAGTGTGGCTGGCCTGATAATACATCACAAGTTTCAAGAGGAGAAATGTCACACAGTACCTCATCTATGAAGGTTTTGATGCTACAGGGAAGGAGGAACTACTAGTTGACATAGAGATATCTTCCTTGGTGGATCCACTCGATGGTGTATGGGTGCGGGTGTGGTGTGGTCGATAGACACAACCACTTAACAACTTCTGTTGAGATGAGGTTCTTTTGGCTCTTGTTGTCGATAATGAACTGCAATGATGACCCCTTCACCCACATATGTGAGTGGAAGAGACATTCCCCTTCCTTTGGGTCTTCAGACTCAATCTTTTGGACCTTGGTGGTGGCAATAGTGGCACTGGGCTCTGCATCAATAATTTTCTTCCCTTTTTCATTCTTCTTGTTGGGGTCTAACTTTGATTCAGAACATGCATTTGACTTCGAAGCCTTCAACTCGACCACTAGTGACTGCTTGTAACAATACTCACTTGTGTTGTGAGTGGGGTTGTTGTGGAACTCACATCACTTACTTGTATCCTTCTTAATCTTCGTGGGCTGTTATTTTCTTGTGGTTTCGTTGGGTTTTCCTGGGTTACCTCAGCTTGGCTTTTTCCTTTGTATTTTGGTTTGGGGGCGCCTTTTCCTTGCTTAGGATTCACAAATCTAAAGTCTCGCTTATTCTATTTAAATTTTTGTTCAATCTTGGTAGCATATCGGTATGTTGCACCAAGTGAGGAGATGTCTAGGAACTCCATTTATTCTTGAATGTATTTGTGCATAAAACCACGATACTTGAGCACCAGATGTCGCTCAGATTATTTGATACCCAACTTTGTTCGTAGAGTATGAAAAATATTTGTGAACTCATGCACATCTTGGTGCCTTTTCCACCGTAGTGTGGTCCATTATATGAATTTTTCCTCATAGCTACCTATAGGGTAATATTGTTCCTTGACAGTGTTTCGAAAATAGTTCCAAGTGGGTGCGACTGTGAATAGAGAGGGTTCCTCGACCCTTTTATCTTAGTAAGTTTTCCACTAGTCCTTGACATGGGGAGTAACCTTAAGAAGTGCAAAAGTAATCTTCTTCCTATCAGAGAAACTATGGAATGAAAAATAACCCTCCAACAGATTCAACCATTTATCTACAACATCTGCATCTATTTGACCTTAGAATATAGGGATATCGAAGTTCACTTGTACCTTTAAGGGGGTGGTGCCTCCAAAGTGACTGCTGGATGAATATGCGTCATCGGTGGGGAACCATCGAAGGATCTGAGCAAAGTTGAGAAAAGTTGACCATCATCTTGTTCCTTTTCCACTTGAGGGATTCTTCAAGCATCAATTTGATAGGATCTCCTGATCCCTCATCTTTATTTTCTTTTTCATGGGAGGCCGCCCATTTCGATGGGGACGATCTTGTAAGGGTTCAACTAGTTCAAGTCCCAACTCCTTATACTCTGACCTCGTTGGGGACATGCACATAAAAATAGAGAAAGAGGAGACCACTCTGATACCATTGATCTAAAGTTATGCAAGAAAAAAATGAAATAAAAATATAAACAAAAACATAGAGCTACAATGAAAACAAAAATTTAATTCATTAATAACAAATTAATGAAAATTGTTACATGCAGAATGGAAATAAACTAGTTCAGGTTATGGTAACTTATCTTTGAGAAGAGATGTGGTGGCTACATGTATTATGAACTATGTTACAATGAGGATCAAAGGCCTTTTTATCATTAAGAAACAATGGGAAACCATAAACATCCAAAAACCTAACCCTAGGAGATGAAGCGCGAAAAGCTTGTGGGCCCCGTTGGAGTTAGTTGGAACATCAACTTACCGGGGTTGTAACTTTTGCATATGATATCAATTTTACTATCATAATACCATGTTTCAAAAATATCCAAGAGGAGATCGAAAGAATACATGTAAAATTATCTTGCACTTATTCGGTCTCCCCGTTTTCCCAAAAACATCTTTTAGGTCCTCAAAACAACTCCATAAGTTTGGGACCCAAAAAACTGCCAAAAATAGTATGTTGTGCTACATTTAAGGAAACTAAAAGAAACAATAGTGGGGGTCCAATTGGAATAAGCGGGTGGCCACCAATATCCACCTTGATCACCTCCCTAGCTAAGAGAGAGTGTTGGATTTTTTGTAGCTATGACCAATCTTCATAATTAATATTTTAGCCCTCCAAATATATGTTCAAGACATGTTCTTCATGTTGTTTCAAAATAGAAAATTTTAAAATTTAAAATTTAAAATTTTGACACCAAGAAGTCTATATATATGAAATTTGACCTCCTCTTCTTTGCACCATTCGATTCTATCACATAATACACAATATCTTCTGATCCGAGTGAAGGAGAAAAGGACAAGAAGGACGAAGAATAATCCAACATTTTCTCTCTCAAATTGACTTTGCACGTGTGTACTTTACCTCTCTATTGACCTTTCATGTGTGGCCAATTTTTTGGGCATATCTGGGCAGTAGGTCCAAGTGTTTTTGGGTGTAGAAGAAGGCGGAAAATTTTCCCTAGAATAACAGACCTGATCGAGTCCATTGACATCATTTTGACTTGTTGAGAAGACAATTTGACCAGGTTTGACCAGTGTTATCTTGCTGGTTTGTCTAACTTTATTTTGACTAGAAAAGATCAGTTGCATCTCTTGTTGAATTGAAGAGTTTCTCTAAGGAAAAGGTTGTTGGGTTTTTTCCCCAAGTGGGTTTTTCCAGAGTATTTCTTGTGTTGTCTTTGTGTATCATTGTTTCATTGTGATCTCAACTGTCCTACTTCTTTTTATGGTTGAATTTATGAAGTTTAATTGCTTAATGTTTAACTGGAAGTGCTAAAAGATAATATTTATATCATTGGAAGTAACTACCAATTTCAGAAATGAGTGCTTGTATCTATTGCACTTCAAAAATCAACAAAATTTGCAAAACATATTACATTTATACATTTTTCATACCAATGGATTCCTTGATGATAAATTAGATATTTAATAATTTATTTCTCATCAAATCATTGTAGCCACATCCATTTAATTTGGGAAAGGGATTTTATCCCTCATAGTTGTGTCAGTTTATTACCTCTAAAATCTACACTTCAAAAAATGAGTTCAATAATCAAGAACAAACCAAAGGGAAACTTGGTGAAATCACTCAGTTTTACCTTCATGGTATTTTTCCTCACTTTAGGCGAAATCTTCTTTAGCTCAACATGGGAAATATTTAGATAAGATAACTAACCTATCTATGCATGTTTATCTGAAAATTAGATTAGTGAAGTGTATCATTTTTAGGCTTTTGCAATGTAAAATTGGTAGAATTGAAGAGACAAGTGTCTCATCCTTTGGAATATGCAATTGAGGAAACAAGATGAAAATTTAGATTTTAATGAAATTGAGAGCATTAATAAGGGTAACAACAAATATTACCAATTATGTCAATCAAATCAATGTGCAAACTGAATGAAATGCTCATAAGAATACAACTTCACTCCTAATGAACATCAACTAGTGCACTATGAAACCATCAATGCAAGAGGATGGAAAGACAACCTTAAAACATGAATGAAAAACCAAATATTTATTCATTAAAAAATATTATTACATCAAAGGCATGAGAGTATTAATGGATCACAACCACATCTCTTTTAGCCAAAATATAGGTCCCCTAAATGGGTGAAATATCTTTGGATAAGAAGAATATACCAATAGATTTACAATGACAACCTTGCACATCAATTAAACCTATCAAGAAGAATAATATAATGGAAGCATGAATTTGTCACAAGCCCTTTCCCCTTTGCCTATAAAAAACATTAAAGTTAGCTTATGATGGTTTTCTTCTCCACATTAATTTCCCTTTTGCAAGTGAACCTTCTCCTCCTTATATAACTTCCTCCATTATTTACCCTTCATTAAAATATTATGAAGAATACTATAGAAGGTAATAGATCCATATTTATTTTAATAAATAATAATAAATATCAATAAAAGGTCTTGAAATCTCCTTGAAGTATGGTGTTTCTCATGTGGGTGAATAAATTCATTAAAGAAGGGTTGAAATAAGTCTACAAGGACACATGTCCTTCTTTTATGCAACTCACTTCTCTTATAGGGGTTTCTTTAGACATGGATAAAAAAATAAAAATATAATATTGCTTCCATTTGTCATCGTCTAAAATATAACACTCATTCACATGCAATTCTCTTGGATTGATAAGTGTATAAAAGGTCCACTTGAAGCCTCTCTTATGTGAGCGCTCCTTCTCAAACATTTTTCTCCATCAAATAATGAAATAATTTATAATACAACACTCTTATACTTGGAGAGATTCATTACATGTGAATCATTAGTACTTTTCAGCATGAAGTATACCAAACAATGCTAAAAAATGGGGTACTCTACTCTTCAACTATTCTACGCTTTAGGTCTTCTAAGATGATCAAGTCAATACATACTTACCCATTGAAGGGAGTTCCTTTGAAAAAGTATGTCTAACCTTGGGTAGGTGCTTAGATTCCATGTGTCAACATCCAATGATAGGTGCTCCTCATAGATGATTTTCCCATCAAATATGCAATAAAACTCTCCAATACCTCTCAAAAGGTGGGCATTAATATTTTTGTGTAATCTTGTTAATGAAATGTGCCACCTAATGCCTTGAATGAAGAGTGATCCTCTATATGAGTAAAACAATCCCAAAATGAAGGTTTTCACTAAAATACCATGATGCATCTCCTCATATGGGGATATTTCTTATGCATGCACATTTTCCAAGATTGCTTCCTAGAAGTAGGACATTCCTCTATTAATTCACTGTTTATTCACTCATTGCTTAAGCATGTGACCAAGGTTCACATTGTGCCTCCAAATATATAGAATGACTCATATAGTGTGAAACGACACCTTGGTGGTGAGAAATGGAGTACACATATTTTCCTTGGAGAATGTGAAAGGTACATTGAATGGATAACTATGCATAAAAATATATAATAACCACACCAACATAGAATAAGCTCCACCAATTTTATAAGGAATAATGCGACAAGGACCTCTACTGAGCCAATATTAATTCAATACCTTGACTTATCCATGGATAATGAAGAGTATGATGGTTGGACAAGGTGGAACAAGAAAATATTCACACCTCCATCACTAAACTATTGAGAAAAATTCCTCAAAAAATGCAAAATGAACCATGCATTTTTAGGAGGTAACAAGAAAGATGATAAGATGAAGGTCACCACTGATCATAGTGTCCAAACAACATGACATGCTTAATAGTAGAGGAATTATTGATTCTAAAAGTCTACTAGGGAATCGATAATTAATAATCATAAATGGCAAGGTAAAAAGAATTCAAGTGTATAGCAGGTGGTGTATAGTGAGTGATGTGAAATTTTTAATATTGTTGGAGTTATTGGTTATTATTCACCTATATAAAATATATTATTTATCTTTTTTAAATTGTATGCGACAAATACTAAATAAAACACTACTGGAACTTCACAGAAATTAAATCACAGGAACTGAGAAAATATTGCAAATACAAAAAATAATAGACGTCAATATTTTTGGATAAATGTTCTTGGAAAAACCCCAGTGTGGGTAAAACTAGTTATGTAGATGAGTATTTTATTATTCTTAAACAATTCTATAATAGAAAATAATTACAACTGCTTGCCGTAAATTAACAAAATTATGGAAAATTGTTTTCTTCACATCTGATAGTCGATCTAACCTCTTGGAATTAACTTAGCCCTCTGATTCAATTCAAACCTCCTCTAGAGCCTTGAACTAATCCACACATGTGTGCCTAGCTAACTAGGCCTCTATTAGCAACTCACATTGACTAGTAAATTAACCTGACCTACTCTGGAAATTTTAACATCATTGGAAAACTCAACTTCTCCTGTGGAAATTGATCGCTCTAATTTATTATTATTATTATTATTATCTTGCTTTGGAAAATCGAATTCACTGATCCATCTCTCACTACCAGGGAAAATCGTCCTTTACAGATAAAATCAATCTCCCTTTATCACTAGGAAACTGGAAATCATTGTGAAGAATTCTCTCTCTCCAGAAACTCGATCTTCAATCACTGTTGATACCACTCTTGGTGTCCTCCATGCTATCACTTTTCCCTTGTTATCACTGCAAATATATAACTTGAATGTGTTTTGCAAAATCCCATCAATTTCCTCTTATAATATCTCATTGACGAATCAATGACCACCATCTAATCTCAATCGATGACTAAGATCATCTTGAATCCATCAAATGAATTTTCTAGAAGTCACTAGAGGAAAATAAATTTTCCTCAATTAATCTCGATTAATTAACCACTTTTCTTAAGTTAGACTTAGGAAAATATTTAAACTAGCTAATTAATTGTAATTAAGACAATTTTCCTTAGAAAATTTATGTGAGATAATTAATCCATCTGTGTTTCTAGCCTTATAGGCACCACATAAGACTAGAACCCCTATTTGTACTACATAAACTAACACTCTCTCTTAGCGAGGAAGGTGTTATGCATAACACCTAACTTGGCTTTGAAGAAGATAAATCTCGCCTTCCCCAAGGCCTCCGTTTGAATGTGTGCTACCTACAGATTTGTAGGTATATAATGTAGTTGAACAATCCTGCATTGTACGCAATCCCTGATGAAGTGATACCTGATGTCTATATGCTTGGACCTATTTTGAAACAATAGATTCTTAGATAGCTTGATGAAACTATGCTTGTCATAGTACAATACTCTTGCCTCTACCCTCTGACAAAATAAGGCTACTAGTAGCTTTTCAAGCCATATGGACTCACGAGTTTCCATGCTAGTTGCTGTGTACTCTACCTCTATAGAACTTAGTGCCACAAAATTCTGATTTTGACTATACCAAGAAATAACTCATGATCCCATGTTGAAACAACAACCTGGAGTAATTTTACCGTCCACTGTTTTACTTGCTGTTGACGGTGCTAGACCCGCCAACATGTCAAGGGGATCTCCTCGGTAAGAAGTCCCAATTAGACCTCAGACCATTTGGTGTAGGAGTCCTAACAGTGGGTCATAAGCTAATGCCTTGACCGTGGTGTCGCACAGGGGAAAGTAGAATAACTCTGTCAGCAACAAGGGTGTGACTGATGTAGTGAGTCAAGGAAGGTGTATAAGAGGTTCCAACACTTCGAAAGGGGAAGGAGGTGAAAGTGAGTTCCAGGTTGAAAGGGATCAATCCCAACTCAGTTAGGAACACACAACACAAAGGACATGCATAGCTTCCAGCAGAGCAGTTCACTCAGATGCAGTAGTCACATCATACAAGGTAAGATAACACGTACAACACACGAATTAGTCCAAGACGAGTGTGACGGTTGTCATAGCAAGGTTCAAGTGAAAGGTCTGTCTGATGTCTGACAAAGTAGTCAACATGGATGGTGAAAACATTAAAAACATATGCAACACATTAACAAAAAGATTCATATTATTGCATGTGAATCAGTTCATACAAAAGTATGTAAGTTAAACAACACTTATCATTAAAGCAACCGGAGCAATCCAACTACAATAACAACATATGCATGAAAATGTGCTGGCTCTTATTATATAGAGAAGTGTAAGTCACAATCATACAATACATCCATGTAAACTTGCTAGCCCCAACAGTGGAACGTTATAGCCACATCCGCCTACTCCCCCAAAGAGATGTACTAGCTCCGTGTATTGGAGAAGCCAATGCGCGTTACAATACTGTCCAAGCCTTCTTCAAAATAGCCTTAGTAGAAGCTTGGCTAACCAAAAACCCATAAATGAGTTATGAGGGACTATTTGTAGCAAAGGGTGGTGTGACCCTTGACATTCCCCTTTGTGACAATTCAACTACCCTCATGACTCTTCACCTACTCTATGACTGTTACATCCAACCATTGACACTTGACATACACTTGACATGACTCAACATTACAATGCACATGTACTCATGTGAGACAACATGGCTTGAGCAAGCCTTGCAAGACATCACTAACACTCGGTCCGCTGTGATGAGACCAACCATTTGACATGATGGTGATGGTGAAGGCGATGAGATGATGCCAAGCTTGGTTGTCAGTGATTGTGTGCGTGCACCTCATGGTGACATCTTCCTGAAGTGAATTCTGCCTCCGTTGCAACCGGTGCATTGGTTCGGCCCCTTCATCCAACTTGTTTTCTAACATGCACATGGTCTTCTTGGGTACGGTTAAACCGACAAAACACTGATGTATAGTGTCCATTCTGATCTTCAAGTGTGTGCTGGTAGTCCTGCGCATCAACTTGCCGAAGTACATGTTCAACCCCAGTTGGACTTGCTTCTTGTCTTCAACTTGGTGAGTGTGTTGAATGGGTTGGATTGCATGCATGTGCTCAATGACATCCATGCTGCTGAATCCCTTGCATGCGATCGACAACACTTCTCAACATGTCTGCTCTGTGTCAACTGTTGGGATGGATCCTTAGCTTGTACGGGCGTAGTTTCATCCGTGAGTGCATGTTGCACCCACTATTGTTCCTGCTCCTGTTGTAACTCATTCATCTGTCTTTGTAGCTTATGTTCTTCCCGGGTTGCTGCTTTAACACATGCAACTCCTTCTTTGTTCCATCTTCTGCCTTCGCACGATATTCATGTCACACTATCACCTCATAGCCTGAGTCTCCAAAGTTGCCTTCATCATCAATGGACCTGCTTGAGCTTGCAATCTTTTTCTGCCTCCGCGTTATCAAAAACCCTCCTTTTGCATTCATTGCATTTGGTATGCTATCTTCAACATATGTTCATGATGCTGCTCGCTGTGATTGCAGTGACCAATCCAAGGGTCTAGATTAGACTACATTTAATGTCAACCAAGGTAGGTAAACTTAGAGGCACGTGTCTACAGTTTATAGACCTAAAACGATCTCATCTATCTAAATAAGTGTCTATTGTGATAGGCTACAACACTCTTTTACAAGAGATTGAAATATGTTTCCTTTCATAATTTAAACACTTATATCATCTAATTTAATTAACTATTCTAAAAACAGAGTGTTACTCATCTGAGTTCTCAATCCTCTTACAAGGACACAATTCAGGAAAACTCTTTCAAGACAACACACTAAGCATACCAAAGATCAAATGCATACTAAGCATACCAAAGATCAAATTCGTGAAAACAGAGTCCATAGAAATATCTTGAAATTCAATGTTCAATTAAACCTTTTACAAAGTCTGATTCAATAATTTTGCAATTGAATTTCCAAGGTACTACTATGAATCATAAAATAACAATCGCAAGAACTTCTAATCAAACTAATCAACTCACAAGCAATGAAATAACATCAAACGCTATTCAGATCTGAAGACTAAATCCTATGAAACAGAAACGAAAGTGTACCAATCTTCATGTAGGGCCCTTCCACGGTTTCATGGCACATTTAGAAAACTTCAGATGATAAGAACGCTAAGTCATAAACACCATATGAAATTCTGCCTTTTGATTAAGTTCTGAGAATCGATTAAATTCAAAACAGAGTTTTGGAATACGCTTACAGTCTCAAGTCTGCTCTTGTCTAATCTCTTTTCCTTACCAGCGTTCCTCTTATTTATTAAAATTTACAACCAAATGTACATTCATTATCACGTTAGATGTTTCTGCTTTTACAATCAAAAAGGCTATTTTCGTTTTTCCTAATCCTAACTAATTTCTAAAACAAAACGAAATCAATTTAGGTAACTTCAGATTTTTGCTGCTTTTACAACCAAAAAGGTTGGGTTTGACTAGCATTGACCATGTATTCAGGAGCTCCAAATTCAATGCTAAATAGATTTTCCACCATGTATGTACATCCTAGATCACGTCCTTATCTTCTGTTCTGATTTTCCTGCCATGCCACGTGTCACAACATAAACCAATTACAGGAAGTCATGGCATCTCGTAATTTTGTTGAATATTTCCAATTTTTAACATAAAAATCCATAAATTAAATTTGATGTAAAATAACAATTATAATGCTTCATTAATCAATTTCAATGGACTATGAGGGGTTTATGGAAGAAAATGATAGATAAATGGTGGATTTTTAGAAGAAAATAATGGCAATAAAATAGTACCAACATCTCCCCCAAACTCAATGATTTAGCATGTCCTCATGCTAATCCTGATGTGCTCCCTTTATATTCTGTTCCTGCTTGTGCCTTTGCCGCTTGTAGCAATACATCTATATTCTTCTGAACTTGGGCATTCTTTTAAACTTGGAACTCATGTTTCATATTCTTATATTTTTCTTTGAGAACTTTTTTCTGAGAGTACCATTTTGTCGCCCATTTGCACGTTTCAGTTTGATCAGTCCTAAGTTCTGCAATATCTCAACCTCCCTTTGCTGAGATAAAGTTTGAAGAAAATCTTCCTTGCTGATGGGATTATGATAGAGTTTCAACCTATGTCCATTGACAATAAAGGTGTTTCCTTCTCCATCAATTGTAGTAAGCTTGATTGATCGATTGTCATATACTTGAACTATTTCATATGGGCCCAGCCAATGTGTTGTAAATTTGGCTTTATGATCTCTGAATTTAGAGTCAAAGAGTAAAGCCCAGTCTCCTTCTTTGAACTGTTTCTTTTTAATGTGTGCATCATGCCACTGCTTCCTTTGTTTCTGCATTAGGATTGCTGTCTCCTCTGCTTGCTGCCTCATTTCATCTAACTAGTTCAATTGCCGAATTCTCTCTTTTTGTGCTTCATTGAGATCAATTCCTAAATCTGCAGCCATCTTATAAGTATGTATTTGAAATTCAATAGGAAGCATTACCTCTTTTCCATACACCAGCTGATATGGTGTAAATCCTGTAGTGTTTTTCCATGTGATTTTGTAAGCCCAGAGTGCATCTTTGAGCTTATCTTCCCAATTCTTTCTGTTCATTGCTACTGTCTTAGTGATAATTCCTTCCAATGTTTTATTTGTAGATTCCACATGGCCATTGGCCTGTGGATGGTAAGGTGTACTTTTCTTGTGCTTGATTTTATATTTTTCTGTGATGTCTTTGACCAGCCTTGAAGTAAACTGAGTACCTTGATCCGTTACTATCTCCCTTGGTACTCCATACCTTACAAAAATTTCTTCAAAAAGGAAGTTTACCACTGTTTGTTCAGTTGCCCGGACTAGTGCTTTTGCTTCAGCCCATTTTTTCACGTAATCAATACATACTAGGATGTACTTTTTGCCTTTGGAAGTTGGATTGATGGGTCCTATAAAATCTAGAGCCCATTTTTCAAATGGCTCTAAATGTACTTGAGGCTGAAGTGGCATTTCATCTGTAGCTGTTGGTCTAACCATTCTTTGACAGCTATCACAACTTTTCTCATACTTCTTGGAATCCTTAAAAATAGATGGCCAATAGTATCTCTGCGGTTGCCTCACTTGTTTGCTATTACTATCCGTATAAATATGGTGAGTGCATGTTTCAGGGTGAATTCCGTGCATATCGGTGTAATCCCAAGAAAATGCTTTCTGATATTTTCTCAATAATTGAATCAATTTTTCCTCTTGAGATGAGTCTAGGTGAGTGCTAATATTCAAAGTTTTTCCTGGACTAATCTCTATGGTCTTGCTCTGTGTGTTTGTGCTAGATTGAATGGGAAAAATGTTCTGAAATGTTGTTTGCAAAGAATGAATGGTACATGTTTCCTGAAAATTTTGTGCCAAAAGTTCATCTGCAGCATGGTATTGGTCATTTCTTAATTCTTCAGAAATATCAGGTTGAGAAAGGAACAATTCTACCAAATCATCATTATTATGTTCTTGAAAATCATAGATTTGATTGATGTTGAAAACAGATGGAACTTCTTCCTTATCATTGTATTTATCATCAAGCCATAAATTGTGTGCTACTGTTGGTGATTGTGTTGATGGGTAAAGAGTGAGTTGTTTTCTTTCAGTTCCTCATGAAATAATCATATTACCCAATCTACATCCTATGAATGCATTAGCAGTTGCTAACCATGGTCTACCAAGGATGATGGGGTGTCCACCTAAATTAGATTTTGGCTGAAGAACTAAAAAGTCCATTGGATACTCCCAAGATTCCAGTGAAACAATTATGTCCTCCAAAATCCCTTCAGGAATCACTTTAGACCTATCAGCTAGTTATAGAACAATTGTTGTGTGCTGCAAGTTTGTGAGCTGCAGCGTTTTCATTGTTTCAAGAGTCATCACATTTATTGTGGCCCCAAGGTCAATTAAGGTGTTTGGAATATGTATGTTGTTAATGATTGTAGTGACTCTGGGAATACCAGGATCAAAATACTTTTCCATTGAAATGGTGTTTGTCATAAGGCCAGCTAAATGTCCAATAACATGAATAGTTTGTGGATCAACTCTTTTTCTGGTAGGCTTCTTGAGGCATAGTTCTTTGATTGCTTTAGTATATATGTGAATGTCTTTTATGGCTAGTGGAATTTTTATAATAGACATTTTTTAGCTTATCTAAAACATCAAACTGTGGTATAGACATGGGAAGTTTTGCTTGGACCAATCGTTCTGGAAAAGGTGGTGGATGCAACGGTTGCATTTGTTTATTTTTGATGTCATCATTTTGTTTCCTTTGAGTTGGAGTTTCATTTTCATTTTCTTCGTTTTCTTCTTGTTTTTCAGCTATTGGAGGTTCTTTTTGAAGTACCTTACCAGACCTCAGCGCGATATTTTGTAAAGGTAATGTGGGATATGATGGTCCCTCATGTACATTGTAAGCTGGTCTCTCTGCTCTATTATTTGGATTTGGTACAGGTTGAGTAGGAATCTGAGTGGGTCTAGGAGGTTGGTTAGATGGAAGTTGTAATTGAGGTGGATTTATTGGTGGAGGAGTAGGCAATGCGTGTTGAGTGTTTTGGGGTTGATAAACAACTTGCTGCTGAGGATATGTTTGAGGATATTGCGAATATGGCTGATGATACTGTTGATATGGCTGAGAATATGGTTGGTATGGTTGAGGATATGGTTGATATTGTTGAGAGTATTGCTGGAATGGTTTCCATTGTTGTTGTGAGTAATTTTTATGTTGCCATGGCATGGGTACATTCCAAGAATTCTGAACATACATCTGATCTTGTGCAGGGAATTACAAATTTTGGTTTGGAAACATACCTGGAGGTGGAAGTCTTGGTTGCCACGGTCTCTTAGCGCCCATGAAATACACATTCTCCATATCTGTGTTAGCTTCCACATTACAATTCTGCAAAATCTTGACTTTAGAGCAATGAAATATATCATGATTTTCAGTACAAAAGGTGCAAACTTGAATGTTTTCTAATGGGCAGTCTTTCAGAGCATGTCTCTTCCGGCATTTTGGACAAAAGACAACCATTAATTGATCTTCCTCTTCTTGTCTTTTCTTTGCTTTCAGAGTGTCAATTTGAGTTCCTAAGGTACTTAATAGATCTGTTTTGAATTCTTCTAACAAGTTTCCTATTTCAGCCCTTGTGACACTTGCTGAAGCAGATTTTGTGGCTTTAGATGATAGAGCTCTTTTTCTATTTTTGGCTTTGCTCCTTGAATAATTTTCACATAAATCAGCAATTTCTTCAAAAGGTAAAGTGGAAATATCACCTTTTCCCATCAAATTAAGATCATCTAAGTATTCCTCTTGAATGCCCTTCAAAAATATTGTTCGAATCAGATCAAGAGACATGGTTCTATGTTTTGATTTTTTTAAATTGTAAACAAATCATTCCAAATACTCCTCTAAACTTTCATCCTCTTGTTGATTCATTTTAAATATATCATCTTTATAATCTTTCGATCTACAATAAGGTTGGTATTTCTTTAGGAATATTCTTCTCATGCCATCCCAACAGTTATTGCATGTTCACCAAGTCCCATGAACCATCTTAATGCTGATGCTTTTAATGTTGTTGGGAAGAGTCTAAGCCTATGGGCATCATCTGTGTAACCATATTTCCGGCATACTATGTCAAATTCAAACAAGAATGAATCTGGATCTTCTGAAGCCATGCCATAAAAGTTTGGTAACACAAATGGAGGTATATTGTTCATTTTTATTTCCTCATCATAATTTTCTCCTGGTCCTTGAATAGGAAATTTAAAGGTTGACTCTTCCTCCTCTCTTCGATCTTGATTTTGTGGTCCTCTTGTTGATCCTCCTCCTTCCTCAGCCATTTTGATAGGTTCCTCTGTTGATTTAATTTCTTGTTTAGTGTCACTTGTTTCAAAGAGAAGTTGTTCTAATGATTTTTCTCCTTCTTGAGATTTTTCAAAATCAGTAGGTTCAACGAGAGATTGTTGAGTTATTTTGCTACATTCTCTTTTTATAGAGGATTCGGGGAGATGTTTCTTCTGTGATTCATGTGCCAATTGAATTTGTCTCTTAATGAGTGTGAGTCTTTTCCCCGATTTCTGTTTATCCTCTAATTTTTGTATAGTGACTTTCCCAGCTAGTGTTGTGTGTTCAACTTTTCCTAAAAGGTCTGCTCCTAGTGGTCAATTAGTTTTTGGATGGGGGGTTTTTATGAATCTACCTTTATCATCTCTAGATCTAGACATAAGTAAAAATGACTTCTAAAATAATGAATCAAAATTAAATCTATGTTTTTGTTTATTTTATGTTTTTTTTTTTAGAAATCCTCTAGTTGCGCCTCCCCGACAATGACGCCAAAATGTAGTGACCAATCCAGGGGTTTATATTAGACTAAATTTAATGTCAACCAAGGTAGGTAAACTTAGAGGCACGTGTCTAAATTTTATAGACCTAAAAGGATCTCATCTATCTAAATAAGTGTCTATTGTGACAGGCTACAACACTCTTTTACAAGAGATTGAAATATGTTTCCTTTCATAATTTAAACACTTATATCATCTAATTTAATTAACTGTTCTAAAAACAGAGTGTTACTCGTATGAGTTCTCAATCCTCTTACAAGGACACAATTCACAAAAACTCTTTCAAGACAACACACTAAGCATACCAAAGATCAAATGCATACTAAGCATACCAAATATCAAATTCGTGAAAACAGAGTCCATAGAAATATCTTGAAATTCAATGTTCAATTAAACCTTTTACAAAGTCTGATTTAATAATTTTTCAATTGAATTTCCAAGGTACTACTATGAATCATAAAATAACAATCACAAGAACTTCTAATCAAACTTATCAACTCACAAGCAAATGAAATAACATCAAATGCTATTAAGATCTGAAGACTAAATCCTATGAAACAGAAACGAAAGTGTACCAATCTTCACGTAGGGCCCTTCCACGTTTTGATGGCACATTTAGAAAACTTCATATGATAAGAACGCTAAGTCATAAACACCATATGAAATTCTGCCTTTTGATTAAGTTCTGAGAATCGATTAAATTCAAAACAGAGTTCTAGAATACGCTTACAGTCTCAAGTCTTCTCTTGTCTAATCTCTTTTCCTTACCAACGTTCCTCTTATTTATTAAAATTTACAACCAAATGTACATTCATTATCACTTTAGATGTTTCTGCTTTTACAATCAAAAAGGCTATTTTCGTTTTTCCTAATCCTAACTGATTTCTAAAACAAAATGAAATCAGTTTAGGTAACTTCAGTTTTTGGCTGCTTTTACAACCAAAAAGGCTGGGTTTGACCAGCATTGACCATGTATTTAGGAGCTCCAAATTCGATGCTAAATAGATTTTCCACCATGTATGTACATCCTAGATCACGTCCTTATCTTTTGTTTCGATTTTCCTGCCATGCCAGGTGTCACAACATAAACCAATTATAGGAAGTCATGACATCCCATAATTTTGTTGAAAATTTCCAATTTTTAACATAAAAATCCATAAATTAAATTTGATGTAAAATAACAATTATAATGCTTCATTAATCAATTTCAATGGACTATGAGGGGTTTATGGAAGAAAATTATAGATAAATGGTGGATTTTTAGAATAAAAGAATGGCAATAAAATAGCACCAAGAATGATGTTGTCGCTTGATGTCCTTGTCTACGAACAACTTGATGTCTTTGTGAGTAGGCAACCTCATAGACACTTGATCGATTGCATCCCCTAGCATGCTCTGAATGATGTCCTTGTCTCTGCTCTCCTGGAAACCATTGTACCTGTGCTACTGAGAGGCAGATGGACACCTGCGATACCTGGAGACATGGCAACACTCATAGAAATCAATCTGTTAATCGAAAACCAAAATGAACATAAGGACTGACTTGCAACATACCTAGGTGAATGATCATGAAGGTTGCGCAATTTCGGTTAGGAGGTCGGGAGACTGACTACCAAGACTGCTCAAGGCACATTTTGGGTTGCTGGGAGACTGGCTGACTGCTGGAAATACGCAATGCATAGTCCAATCTGGCTACTGACAGCTGGGATTGCACAATGCACAATTTCAGCTGGGAAGGACTGTTGCCCTAGAGACAAATATGCGCAATTTTTTGGGCCAAGAAGCCATTATCCTCTAGAAATGTGCAAAACAGTCTTGGAGGCCAGTGCTGGGAAGGAACGTGAAAATTTGGAGAGGAAGGTGAGCCTTCCTTTCCCATATTATGCAATGTAGCCTTGGTGAAGGCAGAGCCCGGGCCAAGGTTGGCCTGACTTGCTGATGGCCGACTGAAAGCAAGTAAGTTAGTGAATGCATGGCGACACTAAGTGATATCAGAAGTTATTGACAGTGCCTGCAAAACATGAATGAAATATTCAACAAATAGATCAACATGCATGTGGGTGAGGCAGTTTTCCGACTAGGCGAATGCCTGTGAAAAACAGTTTCATGCATGCGACAATAGTGAGATAGCAACGAAAACTGAAACAGAGCTAGGAAAAGCTAGTATACATGTAAATGACAACGCACGTTCAAATAAATCAAGCAAGCAGTACTTCCACAAGTGAAAACACAAAAAGCGACAGAAATGCAGCACAAGGCATGGGAACCGAGCTTACCCCAAAATAGTTGAGCTAAGTGTGCTGAATGCTCCTAGATGTGATGTGGGATGTCAGAGCTACAAGTTTGATGTGAGGAATGAGATCTGAAACGTCTGATTGATGAGTTTTGATAACATCGAGGTTGTGATGCACATGCCACGAATATAAGGGAAGCGACACTTGGTGGGAGGTTTCATAATTTCTCCTTGCATGTAACCTCCAACTGCTAAAAATAAATCCCTGAAACAAGGGAAGTCTTTCTCTTATTTTTCCTTATTCATTTTTCATTTTTATTTTTTTTTACTTTTCATTTTTTTCATTTTCACTGTGCATAACACTTATTCATTTCAGAGGTGGAAGAGGGGTCCTGACTTATTGAGAGTCGAAGAGGTTGTTCCAGCAGAGAAGTAGTTTATTATATCTATGACATGCCTGTTAATGTTTTCCCCCTCACCTTACTCTACTTGACTGAGCTGATAAGGGTTAACCCAAAAACAATCAACTAGAGAAGGTGACACTAGTTAGCGTGCAAACCTTGTGTTTACACCAAGGTTCACTTCGAACAATATGTATTTTCCTTTCATGTATCATGTACTAAAAGTAACAAGGTCATCATATAGAGGCAAGATGACATATAACCAAGTAGTGATAGTTGTACAAGCCCTCTTGTACTTTACCCAACTTGCTTCAAGAGTCATATATGGTTTCATGCAATTCTAACCTACGAATGAAACAAATGAACTAACAAACATCAAAGCAAAGCAAAAGCAGAAGTGAAAGTGAGAGTAAAGAAAGTAATCAAACAAGCAAGCGAACAAACAAGAAAACAAAGCAAGCAAACAAGCATGAAAACAAACAACTGAAAGAAAACACTACCCCTACTCCTACACTAACAATGCATGGGTCTCATCATGTGAAGTGATACTTCCAATGCAGCCACCGACGCATTGGTATACCCATGTTGGTGAAGGCTTGGTTCGCGAGCAACCCAGTTGTGTAGACCAGCAACCAAGAAAGATATAAAAATGAAGACAACCACACTTCGTGCTTCAAAGTGTCCACAGGACATAAGTGAGTGCATGTGCATGACGGGCAGTCCACAGACTTATCGTGGTGCTGTGTGACACTACGTGCAACTTTGAAGCATAAGCACACTCTTGACTGAGACATGCAAGCAAACGAAAGAAACAAAGATAACTTGCATCGCACATGAGTGCTCAAAATGTAAGACTCCTCCAATGCATGAGAAATGCGATCATGCAACTTGAGTGGAGGAAGTATGATTTGTGTGTGAGATGGATCTTCAATGCATACATATGAGTGATGAGGAGCCTTGGGTGATAGAAAAATTTCTTGATTGGGAGTGAAACCAACCTTAGGACAGCGAGGGCCTAACATAACCATCAACTCGGGCTGAAGTGCCTCGACGGTCCGTGGCGTTTTGACTTCGTTGACAGATAGATCTTCGTAGACCAGTGGCTTAGATGGATTAACAATGAGTGAATCAACATCGTGATCGGATGATGAGGTGAAGAGATCACGACAACCAAGATCAAAAAATTCAGGATGTTGGTTAGCATCCTCATGGTTTGATGAATCACACAAAGGGGTAGATGAGGAGGAAGGATGTTCACCCTCTGCGTTTCCAGAAAAAGAAGATGAAAGATCAAGTGGATTTCCAATGAATGATTGGTCCTCTCCATTATTGGATGATGGACTAACATATAGTGTCTCTTGCGAAATATCAACAATGGGTGCATCTGTGGATGAAGACACACATGCAAAATCGTGGATGGCAAGTTCACCAATGATGTTAGGTGATCCAGGAGGATCTCATCAGATTAGTTACACAGGTTCAGTTTCATCGTCAGCATTCAGTCCGATATATTCAACTTCGACAGTGATGTTTATGGTTCAGGTTGTTTGATGATGTCAATGGTTGATGTGGGTTTTTATGGTGTTTAGTACCTGGATTTCGACATGTGTTCGTCGTCAGTTCCGCCAGGGTATGTTTGTCAATTTTGGTCCATGGTTATCATCATGTGGGTTGTATGTCACCTTGTGACAATTTGTGTAAAAGGGTGTAAAAGTTTGAAGACTAAACCCTAAACATAAATGTATAAACCTACCTACAAAAACTATGGTGGACAAACAAAATTCAAAAACTAAACCCATTATACTAAAACCTATGCTAAGACATAGCCCTAAAAAGCTAAGGTGCAAACCATGCATTAAAATGACCTAACCTATGTATTAAAAATACATTAAAAGCCATAACCCTAAGTCTAAAACCTTCTCGGCCTTGTAAACATTGCATAACATAAAAACATTGCAAAATATATTAGAACAGTCCTTAACTGCGGGGTATAGACCGCGTCAGAACCGTGTCATGTGAGCGGATGCGAATATAGCCACGGGGGTTGAATCCACACTGTTTATGGTCAGAGTTACGGTTAACCACCAACGGAGACCGTCGACATGTGAACAATATAGTTCACCGTCAACCATTAGCAGTGATTGGAACCGTTAACATATGAACAGGCCGAATTAACTGCCAACTGTCACCGTTTCGATAATCAATCAACGGAACCACCGGAGCCCAAACCACTGGGGTTATCCACCTGCACACATGCGCTATCTCCCTCCTTCACCCGGTTAGCAAACAACCAACAATTTTCATGTTATAATAAGGTTGTAGGTGGGTTTTTGTTCGAAAATTGGATATTTTAATACACCTAAGGTGCCTAATGTCACAAAGTGACATAATATCTTCAACTAAAACCCTAATTTAACCCTAGAAGTCAGCTCATGCATTCTAAAGTTGGGCTCTAGAGGTTAGAATGAATTTTCAGGGTTATAAAGGCTGATTTTCTCATTGAAGATGGGGATGGAGTGGTTTTGAGTTTTATGTGTAGGTTCTGGAGGATATAGGCTATTTTTTTTAGTGTAATAGGAGCATCCAGAGTTAGAATTGGGAACTGTGATAGGCGTTGGAAAGATGGTTCAGAGAGATTTCTTATGAAAGTGACTAGAAGTGCCTATGTGCACATTTAGTTTGGTCAATTTTCTATGTAATCGACCTCCTTGGATTCAATCCTAATAAAGTGATCGCCCATCTTGAAAGCGACTCGGAGACGTATTCCATTAGGGACGAACTCCATATCAATCTTGTTGTCTGGTATCGCTGTGTTTTGCTACTTTCCCTTCTATTTTTACATCTTGCTTATGTTTATCATCTGTCATAAAGTCTTTCTCCTCAAGCAGTTCTCACGATTTTTGCACTTTAAGTTTAACATTCAGTTCACTGTTGGCATAATCAATTCTGCATCAATTTGACATATGATCAATTCAGATTATTAGGAAAGAATGGAGGGGGCTCGTACGGAAGGGAGTCATCCTTCGCCGAGTGTTGATGCTCTAGCTCCCACTCATACTCTTCATGAATGACACGCACGTTGGTTGTGAAACACCAACTCCATCAGTGGGTTGTTCCTCGTTCACAACAAGTGAAGAGTCCGGAATGGATGAACACAAGATAACATCATCCGGAGGAACACCTAGGTGAAAAGACAGAGGTCTAAGAAAAGAATGCATATGAGAACTCGAAGGACTCACAACCAAATATACACGAAAATCGAGTTGAGTGATGTTGGGAGAGTGTGAAGGATGAACATATGTGTGATCATGATCCTCAACATCACTGGGCAATGGTGGAGCTGTTGAATGAGAGGGAGGTGGATAGTCAGTTGAGACAGTGCCCGATCCCACATGAGATTACGCAATTCCATCAATGAATAATGTTGAGTGAGGCTTGATATCAAGCTTCCTCTTGGGACAGGGAGATTTCTTAAGGAAATACTCGAACCGGTCCCAAAGATAAGCAAATTTCATATCTCTTCGGAGCTTGAAACTGCAAGTCATGGAAGCGCTGCCAAAAATAAATAATGGATTCATGCGGAGCCCTCTGTTGCTGTAATAGTTTCTGGTCAAGATAGTCTGGATCAAAATGATAAAACATGTCTTCAATGAGATCATAGAAGTGCTCAAATGAGTGCATAGTGTCAGCTGGTAGGCTAAGCACCCAACGAAATGCAGATTCATGAAGTGTGTATGCAAGCATAAAATTGGCTTGTTCATTAGAAAACTCATCTTCCTCATAAATAATGAAAAGAAAGTTATATAAGTGCTCAGGCCAGGCCACTTCGCCTTCAACATCATATGTGTGATTGGACAAGAGATCAAAAAGCTTCCTCGAGATAGCGACATCTTCACGATTCGAAAAACATCTCGGGAGAAGAAGAGTGCAAGACTCCACGAAAGATATGCAAAGGTTAAAAACTGGATGAGAGGACACTACTTGTCATCAGGACCTCCTTCTAGTGCCAGAAATGTTGACAGTGCTGGACCCACCAACATGTCAAGGGGATCTCCCCGGTAAGAAGTCCCAATTAGACCTTAGACCGTTTGGTGTAGGAGTCCCAGTAGTGGGTCATAAGGTAATGCCTTAACCGCGGTGTTTCACAGAGGCAGGTAGAATACTTTGCCAGCAGCAAGGGTGTGACTGATGTAGTGAGTCAAGGAAGCTGTATAAGAGGTTCCAACACTTTGAAAGGGGAAGGAGGTGAAAGTGAGTTCCAAGTTGAAAGGGATCAGTCCCAACTCGGCTAGGAACACACCACACAAAGGACATGCACAACTTTCGGTGGAGTAGTCCACTCGGATGCGACAGTCACATCATACAAGGTAAGATAACATTTAAAACACTCATGGATTAGTCTGAGATGAGTGTGATGATTGTCATAGCAAGGTTCATGTGAAAGGTTTGTCTGATGTCAAGTAGAGTAGTTGACACGGACGGTGACAACATTAACAACATATGCAACACATTAACAATAAGATTCATATACTTACATGTGAATAAGTTCATACACAAGTACGTAAGTTAAACAACACATATCATTAAAGCAACACGAGTAGTCCAACTATAATAACAACATATGCAAATGTGATGGCTCTTATTATATAAATAAGTGTAAGTCACAATCATACAATACATCCATGTAAACCTTCTAGCCCCAACAGTGGAATGTTACAGCCACATCCGCCTGCTACTCCAAATATATGCACTATCTCCATGCAGTGGAGAAGCCAAGGAACATTACAATATTGTCCAAGCCTTCTTTAAAATAGTCTTAGTAGAAGCTTGGCTGACCAAAAGCCCATACAATGAGTTATGAGAGACTATTTATAGCAAAGGCTGGGGTGACCCTTGACATTCCCCTTTGTGATAGTTCAACTACCCTCATGACTCTTTAACTACTCTATGACTGTTACATCCAACCATTGACACTTGACATACACTTGACATGAATCAACATTACAATGCACATGTACTCATGTGAGACAACATGGCTTGAGCAAGCCTTCCAAGACATCACTGACACTCGGTTCGCTGTGATGAGACCAACTCTTTGACATGCTTGTGATGTTGAAGGTGGTGAGATGATGCCAAGCTTGGTCATCTGTGATGGTGTGCATGCACCTCATGGTGACATCTTGCTGAAGTGAACTCTACCTCCGTTGCAACTGTTACATTGGTTCGACCCCTTCATCCAACTCGTCTACGAACATGCGCATGGTCTTCTTGGGTACGGTTGAACCAGAAACACACTGATGCATAGTGTTTGTGCTGATCTTCAAGTGTGTGCTGATGGTCCTGCACATCAACTTGCGAAGTACATGTTCAACTCCAGTTGGACTTGCTTCTTGTCTTTGCCTTGGTGAGTGCGTTGAATGGGTTGGATTGCACGCATGCGCTCAATGACATGCATGTTGTTGAATCCCTTGCATGCGATAAAAAACACTGCTCACCATGTCTGCTCTGTGTCAGCTGCTAGGATGGATCCTTAGCTTGTACGGGTGCAGTTTCATCTGAGAGTGCATGTTGCACCCACTGCTATTCCTGCTCCTGTTGTAACTCATTTATCTGTCTATGCAGCTTCATGTTCTTCTCGAGTTGTTGCGTCAACACATGCAACTCCTTCTTTTTTCCATCTTCTGCCTTCACGCAATCTTCATGTCACGTTGTCACCTCATAGCCTGACTCTCCAAAGTTTCCTTCATCATCAATGGACCTGCTTGAGCTTGCAACCTTATTCCGCCTCCATTTTCTCAACAACCCTCCTCTTGCATTCGTTGCATTTGGTATGTTGTCTTCATCTATTGTTCATGATGCTACTCGTTGTGATGCTGCCGCTTAATGTCCTTGTCTATGAACAACTTGATGTCTTCGTGAGTAGGCAAGCTCATAGACACTTAATCAACTTCATCCCCAAGCGTGCTCTAAACGGTGACCTCGTCTCTGCTATCCTGGAAACCATTGTACCTGTGCTTCTGAGAAGCAGACGGACACTTGCGATACTTGGAGACATGTCAACACTCATAGCAAGCAATCTATCAGTCGAAAATGAAAATGAACATGAGAACTGACTTGCAACATACCTGGGTGAATGATCATGAAGGTTGCACATTTTTGGTTGGGAGGTCGTGAGACCGACTGCCAAGACTTCTCAAGGCACAATCTCAGTTGTTGGGAGATTGGCTGACTACTGGAACTGCGCAACGCGCAGTCTAGTCTAACTGCTGATTAATGGGATTGCGCAATGCGTAATTCTGGCTAGGAAGGACTACTGGCCTAGGGACAAATATGTGCAATTTCTTGGGTCAAGCAGCCACTGTCCTCCATAAATGAGCAAAATAGTCTTGGAGGCCAATGCCGGGTAGGAACGTGCAAATCTGGAGAGGAAGGTGAGCCTTTTAGATAGAGGAGGAATGACCTATTGTAGAGTTTTGTGAACCCAACGTTTCGGACTACCAAGTGAGTCCATCATCAGGGGACGCGACAATAGATAATCTTCAATCTTAATGATGTATCCATGAGCTAGGTTTAGGGTATATATAGGTTATTAAAGAATGATGTGAGAAATTAGGTCGGCCAATGTATTTATTTATTTATTTAAATTTATTATTATTATTATTATTATATATTTTTTAATTAATTATTATTATTATTATTATTGTTATTATTAATATATTTTTTTATTATTATTATTATTTTTTTTTTATTTAAATCAAAAATTAATTGTTTTGAATAATGATTTACTTACTTTATTAATGAGTTTAAATTAATTATTTATTTATTTATTTATTTGTTTATTCTGATTATTAAATTATTATTAATTTTTTATTTATTTTAATTTCTTTATTCTATTTTAATTTTTTTTTTTTTTACTTTTAATTTTTAATTTAATTATATATTTTAATAAAAAAGTTTGATGAAATATGTATCTATATATGTTTATTATTATTATATATATATATATATATATATATATATATATATATATATAGATATATATTAATTTAATTAAATTAATTAATTATTTATTTATTTATTTATTTGTTATATTTAATTATCTGTTTATTATGATTATTAAATTATTATTAATTTTTTATTTATTTTAATTTCTTTATTCTATTTTAATTTTTTAACTTTTAATTTTTTAATTTAATTATATATTTTAATAAAAAAGTTTGATATGTATATATATTTTAATTTAATTTAATTATTTATTTATTTATTTATGTATTTATTTGTTATATTTAATTATTTGTTTATTATGATTGTTAAATTATTATTAATTTTTTATTTATTTTAATTTCTTTATTCTATTATAATTTTTAACTTTTAATTTTTAATTTAATTATATATAAAAAAGTTTGAGGAGTTCAATTTCTTGGAGGAGCTCTGATGGGGATTGCGCGCCGCGCTCGTAAGGGCCTAGGTTAACCCTAGCCGCAGGAGCCGCAGGATTACGGGCTGCCTCATCGGAACGGCCAGCACTGAACAGGAATCGGGTTTCGGATCTGTCACCAGTAAGCGATAGCGGTTATCGGAGGTTTGACCGGTATGGAGGACCTCGGAGTTACGGACCTCATGGATTACTCCGAGGATCCACTAGAAGGGATTGGTATATTTGGAAACCCTAATGAGGCATCCACACCAGCTGTTGAGATTACCGCCACACAGGACACCTTACCTGTGGTCTCCCTGCCTGATCCACCCCCCACTTCACTCGCTCTGGAAGCCCCGCCACTTTCGCCAGGGACCGCCCTTCTTCTATCTTCATTATCACTAGACTCATTGGCATTCGATCTGCTACCATCGCCGAGAATCGATCAAACCACAGCACAAGTTGAGACTAGGGCAGCAGCTGAAAAACCCCTGCAAGAAGTAGGGATCAGGCCCTCGGGTTGTTTCAGCACTCCGGCCCTCAATGCACAGCCCACAAAACCCTCCCCTGGGGTTAGGGTTTCTAATCCACTCGTAGATCATCCGACCGCACCTCGCACGAAGAAGAGATCGAAGTGTATCAGAGCGACGGTAAAAGACATTTCAGTATCCTTCGGTGACCCCACCAATTTTGAGGATACTATGGCACTGGCTCGAACGGTCCTGGTTGGACATGTGCGGGGGCGTACCTTCTCGGCGGAAAGATTGACTCTATGGGTGAAAGAAATCTGGGGTGCGCTATTCACAGAATTGCCGGAAGTACAAGAACTACCGAGGGGATGGTTCTCTCTCCACTTCGCAAACGAGGAATACACGGACACTGTACTGGCACAGTACTGGCACATAGAAATGGCACCTGTGCTATTGAAACGGTGGAGCCCTCTTTTTGATCCGGAGCGCGAACAGATAGGAGCTGGCCCTCTGTGGGTGCGATTGTCGGGGCTGCCATTACAATACTGGACTGAGGAAGCTTTTATCAGGATTGGGAATGCGCTGGGAACGTATTTGGATCACGACCGATCATACAAGGAGACCAAAAA
Source organism: Pinus tabuliformis (assembly GCA_031772625.1). Taxonomy (NCBI): domain Eukaryota; kingdom Viridiplantae; phylum Streptophyta; class Pinopsida; order Pinales; family Pinaceae; genus Pinus; species Pinus tabuliformis. Next base: position 659,143,868 of record CM062816.1, on the reverse strand, counting down.
AAGAATCCTAGCTAGAATCCTGGTTCATCTGGACACTCGGGAGGGATTAGAAGAAAAAATCACTCTGAGATGGGGAAAATTTAGCAGAACGCAGATTTTGGATTACGAAGGCGTCCCTTTCAGATGCAACCGATGTCACCAAGTGGGTCGCCTGTTCAAGGACTGTCCATTGAAGAATAGTCAGGAAGGATCTCCAAAATCTACACCAGCAGTTACCAGAGGAGTCCCCCCAATCATCCCTCATCCACCCCAAAGCAGTGCGGGACCTCAAGGTGTATCAGAGAACACGGACATGAACAAGACAGCCCCACCCTCGCCTCCGCTGACTAGGGCTCGGGCAGCAGTAGCGGCCGCACAAGTGTCGGGTATCTCTCCTATCCTTCCCTTTAACTCATCTGATATCTCTTATGCACATGTAAATTCTATTGAATGCTCCATGGCTCAGTGTATTATCCCCCCTCCCCCTCCGACGACATCCACTGCTCCGCCCTCATTGCCCCTTTCATCTCCGCCCCCCTCGCCTTCATCATCTCGATCGACCCCATCCCATTCATACTCCCTTCGTCCCCGATCCTCACAATTGGAAGTCTCTGAATCCCATTCCGGGTTGGGTATTGTCCCTCTTGGCCCTGGTTTCCTTTCCACCCGGGGTCGCAAATCGTATCTTAACAAAGCCATTAGGCATGCTGGCGCGGAAGTGGCTGCTGGGCGCCAAGCCACTATCGATGGGGTCCTTAGAGCATCAAAGCCCCCTAAGATTGGCCCCCCATGAAGTGCCTCTCTTTCAACTGCAGGGGCCTGGCTAGTTCCCCAAAGAAGCTAGCCCTCAAACGACTTTTTGAGGTCGAATCGCCTGATATCATTCTCCTCCAAGAAACCCTTGGATCTGCAGAGTCTACTACTCGATCCCTCTCCTCCATGGCGGCCAGATGGAACTTCCTAGCTACTGATGCCATGGGCAGATCGGGTGGACTGGCGTTAGGATACAATCCCAATTCTATCAGACTGGACTCCTCTTGGGGTGGTCATGGTTACCTGGGAGTAGACATATTCTCTATTGACCTTGGCCTCTCCCTTCGCATTGTCAACATATATGGGCCCTGTCAACAGAGGGAAAATTTCTGGAGACATCTTCTCAGTTGTAACCTATTGACACTTGATCACATCATCTTAGGAGGAGACCTGAACTTCTCCCTGGGATTCAGTGAGTCATGGGGTTCATCGGCCCAAGTAGATCCCATCACTGATTTCATGAGGCGTTTATTGGATCAGCATGACTTCATTGATATCCCTATGCAGAAGCCCCTTCCTACGTGGAGAAATAGAAGGGTAGGATCGGCTGCACTGGCTCGCAGGCTGGATAGATTCCTGCTGAAAGGCCCTCTGATACAACAGATGCACACATATAAATAGTGGGTGAGCAATGGTGGTATCTCTGACCACTCCCCTATCATTATGGAAATCCTGGGACCTCATCAGAAACCAAAAGCTCCATTTAAGTTCAATCACTTGTGGCTTCAGGACCCGAGCTTCTCAAATCTGATCACAGAATTCTGGAGAGCACACCCCATTGATCGAGAATCCTCGATGGCCAGGGGATTCGTTAAAAACCTCACTGGGCTCAAGCATATAGTGATCAACTGGGCCAAAGAGAAGAAGACTAGAGAAGATGTGCAGCTTAATACAGTGGAAGAAGAATTGAATGCTCTTCTGGACGAGCGAAATCTGGGATTCATATCACAGGAAGACAAGGCTCGTCTGGTGGAACTGGAAAATCAGAAGAACAATATCCTAAAGGGTAGGGAGGAATCCATCAGACTTCGCAGTAGAGCAACTTGGCTTAAAGCCGGAGATGAGAATACCAGATTCTTCCACAACTTTGCCAAAGGAAGGAAAGTGGCAAATACCATTTGGAACCTTCCCCTTCCTGAAGGTGGACTGGCAGATTCCTTTAACAAGCTCTCAAATCTGGGTACTACACACTTCAGTGGTTTATAAAAGAGCCCTGCAGGTACAAATCTGGCGGAAATCATCAATGTGGCCACACACTTCCCTAGATTTGTTGATGAGGAGGATTCTGAAGGTCTTGAAGCACCCGTCACTATGGCAGAATTGGAAAGTACTCTCAAATGGTTTCAAAAGGAAAAGAGCCCTGGACCGGATGGCTGGACTATAGAGTTCTACATTGCCTTCTTTGATCTCCTGGGAGGAGATATTCTAAAGGTGGTTGAGGAAAGTAGGATCTCGGGCAGTCTCTACAATGCTATTAATTCCACATTCATTGCCCTCATTCCTAAATCAGACACCCCATCCTCCTTTGATGACTTCCGCCCCATATCCCTCTGCAATGTTCTCTATAAGATCATCTCTAAGATCATTGCCAATAGGATCAAGCCTATCCTGTCTAGACATATCTCCCCTCAACAATTTGCATTTCTGGAAAATAGGCAGATCCATGAAGCCATTGGTTCAGCCCAAGAAGCGATACACTCCATTTGGACAAAACACCTCAATTGTATTCTGCTGAAGATAGACCTATCCAAGGCATTCGACCGAGTCAGTTGGCTATATATTAAGATGATCCTTATTCATATCGGCTTCCCCCCTGCCCTAATCAATTGGATCATGGCATGCATCACATCTCCCACCTTTAGTATCTTGATCAATGGATCCGCCTCACACTTCTTTCACTCCGAAAGAGGGCTGCGACAGGGCTGTCCTCTCTCGCCACTACTCTTTCTACTGGTCATAGAAGCTCTAAGCCGGCTTATCATCGCTGCTAAAAGGGAGGGGACTATCAGAGGCCTCAAAATCACGGATGAATGTTTCCTCACACATCTACTATTTGTAGATGATGTCTTAATTCTATTGGATGGCAGCATACAGGACACATCTTCCTTCACTCGCATCCTAGGTCTCTTCTCAAAAGCTACGGGTATGGAAGTAAATAGATCGAAATCCACTATCACCATGGTTGGAACCTCAGCCAACGAATCCCACGTGGCTAGACAGGCTTTCCCTTTTACTACCCAGCCTTTGGACAGAGGCCTTAAATATCTGGGATATTGGCTAAAGCCGACATGTCAAAAGATCGCTGATTGGGTTTGGCTAGTAACAAAGATAGAAAAAAGGCTAACATGCTGGAGCCACAGATATCTATCCAGGGCTGGGAGGTTAACCCTGATTAAATCAGTACTTGAAGCTACTCCGGTATTCTGGATGGCACTGGCTTGGATACCTCGGAACATTCTGGCAAAACTACAGCAACTATGCAATAGATACTTATGGGCTGGCAACCAAGACAAGCGTATCTTTGCCTGGATTGGCTGGAACAAGATAGCCTTACCAAAGAAATGGGGAGGATGGGGGTTAAAGGAGCTCCCTATCTTTGCAAAAGCTCTGGCAGGGAAAATGGGCTGGGCTCTTCTGACGACCCAAAGTTTATGGACCAAAATCACTTTCCATAAATACATTTGGCCCCTCAGCATCATCGACTGGGTTAGGCTCCCAGAGTGGAATAAAATTGGCATTTCATCTATCTGGAAGGCCCTATTACACTCGCTGCCACTCATCAGAGATAACCTGGTTTGGCGTATCAGAGAAGGGAACAGCGCAAGGATTGGACTTGACCCTTGGACGGGAAGCGGTGGAAGGCATATACTTCCACATGATCTGGTGGCATACCTCTCAGCACAAAATATCAAGGTTATCTCACAGATTGCGGATCATGACCATTCGGACATCTTCCATCAAGCATGGAAATCCGTGCACCAACTAAACCTCCCTAGAAGATGGCAAGCAGCCTGGGAAGAATACAGAGAAGCCTTGATCGAATCACACATTCGAATTATAGAGGGGCCGGATGAACTAGTATGGAACCAGACAGATCACGGCATATACACCCCCAAGGAAGGTTACATACAGCTTATCGCTCACAAAAAACCAGAGGTCATTGCTAGTTGGTGGCAGAGTATCTGGAAGCATTCCGCATCACCTCGATCTAAGCTTTTCAATTGGTGCATTCTGCGGAACAAAATTCCCACCGGAGAACAGCTCATGAAAAGGGCACAGCATGGTCCTACATGGTGCGTTCTATGCAAAGAAGATTCAGAATCAACAGACCATTTATTTCTGAAATGCCGTTCGACTCTGAACCTTTGGAAAAACCTCAAGCCCTTCATAAATTACTCTGGTGATTGGGTCGGAACAGACCTCATCAATGCATGGACAGAATGGGAAAAGAAAAACAAAGGCTCTAAAAATATCAATCTCCCCATCATTGTTAACTGGTCCATCTGGAAAACAAGAAACCGCGCGATATTTGAGAACAAGCCGATTCACTGGCCATTGCTTGAGGCCGGTATTATCTCTGCCCTGAGGGAACTTCCAGACCCGCCTCCTCCTTCATCTCGTCAACCTGCTCCACCCCCACCCATCAATCCAAGTATACCTTGGGCTTATTTCGACGGAGCCGCAAACTTGCAAAGCTGCGGAGGCGGCATCATCTTATACTTATCAGAGCATCATCAATTCAGAATCAAGGCCGGTCTGGGTGCCGGCACCAATAACTTTGCAGAACTCATCACTCTACGCCACTTACTTCACTTTGCACTGAGTCACCACTGCACTAGCATCAACATATTTGGGGATTCTCAGATCATCATTAATTGGATTAATGGCACAGCTACATGTCACATTCACACTCTCAGCATTATTTTACATGAAGCTCTTGCTCTCAAATCAGCATTTAACAATATTATTGTCTCTCACATCTACAGGGAACATAACAAAGGTGCCGACAAGTTATCCAAGGAGGCAGCGCTGATGGACAAAGGCATTTGGGAGATTACTGAGATCAAAGACCAGCAGGAACAAAAAATTTTCCACCGTCCGTATATAGACCCGGGATACCCAACCACGGGTCATCTAACAGCATAAAGGAACTGCTCATTTATGACAGCAGTATATATATAGACTTATACTGAAATTTTTGAAAATATTTTTGGTTTGATATATGACGAACAGGCTACAGTAAACAACACAGATAGTATACCCTGCGTGGTAATGCAAATTAACAGCACAAACTGTCAATATTTTGTAAAAAGCAGATACATTCTCATGTAATTTTTGCTTATTAATGAAAATATTTATGGATTTTTCCAGAGGAAAAAAAATATAAAAAAGTTTGATGAAATATGTATCTATATATGTTTATTGTTATTATTATATATATATATATATATATATATATTAATTTAATTAATTAATTAATATATGATTAATTAATTTATTACTGTTTTATGATTTGATTAGACCAATGAATTAATGTTTAAGGTGAGCCTTCCTTTCCCAGATTGCACAATGCAGCCTTGGTGAAGGCAGAGCCTGGGCCAAGGTTGGCCCGACTCGCCGACGGGCGATTGAAAGCAAGTAAGTCAATGGATGCATGGTTACACTAAGTGATATCAGAAGTGATTGATAATGCATGCAAAACATGAATGAAAGATTCAACAAACAAATCAACATGCATGTGGGTAAGGTAGTTTGCCGGTTAGGCAAACGTCTGTGCAAAACAATTTCATGCATGCGACAGCAGTGAGATAGATACGAAAACTGAAACAGAGCTAGGACAAGCTAGTATACATGTAAACGACAACAAGCGTTCAAAGAAATCAAGAAAACAATACTCTCACAAGAAAAAACACAAAAAGAGATAGAAATGCAGCACAAGGCATGGGAAGTGAGCTTACCCCAAAACAACTAAGATGAGTGTGCCGAATGCTCCTAGATGTGATGTGGGATGTTAGAGCTACAAGTTTGATGTAAGGAATGATCTATGCAGTGTCCAATTGATGAGTTTTGATAACACCGAGGTTGTGACGCGCATGCCATGAATCTTGGGGAAGTGACACTAGGTGGGAGGTTTTGGAATTACTCCTTGCATGTAATCTCCAACTGCTAAACATAGATCCCTGAAACAAGGGATGCCTTTACATGCTACCTTGGGAGAAGCATCCCATGCATGTAAGTTTGTTTTTCTTAGTCCCGAAGGGAACCGATCAACTTAGCTGCACATGTAAGAGATTGATCGATTGTTGGAGAAAAATGCACATTTCTGGCTGGGAGCTAGGTTGGCTACCTAGGATATTTGCGTAATTTCTAGGCAGAGCAGCTGACTGCTGCCTAGATTTGTGAAAATTTTGGGCTGAATAGCTTGTTGCTGGGAAAATTTGCGCAAATCCTACTAGGAGGGTTGGCTGGTAGGATTGCGCAATCCTGGAGCCCAACAGGTTGTCAGAGAGGATTGCGTAATTCCTGGAGGGAAGGTTGGTTTCCCTCCAGAAATGCACAATTTTCAAGGGGAAGCTACTCAGCCTACAGCTGGACCAAGTTTGGGTGAGAAGCCTATGAGAGGAATGGATCAACTGTGATTGACAAGCTGCCTTTGTGTGAGGAAAACGTTGAAGCTTGAGTACTTGAAAAAGCAAGACAAAGCACTGTGTAAGGTTGGTAGGGAGGCTCCAAAATAGGCTAAGGAAAAATTTTGGAGGGTGGTTGTAGCCGCTACAAGTCCTGCCCAGTGTGCATTAGTATAGCCCACCAATATGATACCATCACTTTGAGCATACCTAATCCCATACTTGATTGTATAACACAAACATTGTAGCACATGCTTTGCCACTATCCAATGCACTATCTTTGGTTCCATCATGAATTGAATGGGAGAGTTTACTGCATAGGATATATCTAGTCTGGTATTGACCAAATACATGAGAGAGCCAATCAACTTCCCGTATAAGGTGGGGTCCACAACCTTCTCCCTGGATGTATCTACTTTCCTCCAATTAGTGATCATGGATGTAGACATTGCTTTGTAATCCTCCATTTCAAACCTTCTCAAAATCTTGATGCAGTATTTTCCTTACCCAAGGAAAATATGCCCATCTGTCTACCACACCTCCATGCCTAGAAAGTAGTGCATGATCCTGAAATCCTTCATTTTGAACTCAGCTATAATATCCGTCTTTCACTTCTCTATGAGCCCCAAAGAAACTATTAGAAACAAGTCATCCACATATAGAACAAGAATGCGAACCTCATCCCCAACCACCAAGCAGTAGATGTCTACATCTACCTCACTCTTCATGAAGCCCATTCCTTGCAAGTATCTATCAATGCACTCATACCATGCCTTGGGAGCCTGTGCAAATCTCTCTTCAATATGCACATGAATTTCTCATTGTTGTGTACTAAAAATCCGTCTAGTTTTTCTATGTATACCTCTTCTTCCTACTCACCGTTATGGAATTTTTTCTTAACATCCATATGATGGATCTTCTATCACATTTGTGTTGCTAATGAAATCATGGCTTGTATATGTTGGAAAATCAAAGTAATTATATTAGGTTTGATTCTCCTTTATTTATAATTACTTGTGAGTGTGTTGGCTTATTTTACTTATTTATTATCTTATCTTTCATCAAGCAATTACCATATTATGTGTGTATGAAGATCACAAAATAAGAGACACAAGATATAGGCACACGCCAGGGAAAAACCATCCTCGAGGGAAAAAACTAGTCAAGATAATTATTCCTTTCAATAATATTCTTTGAGACTCTTCACCCTAGATCAAGACCAAACTATCCCTCCACACTAAGTTAGCCTCGCGGACTTTCGACCCCTTCCAACAACTTCGACTAGGCAACAACTTTCAACAATGAGCAGCTTCCGGCAACAACGAAACTTAGGAGACTTCAATCTCCCAATCCAGACCATGAAACAGAGAGATAGAGGCACCAAAATTTTGATTTTTTCTTTCTATGTAGACTTCCTCAAACTCACATTCACTTCATCTTCTCGACAACAGACTTCACACTCTTTCCGAGCTACAAGATAACTTCGCACTTTTTCCAGCTACAAGAGATTTCAAACTTGTGTGTGGGAATGATGCTCTAAATTAATTCAATGAGCTTGATTTTATAGGATTCATGTGGGGTTGAATAAGGTCCTTAGGCTGACTTGATCTTATTCTAGGCCGACATGGTGTGGAGGTTACGTAATTCATATATGACTCAATACTTAACCTTTTTACATGATTCAAAAGTCCAAGAAGGGTCTATTAAAAGTATAATCACTCTATTGACTCAGAATAAATCTTAGAAGTAATCAATGGGGAATTTGACCTAAAACATGGTGACCCAAGCATGAAACCCATGCTTTAATAAGCCACAATAATAATAATAATAATTCGTTTCTTTATTCTTTTGACAATTACATTACATGATGACTAAAGTACATTAATGAAGACCGAACATAGTTACATTTTCCAACACTCCCTCTTAACTAGGGAGGTATTCATAATGTACAAATACAATGGAAGATATCAAACTATATGAACCATGAAGAACTTTAAGCACCACAATACCATGGACTAGACTCCTGAACAGGGAAATCTATCCAAGTGGTCTCTCAACAATTTAGGTACCACAATGCCATGGACTAGATTCCTGACCAAGGAAATCTATCCAGGTGGGACTAAGATTTACTTAAGCTTTCAGCCCCTCTAGGTACCATCAGGATTACTTGCTAACCATCAACCCAAAAATCCAGGTGTGTATCCAAAAACAGAGCTTTATGATCAACACCACCTTTCCAACTTCTAGACATCAACACAATGTGCTGGCCAGATGTCCTCCCAAGCAATGCTTCACTCACAAAGCCTCAACACCCCTTGATCTAGCAGATCAAGGATAACCAATCTCTCCCAATCAAACTAATTGGTAACCAACATTCTATCAACACCTTTGAGAGATTCATATGTACAAACACAACCCCAATCAATAATACTATGATATGTACATAATCAAATACAAACCTATGGGGTATTCCCAACAAGAGATATTGCTTCTTAACTTTCCATAGTAGGGTTATCAACAAAATATTTGACAGGAGGTTCCTCAATAATACATTGTTTTTCATACTTCATATGCAACAACATATTCTTCATTCGGATCCTGCTTTCCTTCTTTTAGCAACACCTCAAAATGCATTCTCCAATTTCCTTCTCCTACTCATGGCCCTCACTAAAACTTATGGCTGTTAGTCCTAGTCAAGTGAATGACACATGAAGCAGAGATCATATATGTCATTCCCTCTTGAACATAGAGGATCTAATCATTCCTATACAAGGAATATTATTAATCATCCTCTTATCCTAGGGAGATTCCTTACATTTCATCTCCCTCTTAACCTCTGGAGATTTCATCCAGACTCCTTAACTTAGGGAGTTTTGCTTCTTCTTTTCGTCATTGGAGAATATTTCGTGGCTTCCAACCATTTTCATCAGAGATATTTTCATCCTCATCATGCTTATTAACGAGAATCTTCACCAAATTAAAGATTGTGAACCTGCAAAACTTAGATAGCAAGTACAACCAAATCTATAGAAGCATGATGTTATCCATATTAAAATCACGGTAGTAATTCAAATTTATACATATCAGATACCTAGACTTAATTTACAAACAAGAGAAATATACTCTTCATCATCTTGCTAGGGACTTAGTGACAAACCATAGAATTCTTAATAACAACTTTCATTCCATCTAGGGTTTCTATATTACTTCCAAAGGTATGACATAACTCACTACAACATGTAGAAAAACCTAGAAACAATTCAAACAAATATAAAGCATCCAACAACCTTTCAAAAATTCATATGTTAGACCTCTCACTAGATATTCATACAAATCCCAGATTTCATACAAAAGAATCAATCAAAGTCAATCACAACTCAATCATTAACATGACCAACTTCCACTAGGGTTATTTGCAAACCCTAGATTTTTGATCAATCATCAAATCCATCCAAAACTCAAATTTCAACAATTTATCATAAATCTCAAATGATCATATAGTCATCATACAGAAAATATTTTTACTTTGACTAAGGTTCCATTAAAAAACCCTTAGAGATCCATTTTCAGTGTTTCAACAATCTTACACAAATCTCAAATCATCATATTTCAGAGATTTTACTTTGATTAAGGTTCAACTCCAAAACCTTAGAGTTTCATTTTCATGATCTCTACAATCATTACATAGATATTGGATTGTTACATTACAAACACTTGATAATGTTACTACTAGGATTTAGCTGCAAAACCCTAGTTTTTATTTTTATTTTCAACAATCATTTAGATAGATCGCAGATTGTTACATACGAGACAATTTAACTTCACTAGAGTTTAGCTACAAAACCCTAGATCTCCAAATATCATCATCCTAGAATCTCATACAAGGATTTTCATTAAATCCTAAGACATGATCACATATCTAGGAGTTCATAATCATTCATTATCATATCATATGTCCAACAACATTAATACATCTGACCTAGACCAAGCTAGGGATTCGACCAAGAGGGCACATCTATACATGCCTAGATTTAATCATCATGCAAATATATTTGATATCATGTGTTAGTCAAAACCAACTTCTCAAATATCAATAATAGCTAGACACATAAACTTTGAATAGAATAGGGTTTTATCAGACAAACACACATGTTAAGGAAATCATTTTTATGACAATATAAGGGTCTTGCTCACACATTCCACCAAACCCTAATGAGCTAGTGACTAGACTAGGGTTTGATCAGACAAACACACATGTCAAGAAAATAATTTTCATGACATATAAGGGTCTTGCTTTCACATTCCACCAAACCCTAATGAGCTAGTGTTTTAATGTGGAAACATAGAAAACCCAACACTACCAAAACTTCAAAGCTTCGAGATTTTAGAACTTTCCATTCAATCCTAACAAGTTAAATTTTCCTGATCATACCAAAATACCAAACATGACATCACCAGACTTCAAATCATATTTCACAATATCCCTATGCAGTTTAGGGATTCAGAAATTCACATTAGCTTACCCTTCCGTTAGGGTTTTCCAGAACCTGTCTAGGGTTCTACAAAATCAATTCAAAATATTAGAGGGTATGGGTAGATTTATGAAGAGATGAATCACCCAAAAAAAAGAATCATTATGATTCAATATAGCTAGACATAACAATCTTAGTAATATAATGTCAAATGAATAATCCTTTCAATATAAAGAAATAAATGTATTTAAAGCATACCTTTGTTCCTTGACCTACATTGTCCAGAGAGGTTCTCCTTAATACTTCTTGAGAATATAGCAGATGTCTTACAAAACATGAATATATGCTAGACTTCCAAATATTCAGAGGTGATCCACACTCGACTTCTTTCTTGTGAATACTTCTTCAGGTGTTGTATTATCAATATTCTTCTGAGGACTCATATTTTGAATGTATACGGCTGTCAGTGCTACTTCTTCCCATAAGAACTTTAGTAGATCTTGATCAAGGAGCATAGTTTGAATGCCTTCTTCAATTGACCTATTCTTCCTTTTGACCAATCCATTTTGTTCGGGATAATAGGGAACAATGAGCTCCCTCTTAATATTAGCTATCTTACAATATGCAATCAATTCCTTATAACTGTATTTCCCACCATTGTTAGATCTTAGGGTTTTTATCTTTCTTTCAGTTAGGGTTTCCTCTTCAGCCCTGAACTTCTTGAACTTATCAAATACTTCATCTTTGTCTTGAGGAGGTAGAGCCATGTCTTTATAGAATGGTCATCAATGAATGTTCCATAATAGAGATGACCTCCAAGTGAGTTGTCAGACATGGGTCCACACACATCAAAATGGATAAGGTCTAATATCTCTTTAGACCTAGTTTCACTAGTTTCATGAACTCCAATAACCCTAGCATTATCAATACTAGAGTCTTTTTCCAAAACCAATACTTTTCCATAAACAAAAACAATTATTTCCCTTTTATCTTCTAAATAATAAAAAGAAAATTCTTTTTCAAACCTGGAACATATCAAATGAAACTTCGATCCATTATCTAGCTTCAACAATGTTGATCCCTGGCCTCTAACAACATAGTCGTCAGTAAGAGAGCCTATAAGAGCAACCAATAATCCTTGACTCTTGACCTTTTTGAACAAGTAGTAGATGACCTTCTTGATCTAGCTTCCAACAATGTTGAAACCCATTCTTATGTAGTTCATCATAGAGGGAGAATCCATGCCAACAAAGTGATCTTAGACTCTTCCTGACCTTAGATCTGATACCATGTTGGAAAATCAAAGTAATTATATTAGGGTGCCAGTCTCCTTTCTTGATAATTACATGTGAGTGTGTTGACTTATTTTACTTCTTTATTATCTTATCTTTCATCAAGAAATTACCATATTATGCGTGTATGAAGATAACAGAACAATAGACACAAGATATAGGCACATGCCATGGAAAAACTCCTTTCAAAATTATTCTTTGAGACTCTTCACTCTAGACCAAGACTAGAATTTCCCTCCACACCAGCCTCCTAGATCTTCAACCCCTTCTAGCAACTTCGACTAGGCAACAACTTTCGGTAACAAGTAGCTTTTGGAAACAATGAAACTTAGGAGACTTTGATCTTCCAATCCAGACCATGAAACAGGGAGAGAGAGGCACCAAAATTTATATTTTTCCTTTCTCCTTAGAATTCCCCAAACTTGTATTCACTTCGGCTTCCAGAAAATAAACTTCACACTCTTTCCCATCTACAAGATAACTTCACACTTTTTCCAGCTACAAAATATTTCCACCTTATGTGTGAGAATGATGCTCCAAATGAATTTGATGAGCTTTCTTTTATAGGATTCATGTGGGGTCGAATATGGCCCTTACACCGACTTGATCTTCTTCTAGGCCAACATGGTGTGGAGGTTACATAATTTATATTGACTCAATACTTAACCTTTTTACATGATTCAAAAGCCCAAGAAGGGTCTCTTTAAAAATACAATGAGTCTATTGACTCATAATAAATCCTAGAAGTCCTCAATAGGGACTTTGACCTAAAACATGGTGACCCAAGCATGAAACCCATGCTTTAATAAGTCACAATAATAATAATGAAAATTATTTTCTTTATTCTTTTGACAAGTACATTACATGATGAATCAAGTACATTAATGAAGAATGAACATAATTACCTTTTCCAATAGTATAGAAATATAGTTGGCCATAAGAGCGAATGTCTCCTCAATGTAAATTACAATAATAATAATGAAAATTATTTTCTTTATTCTTTTGACAAGTACATTACATGATTAATCAAGTACATTAATGAAGAATGAACATAATTACCTTTTCCAATAGTATAGAAGTATAGTTGGCCATAAGAGCGAATGTCTCCTCAATGTCTATTCCCTCCTTCTAAGAGAACCCGTTGGCCACAAACCTTGACTTGTATTTTTTTATGTTGCCATTTGCACCATGCTTGATATTAAATATCTGGCATGATCTAACCATCGCCCTATCCACCAGTCTAAGAAAAACATCCCACACATCGTTAATCACAATTGAGGTATACTCCTCAACCATAACATCTCACCATACTTGCTGCGGCATGGCCTCTTGGTAGTTGGAAGACTCACTATCTACCAACTGAATGAGTAATTAAATGTATCTAGTGTACTTATCTAGTTGTGTCCTCTGTCTATTACCTATCTTAGGAGCTCCTACAAACTCCTAAGCATATTTGAATGTTGGATGAGCCTCATGATTCGTCCTGCCAATTGTAGAGGATGGAATATCAACTTCCATATCCTCTTGATGTATCTCTTAGATCTGCTACATCTGCTACTCCATACTTTGCAAACTCTCATGAACTCCTACACTTGAGCCTCGTACTGGTAACTATACTCATGCTTTTCTTCCTATGATATTGCTACTCAACTCTTAAAGCTTCTGCTGGCTGCTCACTCTGATCATCTGCTACTGGAAAATATCTGGACCTCCTGTATGCCTTTTTCCTCCCTGAAATTGACATCTCATTTGAAAATAATCATCTTGGCCCCTATAATGAATATCCAATATGCCTTTGAAGTCTCACTATATCCCTCAAAGTACCCCCTCTCTGTATTATGATATAACTTAGAATATATATCTATTGGGATGTGACAATACGCTAAACTCCCAAATATCCTGAAGTGGCTTACATTAAGATTCTTCCCCATTGATGATTCTTCTAATGTCATATTGCTTAATGATATATATGGAACCCTATTATGAATGTATACTACCATACTGCACACATATTCCCATAAATAACAGGCATATCCTGGTCATAGAACATAGCCCTTGCTGCCTCCAATTTTGAAAGATTATTCCTCTAAAAAACCCCATTCTATTGTGGGTTGTAAGGAACTGTCCACTATCTCTTGATTCCTTCCCTGGTACAAAACTCCTAAAACTCCTTTCTTATGTACTAACCTCCATTGTCTAACCGAAGAACCTTCACCTTCCTGCTTGTTGCATTCTCCACTTGAGCTTTACACTCTTGAAATAGACTGAAGACCTCATCCTTGGTCTTCAATAAGTATATCCAAGTCTTCCTAGATAAATCATCAATAAATGTAACAAATTACTCATTTCCCTTGGGAGACTTCATTGACATAGGTCCACATATATATGAATGCACTAGATCAAGAACACCCTTGAAGTTGGTGTCACTCCTTAGAAAAGTAGCTTTCACAAACTTCCCCAACACACATCCCTTGCATACATCATCATGCTCTATGATCACCTATGGAACACCTACCACTATCTCATGAAGCAATTTGAGTGATCCATGATGTATATGGCCAATCCTCCTATCCATATCTCTCCTTTATCCCTCGGATGATCACTTCTCACTAGTTCCTAGGAGTGTCCATATGCAACCTGTAAATCCGGTCACTCCTACCTCTAATCACTATGGGTGATTTCCAATCCTCGTTCCTAATCAACACATGCACCCCCCTAAAGAGTACATTATACCCTTTATATTAAAGGATAGATACAAAAATCAGGTTCGTTCCCAAGCTTGACACATGCAACACATTATGAATAGGAATTAGCTTTCCATTCTCCCTCAAACAAAAAAAATATGTCTCACAACTGGATTGCATTTGGACTCGTTCCCCATTTGAATATGGAATCTGATGTCCTCCTCCTTATAAATGGAGAGCTAATCCCTAACTCATATGATGTGAAATGATGCCCCACTGTCTATATACCAAACACCCTATGAGTTTGAGCTAGATAGGCAAGTAATAAGCGAGAATTCCTATTCCATCTTGCTAGCGAGCTCACTGCAATAGCTGAAGCAATTCTTTACTTATTGCCCTTATTTTTTCTCTTCTTTATCTGTAGAAAATTATTGACATAGTGGCCAAAATCATGACAGTTGTATCATTTGACCTTAGAAAGCTCTTGCTTCTTATTCTCACCTTTTGGATTTGGTCCCTTGATAGACCCCTTCTTCGCTTCCCCTTTTCTTGTTAGGGCCATGTTCTCTTGTCGTTCCTCACTTTTCTAAATTTTTCTACTACTCCCACTGACAAGACTAAGTCTAAGCTCCTCCTGAGTGAAATCAATCCATAGTCAATCCCAGCTCAATAAGGTGTCTCGTCCATTGATATTTTGAGCAAAGACATCCCACTTCTTATTAAACCCATTCAAGGCTATTCGCACTAGCTAATCATCATCCAATTTATCTCCAACTAACTTGTTTTTGACAAGTCGAAGTCTGGTGAGGTAACCTATGACATCTTCACCCTTGTTCATCGATGTGTTCCTCAACTTTTCTTTCATAATCAACTTCTTTTTCATGGTAGAATTTTGGTGCAGATTCATAATTGCATCCCCCATCTTCTTCACTATGACTAGCTCTACGATATGTGGAAATATATGGTCCTTAATACCGTTAAGGTTTATCCTCCTTTATTTTCATCTTCGTTCCTATATGTTATAAGCTATGTTCGATTTGTTGGTACAAAAATAACATTTGTTGCATGCTCCTTGAGACAATTTTCTTCCAACAATAAATAAATTTTGGCTTTCTAGACACTAAAATTTGAGGTTCCATCCAATCTATCCTAATCTCTCAAACCTGTTGATGCCATTTCTAAAGAATTGTTCAAATATAGAAAAAACAAAATAAATATGAATAATTTGAATCTGGGTTTTATAAACCGTTGTTTTTCTCTTCTTATGTCTACGCATATCCTCTCCCTTAGATATGCTTTGATACCATGTGAAATTTTCAATATTGTTGCAATTACTGGTTATTATTCACCAGTCTAAAATCGATTATTTATCTTTTGCAAACTATATGTGGAAAATAATAAATACAACACTACTGCAACTTCATAGAAATTAAATCACAAGAATTGAGAAATATTGTACACACACAAAATAATAGACACCATATTTTTGGATAAATGTCCCTGGAAAAACCCTAGTGTGGGGAAAATATTTCTGCATATGAGCATTCTATTATTCTTCGACAATTATGTAATTGAAAATAATTACAATTGTTTGCCATAAATTAGCAAACCTCCAAAAAATTATTTTCTTCTCTTCTATTAGTCGATCTAGCCTTTTGGAAGCAAATCATCCCCTATGATTCAATTCATACCACCTATAGAGCCCTAAATTGATCCACATATGTGGCCTTGGATAACTTGACCTCTACTGGAAAATTGCACTGATTGGGAAATTATCTTGGCCTCCTCTAGAAATTAGATCTTCACTAGAAAACTGGGCGTCTCCTGTGCAAATCAATCACTTCGACAAATTTTATCTTGCTCCAAAAACTTGGCCTCATTGATCCAACTCACACCATTGGGGAAACTTGGCCTCTGTAGATAAAATCATTCTCCCTCTATTACTGAGAAACTAGAAATCACTGGGAATAATTTTCTCTCTTCGAGAACTTGATCTTTAATCACAGTTGATCTCACTATTGGTGTCTTGCACACTATCACTTTTTTCTTGCTATCATTACAATTTTTTCACTAAAATGTGTTCTCCAAATACCCATTTACTTTCTCTTATAATCTCTCGTTGACAAATAAAAAACCACAATCTAATATCATTCAATGGCTAAAATCATCTTGACCCCATCAAATTACTTTTCTAGAAGTCAGTAGAGGAAGATCGATTTGCTTCAATTAATCCTGATTAATTAACCACTTTTCCTAAGTTAGACTTAGTAAATAATTACACTGGCTATTTAATTGTAATTAATACAATTTTCCTTAGAATTTTTATTTTTTATTTTTTGGATATTGGAGATAACTAATCCATTTGTGCTTCTTGCCTCATAGACACCACTTGAGACTAGAACACCTGTTCGAGCTACACAAACTAACAAGGGAAGGGTAGAAAATATGAAAATCATAATAAATTACCATTGGTTTGTGACAATGCCATATCCATGTGATAATGCCATAACCATGTGATAATGCCCATGCATATAAAATGATCATGGATTGTACAATAATAGTAAAACTGGATTTCTAGGAAGTGTACAAAAGTCTTGATTGTTGATTCACACTTACAGCTGTACTATTCTAAGAGACTTTCTAAAGAATGAAAAATTGGAAAGAGATATATATTGGAGTGATTATACTACAAAGGATAGAAATATAAAGTAAACATAATTTTCACTACCATGAGGTATCAAGGCTAAGATGCTCACCATCACTTGTGATTCACATTTTAAAATCAAGTATCTAATCAAAGATGCTGCATTAGTTGCAACCTCCCAAAATGATTCAAAATCTTCCTAAGACAACTACCCATTAAGCGGATGCTTGCAGTTCATATAATTTTATTATGAATATGTATCAAAATTAATGATAAGTGGTATTTTAATTAAAAAAAATCATACGGAAATGTCTTAGCATTGGTGCCAAATCAATGTAGAACAAATAGAAACAACTAATATGGCATGAAAATTTTGGCTAGAAAGACCACAAGAAGATGAATATCCTAGCGCACGATGGTGGAAGATCGGAGATGGTAATGAAGTAAAAATTGGATGGAAACTGGAAGCATGGAAAAAAGAAGAAAATTTAATAGAAGATAAGATTTTAGTCAAAAGGAATAACATGTCAGGGAATTCAGGATCCATTTATGGTAGTGAGGCTACACGTGTGGGAGCTGTAACTTGCTCGAGTTATGTTGGAAATTGATTATAAAAGATAAAATGTTGTAGATGTAATTCACATGAAGTTAGTTTTTATTGATTATCAAGCATGAAAAAATTGGTTTATATATAATACTTGGATGTTACCTTATATCGCAATATTCCAAGGCCATATTCCAACAATTACCATCTTGGTTATAAATGTTTCTCACTTAAGAAATGAAGGAAAATATACCTTGGGGCATCTAATTCACAATTTAAATAATTTTGTCATTTGATCATGTCATTGTGGCTGAATTTGGATACTAATGGGATTTTCTATTTTGGCACAAACTTACTAGTATTTGGTCATCTTCTAAGGGATATGTAATCCCACCCATAGGGCGACAAGTATAAGTGGTCCATCCTAAGGTAATGCTCTTACAATTTTTTTATTCATGTGGCAAGGAAAGTAGTACCAAAGAAGGCATGGAAGTTTATTTGGATTCTTCCTTGAGCTATTTGTGTTGTTACTCTAATATAATTTTTGACATTAGCAAGTATAGTAGGAATTATGATAACTCATTTAGGTTTAATTTGAATTTTGGTGGTATACTTTATGATTACACTCCACTAGATATAATGATTAAAGCATTAGGTTGGAAAAATTAGAGTTGAATGGTTGGAAAGTTTCAACCATCATTAACATAATTATGGGGTTCTTCCTCTTGTATTTTTCTTGAGTAAAAATATTGTAATGCCTTGTTTTACCTCAACTATGAGACCAACACTTTTGTCTTACTTAGAATTTTGAGATAGATTCTCTAATTCTACTTTATTTTTTAGGACATCAAGATTGATGATCGAATGATTGTTTTTACTATTATAAACCATTTGATAATGTTATGATGTATTTATTTCTATTTAAATCTACACCGCATTCATGCTTATGCTACATATGGCTGTGTATGAATTCAATAATGTCCTATCATGTTTGTATACTTGGATGACTACTTTTGGGACCAGATATTACTGTAAGTTGTTTGAATGTGGTAGGAGATTACCTTAGCACACATGTGCACGATGAGTTATCAAATTTTTGGTTTGGTCATTTGAGTACAATAACTATAGAATTTGATTTGTAAATATTATGTTGTTATAATTACTAGAAACATATTAGTGGTTGCAGGCACAAGACAGGTGCTTAGCTGAACAACTGACACATGGGTAATAGGGTTTAATAGGACATATGTAACTTCATGGGAGTGGTGAGACAACGTCCTTGTTTGGAATCACTAGCACTTCCGTTGTGACTTGGGTTGGAAGGTGTTGGGATACCTTTGCCTTCAAGATAATGATGCCATAGGGGTAGACCTTGGATTGGGTTTCTCACAAGGATTTAATGGGGGACGCATATCAAAGGGGATTCCTTGACCCCCAACGCAATTTGTGTCACTATAAGGGGTGACATAGGAAAGGACAATGGTATTTGTTGTCACACCCAACTTTCCCCTCGTAGTCACAGGATGCTTGAAGGGAAAGCGATGTGGAAACCTTGGAACTTCAAAGAGAAGTTCTTGGAGGGCATGACCGACTTGGAATCCTTGGCATCAAGAAGAAACACTTGAAATATAATTAAGAGTTGATAATCATACAATGATGAGCAACAACTCACACGATGTAGTAAGTGAGGTATTAGAATCAAATTAATTAAATCAAGTGAAAACCTTGGGATAAAGGGAGAGTAGAAGAAGGTATAAAAGCTAGACCAATTAAGTAACTCTACCTTTCTCACATTTGGAAAATATTAGGTAGACAATGTGTATTAAAATAAATCCAAAGTATGTAAGTGTTCTAATAAGAGAAAGGGGAAGGGGACATAGAATAAATTAGAAAAATTAATCCAATTTAATTTAACCTTTTTAAGAAAAGAGGGTGGCGTATGGAATTAAATAATAATAATTTAAAATTAGGGAATTTGTTTTTCATGAAAGAACCTCGATGTGGCAAGAGCACAACACAAAGATCTCCATCCAAGAGTTCAACTTGAGATAAACTAGGGTGTAGTTGGGGAACCAAATATGAGACCTACTAGTTGACTTCAATAATGAACACAAAATAAGGAGTATAAAAGGGGGATCAAGAGAAAACTAGGAGAGGAAATAGAGAGTCATTTTTGAGTGATAGAAATTATGCTTTTTAATAAGAATTTAAGTAAATAATTTAGAGAGCCTTGGTGAGAGGTTGACACATGGATGGGTGAATAATCAAATTTTTAGATTAATAAAAATAATTGTTTTTGCATGAAGTGATAAGTGTCACCTATGAAGCCTCCTATAAAAGAAGGAGCAAGATATGGGAGAGAGGGACCTTTTTCCCTAATGTTTGATGAATTGAAAAATGCTCTTGTGATAGTGACTATGAAGTCTATAGTCAGTTTGGTGTAGTGGAGGCCATTAGGGAGGGAAATATTGAGCTAGGAGTGCTCTCGTCCACTTGCTAGTATTCTTCCTCTACTTTACAACCCCATTGCAACTCGAGGGTTTGTGGGGAAGAAAAGTACATAAGGAGTATGCTGGGAGATCAACTAGCGAGTTGAAAATGTTTGATAGAGACACACCATCCTTCACACATGTGAATATAAAAATATAAGGAAGCACAAGAACCAACAAAGATGAGATCAAGACTCCACCCCGTTGGTGCACAATATCTTGGGTTTCTGTAGATTTATCTTACATGCTTATTTATTATATAAATTTATTGGATTGTAAAATGAATGATATGACATATAATTGTAAATTTATGGACTGTTGATATATGTGCCTTAAATTTTTTATGTGATTCTCATGTTTGATGTGCCTTTAATTATTATGTGATTCTCATATTGGATGTTTCTAATGGATGATTAGTTTTAAAAGGAAACCTTTATTTTCTTATTATTTGTAATACAATAACTTAGACTGCACCACTTATTTGTTAATAAAATATGAGCATGGTTTCCTACATCTAATAACTTGTTTTTATCGTCTTATGTTGAGTTATAATTAAAAAAATCAATATATACATGTGTAAATGGCATCATAGAGAAGGTCCCTACACTTGGTATCAGAGCCCTAGGTTCAACCTGTAGGACCTATGGACCCTTTGAAATTTAAAATCCATAAGTGTCATGATGAGCAGCTTGAATTGAAGTGTGTCTTAAAACTAATAATCTATATGTGATCCTAGGGTAATCATGTTACTGCAAGGTTTAGTTGGAAATCAAGTAGCACAACTCCATGGTGTGCAACTCTTGACTATTTATATAACCCATTGAACTCATGTCGCTAGGATTCCTTGAAAAAATGTATATATTAAAGAAATACCTTGAAAGAATCTATATAAGCAATGCATGAAGATTTTATATATACTCTAAACTTGGAAAATTACATCGAAATTAGATAACCTCTCTATCCCCTAATCATAAATCATATATTATATCATATAGAACTATATATAATTATCATATATATATATATATATATATATATATATATATATATATATATATATATATATATATATATATCTTTGATGGTTTCCATAATTTACATAACTTACCATATATATATATATATATATATATATTTCATGACTTCCATAATTTACATAGCTAGAGAACTGTTATCGATTTTACTCTTATGATTCAGTCACTGCCAATAACCATTATGTGGTTGTAATGGATTTTTTTTTTTTAGAATCTACAAAGTGAATAAGAAAGTTTGAATTTAGTCATGCCTCTGAATAACTTCCATAAGGAAGTAAATTAATGATGAAATGACATAACTCTAGCTAAATGACAATGAATTTAACGAAATAGAACACCATCAGTGGTAATACAATAAGATATGATCTAGACATAACTTTTTATGAAGTAAAACTCCCAATGGGTTAGCGCCTCAAATGCACGGTAACATATCAACTTAGCAAAACTTGACTTGAATCTCATATAGGTATCGATGCCTTGGTTAATTGTGAATTCAATACGAAGGGGTGATACATTGACCTTAGTCTTGTATTCTGAACCTGAAGTTACAATGCTTGATGGAGTATCTATTATAAAATCACAAATATATAAGACCAATCAATTAAATTGACAGAGGAATTAAATTGAATTAAATTTGTTGTGATCAAAGTGATTGTGGGGTTTTGGTTTCATGTCAAAGTCAATTTCAAGAACCTCTCCTTATTTATCAAGTCTAACTCATATTATGGGTCTAAAATAATATTATGCTAACATATTCAAGGTCGACCTTGCAAAAAACAAGGGAAACCCGTCTTGTATAAATAAAGGTCACTCTAGCCTTTAAAAAGTACAAAACACTTTGATCTCTCAACAAATTAATCTCTGAATCGATTCAACCATGTGGAAGAATTATTCATCTTTGGGTGGCTCAAGTTCTATTGCACTTCACTCCTCTTGTTGTTTTGTTTAGGAATTTTGCTGGAGACACAATGAATTGGTGGACATCTTCTATATTTTTCTAGGGTTTATGGATTCCTTGTTGTTGTTTCACTTAAGATGAATTGGTGCAATTTCCTTCTTGTATTTGTGCACACCCTAGTCTTGCTTCTGCCTTTTTTCAGCCCTATTTTTGGCACTAAACTCTCTCTTGTTTTGACCTTACTCCAACCTTGTATCAACCCCTGTTCTAGCATCGTTTTAGCCTTATTCTAACCTATAGCATCATCCCTATTTTTTGTTCTAATTCAACCTCCTAAATATGAGTATCCTAAGCATGTATAGGCCCTGAAACTCTATCCCATTTGAACCCTCAAAACTATGTGTCCTAAGCTTTGTTTCAACCCTTCTTTTGAGACAAACTCAAGCCCAGTACCTTTGATCCTGAACTCAGTCCCTGTGGCATCATTTTCTGTGTGGGATTCATTAGTAAAAATATTTTTTGAAGACTCTTCAACTCCTCCTTATATTGGCACATCAATAAAAAACTTGGTGGATCCTAAAGCTTGCATCAAGGCCAGTTTTCAAGTGATTCACTAAGGGTGATTTGAGATCTAGTAGCTAGTTTAATTGTGACCTTATTTATAAATGTGTCTAAACCTGTGGTTCATAACATCTTATGATAGATCAATGATATAATAAGGGTATTTTTTCATGTTGTGACTAAGTGATTTGTCCCTTTAGATAGCCCTTATTTAATTGTGGCAATTCATTCACCATTTTAAAGATGCAAACAACTAAAGGAAGCCTTGAACCCTAATATGAAGTTTGTACAGTCTAACTCAAATTGAAAGTTCTAAAGCTTCAGAAAGCAAAGCAGTCTCATCACTATCAGTCATCAAAAGAGATAGAGAGGGTGTCTTATATTCAACAATGGAGAAGGGATTAGTGTATGTGTACATCTTCAGGCATATTTGTAATCAAAATACATCTCTGCTTCAATACTTAAGAGACATCATCTACATCAACAAGGGAAGATGCATCTACATTGATTCTTCTTTGGATCAAAATTTTAAGGTATCATTGCATCAAAGAGGTATTCAAATTGTTCATATTGACATTGGTATAACTCAATTACATTGTTGCATTATTTGGAAGCAGTAACTAAAGTTTTCAAAGAAGGTTGGTGTTCATTATATTATCAAAAGGGATTCTTAGTTACATATATGAAGTGTACATTTGTAGTAAGTAGGAATTTGTTGAGATTGATAATGAGTTCCAAGGACAAAATTGATAATGCTATATTGTAGACTAAGTTGCTATGATTATAGAATATCGAGCTTAAGAGAACCTTCATTAACAAGTATAATAGAGGTGCATAATTGTTAGTTGACAAAGAGTAGATATAGAATGTCATTACTGAGGGTTGATGTGTGTGTTATCATTTGAATGTGTTAATTGATAGAATGATGGAGGATGGTGGTCTTGATGTCGTTATGTGTTGTTGATCATAAATATGCAGTGTTTTGGCCAATGAAAGTATGATGTTGAATTGATAAGCTAGGGTTTACAGTATGGATGGATGATTGATGGCATGATTTGAGAAGAATTTAAATAAGTTATGGTTTGATATACATATTGTGAAAAAGTATATTTGATCTAGCAGAGTTTGTATTGTAGTTTATTATTGGATTTTAGCACAGGTGGATCTAGTCTGAAAATATATAAAACATGGTCTATCATGGTGAGGTGAAGGTTAGAGTATTTAAGGCAAGTAGAAACTTATTGAATAAGGTGGTAGGATGGTGCAAGGCGGGCGAGTGGAGTCTCCTTTAGGTTGGAGCTTGAAAACACTTCAGGGTGGCAGGATGGTGCTAGGTTGGAGCTTACATAGGGTGTTGGAGCATCCTTCCAGTCAGAGCTGGTAAAGCCAAGGTGTTAGAGCACCCTTTCAATTAGAGTTGATAAAACTAGGGTGTTGGAGCATTCTTCAGGCCAGAGCTTGTAAACTAGGGAATTGGAATTTCCTTATAGTTGGAGCTGGTAAACTAGGGCATTGAAGCGACCTTCAGGTTGGATGTTGTAAACCAGAGGTTGGGGCCTCCTATTATGAAACCAACTCACAAAAAGATAGAAAAGATAGATCAAAGCCTTAGAAATAAGCCTCTTCGAGGGGGCAACCTCCTTTACATTACACAAATGAACAATTCTTAGATGATTCAAATGACAAAACCTCCTTTCTATATAGGAGTCTACGGGGTCACAATATAACCAAGCCAACCTAACAATAATAATATAAAGGCACAAAAATAACAATAGAGGGATTCTATGGGGCACAATAATAAAAATATGGGGACAATAGGGGCACAATAATAACAATAAGGGATATAATGACAATAGTAATGGGGGGATCAGTAATATTATAGGGACCTAACATGCCCCTATCCTTCAAAAAAGTGTTGTCCTCAATGCTTGAGTAATTCTAGATGCTTCTGTATAAAATTCTCATCCTCCCATGTGGAATATTCAACGGGTAAGTTCTTCCACTTGATGAGATACTCTGAAATTGATCTATTTCGCAGTTGTTGAGTTCTTGTTTCTTTGTCTGCTTCAGATTCCAATATGATTTTTCCTTCCTCATCAAGTTTTGGAAATATTATTTGAACTGGAAGTTTGTCACATATAACCTTCTTTAAGCATGAAACATGGAAAAGTGGGTGCACTCAAGAAGCTGCAGGAAGCTCCAATTTGTATGCCATAATATCTATCTTTTGCAACACCTTGTACAGACCATAATACTTTAGTGATAATTTGTTATCCTTCTTAGCTTGCTTGAGGGACATTTGTTATCCTTCTACCTACTGTTTCATTCTATTCTGTGCCAAGGTGAGGTTATCCTTTTAAGAGTTGGAGAACTTGTTGCTGATGCTCGATGTGATCTTCCACTACTTGAACCTTAGAATTTTCTCTTAAATATGATGTTATGGATGGTGGATGATATTCATAAAGTGCCATAAATGGGGTCATTTTTGTTGCAGTATGAAGGAAGTGTTATACCACCATTCAGCCAGAGGCAACCATTTGACCCATTGTGTTTGTTTATCAGATACAAAGCAACGAAGAGATCCTTCCAAACATTTGTTTACTATCTCAGTTTTGCCATCAGATTGAGGATGATAAGATGAGCTATGAGCTAACGGAAAATAAAGACAAGAAAATAATTTTGTCCAAAAATTTCTAGTGAAAATGGGATCTCTGTCACTTATAATAATCTTTGGGGTTCCATGTAGCTTTTGAATTGTTTCCATAAATGTAGTAGAAATTGTACTCGCTTTAAATGGATGAGATAATGCACAAAAGTGTGCATACTTGGTAAGTCTACCCACTACCACCATGATAACACTCTTTCCTTCGGACTTGGGTAAACCTGTGATAAAATCCATTGAAACCTCCTCCCAATGTTGGCTTGGAATGGATAAAGGTTGTAATAGTCCTGGAGTCTTAATTGTTTCAACTTTATTTTTTTTGCAAACCAAACATTCCGCCACAAACTTTTGAATATCCGATTTAAGGCCATTCCAAAAAAATCCATCTTAACCTTGTGGTAGGTTTTTAGGAATCCTAAGTGCCCTCCTAAGGGAGAGGTGTGAAATTCCCTAAGAATATTTTGTTTGAGTTGGGAATTCTTACATAGGTATACCCGATCCTTGTACCATAACGAATCATTTTTCTAGATAAATGTATCAGATGTACTGGGATCTTGTTGTATCTTTTGAATGAGTGCCCACACTTCCTCATCATTCTTCCATTCGTCCCTTACTTCGTTTATCCAATCTGGTTGGATAATAGAAATGGCGCAGAGAAATTTTTCCACATCCTCATCCTTTCTTGAGAGTGCATCTGCCATGACATTTTTCTTCCCTTTTTTGTAGATGATTTCAAAGTCATAAGCCAACATCTTTGTGATCCCTTTTTTCTACTCTTCTGAAGATAATCTTTGTTCTAAAAAGTATTTAAGACTATCATGATCTATTTTTGCCTTGAAGTGTCTTCCCATTAGGTAGGGTCGCCATTTCTTAAGTGCATGTAGTATTGCCAACATTTCCTTCTCATAAATAGCTTTGTGTAAATACTTTCCTTTGATTGGATGACTTTCGAAAGCAATGGGTCTTTCTTCTTGCATTAAAACAACACCGATTCCATTTCCCGAGGCATCAAATTCCACAATAAAGGTTTTTGTGAAGTCTGGTGTAGCTAAGACTGGTGCTTGGCACATTTCCTCTTTAATATGTTCAAAGGCCTTCATTTCTTCTCGAGTCCATGGAAATGCATCTTTCTTCAATAATGTTGTTAGAGGTGTTGCTATTCTCCCATAATTAATAACAAACTTGCGATAATACCCTGTCAACCCGAGAAATCCTCGAAGATGCTTTATGGATGTGGGGATTTTCCATTACTTAATGGTTTTAATTTTGCTAGGGTATACCTTAACACCTTCATGAGATACAATATGACCCAGATATTCCACCTCTTGTACTCCAAATAAACATTTGGAGATTTTTGCATATAATTGTTTCTCCTCCAATAGTTTGAGCACCATGTCAACATGTTGGACATGATCCTTCCAAGACTTGCTGTAGATTAGTATATCATAAAAAATTCTAACACAAATTTTCTAAGGAAGGGTTTGAAAATGGAATTCATCAAACCTTGAAATGTAGAAGGTGCATTAGTAAGGCCAAAGGCATGACCAAAAATTCATAATGACCCTCATGAGTTCTAAATGTTGTTTTTGGAATGTCTTCAATCTTCATTCTAATTTGATGATATCCTGAACGAAGAACCAACTTGGTGAAGTAAATTGATCCATGCAATTCATCCAATAATTCATCAATGGCAGGAATGGGAAATTTATCTTTAATAGTGAGTTTGTTGAGCTCCCTATAATCTGGACATATGCGCCATGATCCATCCTTCTTGTGAACTAATACTACTGAAGCAGAGAAAGAACTTTGACTTGGTTGAATTATACCAGCCTCTAGAATTTCTGCAACCATACGTTCAATTTCACTCTTTTAGGCATAGGGATATTTGTATGGCCTGATGTTTGGAGGAACACTTCTTGGAATCAAATGAATAGCATGATCATGATCATGAATAGGTGGGAGATCTTTTGGAGTCTCAAATATCTTGGAATGATTGTCCAAGAGTTTTTGGAGATTTGGAGAAATAGGTGATTTCGATGCGAGAACCTCTAGCGAACATAATTGCGCAATTACACCTCGTTATTATTTCTTTAGAGGCTTTGTCATACCGTTAGAGCTGATTATCTTTCCCGGTTTCCCTGCAATACCCCTTAATTCAACTTCCTTTCCTTCCGCAGAAAATTTCATGAAAAGTTCTTGAAAATTAAAATCTATTGTACCCAAGGAATGACGCAATTGGACTCCTAGTACAATATCAGTACTACCCATTGGAATGGAAAGCATTGGACTATTCAATACATATTCTCCCATGGATAACTTGATATTATGGCACTTTCCAGAGCAATTTATGGTTCCTCCACTTGAAACCATCACTTGACACTTTGGTGCTAGATATATGAAGCAATTCAATTCCTTTGCTATCTTATAATGAATAAAATTATGGGTACTTCCTGAATCAATCAACACTATTACCTTTTTCTTCTTGATATGTCCTTCTATCTTGATAGTTTGAGGAGTGGTAATTCCAGCCAATGCATTACAATATATGGTCAGATTCATTTCTTCTTTATCTAGGGTTTTTTCCTGGAGTATATCCTCTTCTTTTGACATTTCTTGTTCCTTTTCTTCCTCCTCTTCACAATCTATGTAGAATAATTTCTTCTCAGCACACTTATGACCTTTAGTGTATTTGCTATCACAACTGTAACAAAGCCCTTTTGGTCTTTTTTCTTCCAATTGTTGTGGTGTCAACCTTGTAGGTCGTGGAAGGCTAGGGGTAGCAACACTTCCATCTTTATAGTTGTGGGTGGTAGGCTTCCTGGTTGCCATAATTTTGCTTTCCATTTTTCTTGCTAACCTGAATGCCTTCTCCAATGAATCAAGTTCCCAAAGGCGAACCTCATGTTGGATATTATCCTTTAAAGTCCCTATGAACACATCAATCATATGCTCCTTTGGAATATCTTTTACCCTTATGTTCAATTTTTGGAAGTCCTCAATGTGCTCCATCATTGAACCTTTTTGTTTGAGATTTATCAATTGGCTAAAAAAAGTGTTGCTTTTTGTATCCTCATAATGTGCTATTATTTCTTCCGTAAAAATTGCCCAAGTGACAATTTGTTTACGAGAGAAAAGCAATTGATACCATACAAACTGATTTGGTTCCAAATATAAAGTTGCAGTACGTACCTTTTGTGTGTTTTGCTCATTATGGAGATCGAAAAATTGCTCCATCTGTAGTATCCAAGTTTCGAGATCCTCGCCATCAAACTTCCTCATATCGATTTTTGGAACATGGTGGGTCTTCAATCCAACATTAGAGTCTATGAAATCATGATTAACATTTATTTTGTTCTCATCATGAGTTTCCTTTACTACCCTTTCACCATTAGTGACCATTTCTTGTAGCAACTTATTCAAATTTATCTTCAATTCTTCCATCTTATCATCCATGCCATTCATCTTAGCGTCCATGCCATTCATCTTAGCTTCCATCTTAGCGTCCATGCCATCCATCTTAGCTTCCACGCCGTCCATCTTAGTTTCCATGCCGTCCATCTTAGCTTCCAAGTCATTCATCTTAGCTTCTACGCCTTTCTTTAAATCGTCCATCATAGCTTCTACGTCTTTCTTTTAACCATCCATCTTATTTTCTGTTACCTTTTATGCGAGTGAAATTTGTTGCACTTGGTTTCGTAATATTGATATATCATGTTGCATTTCTTCCTCTTCTTCATGAGTCATGCTAGAGCTTTTAGGTTGCTTACTAGGTGTTTCCATTTTCTTTCTTCAGGGCATCAATTACCGATAATAATGCTTCACTATGCCCTTTGAATTCCTTCAAACTAATTTTTCAAACCAAGCTTATGCAAAAATTTAAAAAATACACACCTTTTTTCACTTGTAGGAGCTCGATATTGAATTTGATGTACCTCTGTAATTTTGGATCTCCTAGTTCTGAAATCATGACCTGCAGTAGCCCTTTACGTCCTCTTTCGAATGCCACTAGTCTTATCAAAATTGGATTCTCAAAGGAAGAGTTATGCCAAATCTCCCACGGTGACCTGATTATAGACTAGTTCAGTAGAGCAAACTTGTACGACATGCCACATGTCACTGTTTCAACCTTAGTACCTGAAACTGATACACAGAAAACTAGAGGCTGTCCTCTTTTTGAAACTTCTTACAAGATTTCAATCTGATGCTCAAAACAAAAGTTATGACAATTTTCCCCAGGTCACCTATTTGGAATGTAATTTGGGAGTCTGCAAAAATGCCAACTTCCTCAAATCATATCTCCGCAAATATAGCGAGAAAAGCTCTGAAATTTGGACTCAAAGTTTAGAACTATTTTTGCCCAAATGGGTTTTTTTTAGCTTTTTAAATGTCGCAGAAAAAAGTTATAGCGAAAATGGCACGATGACCTATTTGGAGTAGGGAACCCCTAGAATCCAAATCTCTGATACTAAATGTTATGAAACCAGCTCACAAAAAGATAGAAAGATAGATCAATGCCTTAGAAATAAGCCTCTTCGAGGGGGGAACCTCCTTTACATTACACAAATGAACAATTCTTAGATGATTCAAATGAAAAAACCTCCTTTCTATATATAGGAGTCTACGAGGTCACAATATAACCAAGCCGACCTAGCAATAATAATATAAAGGCACAAAAATAACAATAGAGGGATTCTGAGGGATCAATTGAGATCTGCTCTGCGAAGAAATGGCCATCGCCGAGGGTTTCTCCTGCGCAGGTAATGGTTCCACAGTCACTGCGGACGCTGGCGGTGGCGCTGCAGGGCTGGCCACAGCCATTACCCCCCACTGGACCAGCCTCAAGAGCGTGCGCTCTGATGTTCATCGATCTGCTGGCACGGGTTTAACCATGCGACCACACACCTGGAAAATATCTGAAGCAGCAGATTACCCTCGCCCAAACCATCAGAGACGGATCTGGAAGAGAAGCTCGCCAAGAGGCTTGAGATCAGAAGTCTGCACACAGAAACGGTTTTCGGGTTCAGAATCCATCTCGGAGGCAGACAACCGTCAGGGTTTGGCTTTACCACTCACGCCAACATTGTCTCTCTCCTCGCGTCGGCTGCATGCAAGGACGGGGACCTGAGGGTTGCAGATCTGACTCATCACATAACCGCCTGGCCTAAACTCAGCAGATTTAGGACGGATCTACCTGATTTGAGCCTCAATCTCTGCAGATCTAGGTCGGATCTAACAGTCCAAGAACCCAGGAGGCAGATAGGAGGGTATTCGCATCGAGTCAACAGAGGGTTTGCAGACCGCGTCATGCAAATGGGAGATCGCCTCATCAGGAGCCCTGATCGGGGAAACCCATCAGATCGGGCCAAATATTGCAGATCCGGGGTGGATCTATCCATTATGCCCAGATCCAGGCAGAAGACAGGTGAAAACTCGCCAGATCCAGAAATCAAATCCGTTAAATCGGACTTGGTCAAGGCAGACTCAGCGGATTTGAAGCAAATCTTCATTAGATCAACAGAAGGCAGACACGTTTGTGTGCAGATCCGGGAACGGATGAGTGTATTGGAGGTTAAAAAAGAGATCCAGGACAAACTGGGAATTCCAGCTGCATTCCAAAACCTATTATTTTCAGGGCTCTGCCTACAGGATCAACATACACTCCAGCACTATAAGGTTGTAAAGGACTCAACCATCATCCTCAACCTACGACTGCGAGGTGGATCCAAGGGAGCTTCCTCAAAACCTACAGGTACCTATCGCGATGCAGCCAAAGGGAAAGAACCTCTAAAAGGAAAAGAACCCATAGCGGCTAATGAACCTCCAGGGCAGTATATCGTGGATCAATCGCCAGAGAGCCCCTCTATCTCCATGGATTTACCAGAGGTAAATTACCTATTCTCAGATTTTAAAAAAAATGTTGTTATTTGTAGATTTAACGGCTTTTGGCCCAGAACTGATGCATTATACCAATGGATCCACACGGCTTGGACAAAAAACTGCCAAATACACCTATGCTCCAAGGGTTTCTTCGTAGTAATTTTCCATTTAGAAGAAGAAAAGGAAAAAATTCTCAATCAAGGGCCATGGTTCTGGGGCAGTGCTGGACTCTTTGTTTCCCCATGGTTCCCAGAGTTTGATGCCAACACTATGGTGGTATCAAGGATGCCAGTATGGGTTAGGCTGCATAATCTCCCGTTACATTTTTGGCATTCCAAGACCTTAATAATTATTGGGAATACCCTCGGGAGAATGTTAAAGATTGATGCAGAGAGACATATAAAGGGAATCTTTACTTTTGCCAGAATATGCGTCGAGGTAGATCTTAGCCAAGGATTACCTGAACTTCAACAACTAACAGTGGAAACAATCCTTGGATTATGAGAATACAGCCTTCAGATGCAGGGGATGTCAACAAACAGGTCATCTGTACAATGCATGCAAAAGCCTCAACAAGAGCAAGACACAACAAAGGAAGCCCAAAGGATGGCAGAATATAGATGACGTCATAAAGAAGAGAGTTCCGGAAAAGAAAGCCCCTCCGATATCAGAAGACGAAGAATCAGAAGCAGAAGAGGATGACACCATCATAGAGGAAGCTAAAACAGGGAATCAGAAGGAAAATATATCAGACAACAAGGCCCCACAGTTTCATCCAAATCAGGTAGAGAAGATAAATGATGACCAGAACATGGGAGGGATAAAGCGGCATCACCAATCAGACACATCAGATTCAGACAAGGAATCAGGCTTGCAGAAAGCTGAAACACAGCTAGTCATAGCCTCGATCGAGCCCACTCAAGGAGAGTGGCGCAAGGTCGAGAAGAAAAAAGGAAGAAAAACCTGAATATTCAGTTTTTCTTGCTTTCACTATTTTTTTTCTCTCTCACTCTATTCCTTTCTCATCATTTTTTGCACGTTAGTCATGTAATGTTGCGTCGGGTGCCTCGGAACTGGAGCCCAATGGGCAGCTTACGGAAATGCATCATGCATCTGCAATTGTAACTTTTCAATTTTTAATAAAAATTTACAGATTTTTTCCAAAAAAAAAAACAATAGAGGGATTCTATGGGGCACAATAATAACAATATGGGGACAATAGGGGCACAATAATAACAATAAGGGATACAACAACAATAGTAATGGGGGGATCACTAATGTTATAGGGACCTAACACCTCCTTTAGTTGATGTTGTAAATCTTGGAAGTTAGAGCTTCCTAACTGATATAAATTTGAGGACCTATATCAAGAAATATTCAATGGTTTTTTTCCTGAAAGGGTTTCCACCTAAAAATATTATGTCTACTATTTTTTATACTATGCATTATTGAATGGTGTTGATGATTTATGTTTGATATGATGCTAATGCTAATTAACGCTCTGGAAATTAAAATAATTAACTAATTGAAGTGAAAAACTGATTCACCCCCCTCTTAGTATTTCCAATAGGTCAACCATTATAACTTTATTAGTGATAACCTGTACTTGGAGTAGGTTTCTTCATACAAATATTTAGGTATTGAATTTCGTTATTAGCTCAACTTTAATTATAGCATTGAGAAAAGGATTATTGGAGGTTGGAAAGCTTATTATTAGCTTGAAAACAATTATAAGTGGACTGATATTTGGATTTGGAGTAAGAAAAGGTTCCTCTTTGAGACTCTCGTCACCCTTGTTATTTATATGGATGTGAGGTGTGGGTTTGCAGTATATCTAAAGAATCGAGGATGAAGATCGAGCTGATCCAAAAACAATTTATTGTTGAAACTAGAAACAATCCTGATTTAATTTTCCATTTAATTTTCCCTTGAATTAAATTAGGATAAAATTGTAATTCCACATCACAAGACAACAAGAATGAGTTCACTAAGTTAATTTCACTTAGTTGGCTTAATTATTTCGAGTTGAGGGCCTAAATTTAGTCATGTAGAGTGGTTCCTAAATTTTAGGAGCCTAGGTTGAGTTTACTTTGAGTTGTAATAGTTTAAATCAATTAAACTGAGTTAATGTTAGTTAAACTAGTTCCAACTGTTGGAGGAACTAGTAGGAGGTCTAGTAGTGGGGTGAGACTTCAAGTTTTCAACCAGTTAACTGATAAATCAGCCATACTTAACTCATTCATGAATGAAATTCGAGTTAACCAATTGAGATTGGAGTTCAATGGCAGTGTATTGTCAGTTGTATAATTTTCTGAGTTGTGCAAGTGGTGCATGTAGTGAGAGAAGGGCCTATATGGATTGTGCAATTCAGGATGGGGATTTCCCTAATTAATAGGGGGCTAAACCCTTGAGAAAAAATGCAAGGAAATAGGAGTTTGGAAGGCAATATAATTGGCTAAGTATTGGCCATAGTCAACTTGTGAGGCAGAGAGATAGATTGTACTTGTGCAAAGATTTTTCAGGTTGAACAAGGATTGTAAATTTTCTCTATTTTTATGATCTAATACAATATACAGATAGGAATGGGTTTTGAGCAACAATATTTCCCCTTAGCTAAATCTATGAGCATATGTGATTGAACATTGTCTCCTATTTTGTGATTTCTCGATCGATTAATTGTTTCCGTTGATGAGTAGAGTAGATTCAAGTATTTTGTTTTATAAAATTACATAAACAATTTGAATCTACAAGGAATTTCTACATGGTATTAGAGTAGGAATCACAATAGAAGACACGAATTCAAGTTTGTCTTTGAAGGTAAATTGAATTTGTAGTATCATTCTTCAGAGCCAGTAGGATGTCGTTTTATGGATTGAGACTCAAGTATTCTCTTGAGGGTAGCTCGAATTATATTTCTTGGAAGGACAAGATGGAGGTAGTGTTGGAAGATAACGAGTTGAAGGAATTCATAGACAATGATATTCCCAAGCCTCCAACAGTTGATGCTCAATATCTGGTAGAGTGGAAGAAATGTGTGGGAAAGGCGAGGAGGATCATACCAGCAGGAGTTCAAGATCATATTTTCTAAAATATCAATGGGAAGGATGCCCCATATGCAATGTGGAAAGCCTTAATAGACTTGTTTCAGAACAAAAATGACCATAGGAAGCTGGCACTGAAGGAAAAGCTTCGGAAAATCAAGATGGAGAAGGGCCACACGATACCACAATACCTGAGCAGGTTCACCCAATGTAAAGATTAACTTGAGAGTGTGGTATTACAATTATTGAAGATGATCTGGTAAGACTATAACTTCTAGGTCTTTCCAAGAGCTGGCACAACTAGTAGGATTTAATAAATGGGAGGGAGAAGCTACCAAATTGGGAGTGATTGTGGTTTGAATCGGTGCAATAAGAGATAAGGCGGAACACCAGAGATGGAACCTCATACAAGCATGATGATGAGGAGAAATATGACCTGTCTGGAAACACAAAGAAAGGGAAATGGAATAAATCCCAATCCAAAGGAGATTCTGGTGAAGCAGACAAGAAGGAGGAATTATCGAAGATTAAATGTTTTCACTCTCATGAGCTAGGACACTATGCCATGAAGTTTCCACACAAGAAGGCGATAAGAAGGCCTCAGGAGGAGTGGAGGCTCAAGTTCTAACTTCAAAATTAGAGTTGGATTTCACTCCCATTACATGCATGGTGACATCAGTAATGGGTAGTGTGTGGTATCTGGATAGTGGAGCCTCATTCCATATGGTGGGAAAGAAAAAAAAAATTCAGTGACTTGGAGGAGAAGGACCTCTAGATGCACATCGAGATGGGAGATGATGTAAGGTATAGCACAACTGGTATCAGTACAATTACTTTTCATAGGGAGTCTGGTTCTCCTCTCGCATTAAAAGATGTCATGTATGTTCTGGGTCTAAAGAAGAATTTGGTTTCAGTTTCGATGTTAGAAGACCCTAGATACGACGTGATATTTAGCAAAGGAAATTATTTCCTTAGACATATTGCCTTGGGACAAGTGAAGTGGATTGGGGTTCGGGTGAAGAACCTCTACAAAATGGATGCAAAAGATTGTTATTCCTTGAGCACGAAAGTAGAGAAGGTGCAAAACCAAGACATCGGTGAATTTTGGCATAGGAGTCTTTGCCATTTGCACCATGGAGCGTTGAAGATCATGCAATAAATTTCTACAGGACTTCCCAAGGGTGTACTAGAGCAGTGAGATACATGCAAATGGTGTACACTGGGGAAGTACACTAAAGCCAGCTTTCATTAAGGACAATAAAGCATAAGCAATCCTTGAAAGAGTTCACTCAGATGTCCATGGACCATTCTCGATAGCCTCCACAGATAATCACATGTATTATGTTATATTTGTAGATTATTTCTCATGTAAGTGTTGGATTTTCTTCATGCGGAAGAAAAACTAGACATTCTCCAAATTTTGTGAATTTAAAGCACTTATTAAGAAATACATTGGCAGTAAAGTGAAGGTTCACATGAGAGATAACGATGGTGAATATGTGTTGAATGAGTTCAAGAACTTCTATGCTTCAGAAGGAATTAAAAAAGCATTAATAACACCCCATAACCCACAACAAAATGGGGTGGCTAAGAGGAAGAATAAAAGAAAATGTTGACTTACTTTTGCCTAAATTAAATTAGGAGAAAATTGTAATTCCACATCACAAGACGACAAGAATGAGTTAAATAAGTTAATTTCACTTAATTAGATCGGTTAATTCAAGTTGAGGGCATAACTTGATTCATGTAGAGTGATTCCTAAATTTTAGGAGCCTAGGTTGAGTTTAATTTGAGTTGTAATAGTTTTTTTTAGTTAAACTGAGTTATTGTTAGTTAAACTAGTTCCAACTATTGGAGGAACTAGTAGGAGGTCTAGTAGTGGGGTGCAACTTCATGTGTTCAACCAGTTAACTGTATAAATCAACCATAATTAACTCATGCATGCATGAAATTTGAGTTACCTAGTTGATTGGAGTTCAAGGGAAGTGTACTATCAAATGTATAATTTTTCGAGTTGTAGAGGTGGTGTATGCAGTCAGAGAAGTGCCTATACGGATTGCACAATTTAGGATGGGGATTTCCCTAATTAATAGTGGGTTAATTCCTTGAGAAACAATACAAGGAAATAAATCTTGGTGGGTAGCATAATTGGCTAAGTATTGGCAGCTTATGAGGCAGAGAGATAGATTATTCTTGTGTAGAGATTGTTCAGGTTGAACAAGCACTGTAAATCTTCTCTATTTTTCTGATCTAATGCAATATACAAATAGAAAGAGTTTCTGAGTAGCAAGCTTTCCCCTTAGATAAATCTCTGAGCATATGTGATTGAATCTTGTCTCATGTTTTACGATTTCTCAATCGACTAATTGTCTCCGCTGATGAGTATAGTAGATTCAAGTCTTTTATTTTAGAAAATTACATAAACAGTTTGAATCTACAAGGAAATTATATATTTATAACCTACAACCTCAATATTAAAGGAAATACTCCTTATCCTATCCTTTTGATTGAAACTAGCCTTCCCCCAGCCCTCCCCCCATTGAAAGAATGGCTATGTTTAGGTATCTTATGTATAAGAAGAATCTTTACAACATGGAAGATAAGAGGTTCGCCAAAATTGCTTCTAACTCTAGCCAAAACCCCTACCTTCAACTTAAGTGAGGCTGACATAAGGACACCCAATCTTGGCTTGATCATTGGGCAATAAAGGAGGAGATCATCTTGGAGAATAAGGATAATATTAAAATTACTATTACTTCCAAATTTAAGGATAAGTTGTGGGATGATAAGGAGCTAGAGGGAAAAAAGAAGCTAAGGTATTATAAGGAGGTGATCAACCCCACTCTTGCTAACCAAAATTATCTTTCTGTCTTAACTAGTGCTAAGAAGAAAATAAACATTGCAAAGATAAGAACTAATTCTCATGATCTTCAAAGTGAAACCAGACATTGGTCTATTCCTAAAACACCTTGGGACGAAATAATATGTCACCTTTGCGATACTAACAATATTGAAGACAAAAAACATTTTTTCTTGCATTAGCCAACTTTTACTCACATCCGCTCTCATTTCCAAAATATTTGGCCCACTACCAACCTCCTTGACTTGTTAAATTAGCAAAACTATATTGATCATGGAAAGCTTCTTTCCATTCTATTTTATCATAGAAATAACATATTAAGAAGTCACAATTAATCTCACACTTTCTTAAGGTCCGATAAAGCATATAGATCTTAATAAATATTAATCATCATCATTATCATTTTAAACTTTATAATTTATAATTTTAAAATTAATAATAAACATATTTATATTCCTATTTTTCATTAGAATGAAAATTATACCAACAAAATATATATATATATATATATATATATATATATATATATATAATTAAAAATGTGTAATTAATTGAAATTATGAAAAAAGATAATTTATATTTAAAAAATATAGATTATTAATAGTTTTTTATTAATAAATATATACATAATTAAAAATGTGTAATTAATTGAAATTATAAAAAACATAATTTATATTTAAAAAAAATATTTATTATTAATAATAATTAATAGTTTTTTTATTAATTTATCTAATGGAAACAACTTTAATTATATTAATTATTTAATAAATAATAATATGATTATGAAATAGATTGGGGTTCCTTTTCCCTAATTTTTAGGCATTCCTCTCATTTTTACATACTTACCATTTTGTTTGAAAAAGTTAACTTTACTTTAGAAATGGATGTATGGCTTAGTATTAATATGAATTATTTTTTTGGTAAATATATTTATTTATCTTAATTTTTTTTATTATTAAATTTTTTGGTTATTTAAGAATGAATTTAATGTTTAATTAATTTAATTATATTTTTGTAAATTAGTTAAAATAAATATGTTTTTCTTTTTATCCCAAAAAAAATATTAATTTCATTCTTTTAAATTAAATTTACATTTTGTTTATACACTTAAAGAGCTTATTATTTGAGGCTTATATAAAGCTTTACAAAAATCCCATAGAGATTTACAAGAAAATATCCTTAGTATATGCCTAAAAACCATTAAAAACATGATGGAACCAGAGTGAGATATAGATCTCATAGTCAATGAAAAAAAATGACAAAGGTCCTTAATATAGTTTAGGAATAAAAACGTATTATGCGATGTAGCATTATCTTTCAGCTGCAAGCTCTTGATTTGCCTCGTCCATGAATGGCTTGTGAAAAAACTCATAAGGTTATGGTCCTATGTGCTCTGTGATATGCCAGGGGTCCCTATCCATGACCAGACTCTGTTTAGAAAGGCTATTTGTTGAATGGTTCCTATCCCTGTAAATATGAGCACAAGAAAAATAAATGAAATAACTTTTCATTCTTAGAACATCTTGGAGCACAAGAATAAGTATAAAATTTTGACACTGATGACGATTGTTCACCTAGTTAACAACAAGTAGAGAATCACCATAAACTTGAATTTGGCTACATCCCTTATCCTTTGTAAATACTAAGAGGGCCTTGAGGTCTAGAAGCTCGGCTAAATTCTTTGTACCCCTCCCAAAACCCAACTTGATGTGGAAACTATGCTCCTCTGTGAGGAAAAGGACAAAATTGCCCCCCACTTCTCTGGTTAGCCTCATGGGATGCTCCATTGAAAAAACCTGATGGTATAGTTCTATTAGGGTTCTTCGTTCTGATATGTCGAGGTTGGTATTTGGATGAGGGTTGAGGGAAATGAGAGAGAATAGTCATTCCATCGACTCTCGTCTTCTCTGAAAGGGTGTGAATATCCTTAAAAATGCATTTGTTACAAGCTAGCCAAATGTCGCATGTGGTTATCAGAGGAAAATATTTTATCGTTTTAGTGGCCAGGTTTTGAAACCAAGCCCTCCAACACTCTACCACTCCTTGTCCCTCCCATACACTTGTTGGTCCCAAAGAGGAACTGAATACAACCCAGACAACCTTCGAGTAGGGATAGTCTATGAAAATGTGACTTATAGATTCTTCTACTGCTCTGCATAAGCAACACCACCTAAGTCCTATTTCTGAACACTTTTGCGTCACATCCCACCTGAGTGATTTCCTTTTAAGGAGACATCACATGAATATCTGAGAATTCATAGGGAACTTCATTTTCTAGATGATTTTCCACCACCATTCCTGCTCAATTGGGTGCCCCCCTACGATGATGTGGAAATAGCCTAGTTTTGGAGTGTATTTCCCCGAAAGTGAAAAGGACCATTTTAATTTGTCCTCCTGATCTGTTAATATTACATTTTAATCTTGTAAAGTAGATACATATCTCCACCATTCTTCTTGATGTTGACCAACCATCCCAAGGAACCTTTCCAACGTCGAGTTGTGTTGCCATAAAGTTGTATGGTGAGGATATGACACCTGAGATAATCTCAAAATGCCTCTATCCCTAAGCCAATTTATCACTTGTAAAAGTTTGAATTTGTCCCCACTTCCTTCCCAAGGATCAATACCTATTTTGTTGTGCCTCCCATCCCTGACTTTCCACACCAAACCATTGCTAACATTGTTAAAGGAGTTCATGACCACTCTCCATACTATATAAATATTTTCCCTTAACTTAGTTGGAGTACGCAACTGGTCTTTCGAATATAAGGGAACTATATATTTTCTTGTAATCCCCTGAGTCCACAGGCTGTCATTTGTAGTTAATATCTTCCTGCATTTTGCAGCTAATGCCAATGAGAAATGAAAGATAATTTTAAGACCCCACCCTCCTAAAGATTTCAAAAACACTGCCTTCTACCATCTTACCTAGGGTGCCACATAATGATGTTTTTGTCCAACCCTCAGGAATGAAAAACAACTTCTTTTGGCATTTTCAAGAACTCCCTTAGGAATCCAGGAAAGGGACATCCAATAGAATTGGACGGCCTCCAAGACTTATTTAATCAGAACTTGTCTACCTACCCTTGATAACCATGTGAAGCTCTAGCCTTTGAGTCTCTTTTCGAGTTTTTCTAACAACCATGCCTAATCTGTTTTTGAGTAATTGTTTGGGTTTAAATGAAACCAAGGTATTTTATGCCATCTTCAAACTCTCGTAGTTTGAATGCAAAATTCTTAGAAAGATTCATGCTTTCTTCATTCTCCATATTAACACAGGAAATAAATGAATTATTGACATTGATTTGCATGCTAGTTGCTTTCCCAAATAGAGTTAAAACTTCAAAAATATTTTCAGCTTCATGCATGGAACCATTACAAAAAATTATTATATCATCTACAAAAAAGTAGATGAAAGATAATTGTACCTTGAGCTATGTTCAGACATTGACAGTCACCTCACCTTTTTTCCTCAACTAATAGGAGGCTAAGGCCTTCAACTACTAGAAGGAAGAGAAGGGGCAATAAAGGGAAGTCTTTCTTTAAGCCTCTAGAAGAATGAAAGAATTGAGAAGTCAATCTATTGATCATGACTACAAAGTATACATATTGGATGCAAACCATGATCTGATTGACAAAAGGAGGAGGGAATCCTGTTTGAGTGAGAATGAGCCTAATATAGACCCAACTTACTCTATCATAGGATTTCGAAAGATCAAATTTGAGGACTTCCCCTTTTAGTTGATGGATCTTCATGTTGTGAAAGCCTTCTTAAGCTACCCCTATTGCTTCATCTATTTGTCTTCCCTCCAAAAAGCCAAACTGCTCTTTGCAAAATTGACTTGGAAAAAATTGGTTTTATCCTTCAAGAAATGGTTTTGGATATGAATTTATATATTATGTTACACAAAGATATTGGTAGAAATTCTTTGAAGGACTATGGATTATCCCCTTTTGGAATAAGAGCAATAAATGTGGAATTGAAAGCTTCCAAGACACTACCTTGTTCTTTCGATTCGTTTACCACTTTCAACAAGTCTTGGCTAATCACCTCAAACAATGTTGAGAAAGATTCAATTTCCCACCCGCCTAGCCCTAGGCCTTTGTGCTTCTGAAAACTAGTCAATACCTCCTTCAACTCATCTAGAGTAACTTCATCTTGCAAATATTCTATATCCTCCTCCCTTACATAACTTGGGAATAATTGAGTTAATCTTAATATGTCTATAATAGAGTTTCGAGGATGTTTCTTGAAGAGTGATTGAAAGTGTAACTTACCCATCTCTGGCAACCCCTTAAAAGAGGACACTTCTCTATCTTCCTTATCCTTCATGTTCCAAATTGTATTTTGCACCTTTTTCCCTTTTGTGCATGCCGAAAAAAACTTTGTATTTTTGTCCCTACATTCAAGCCAAACTGATCCGCTCTTGAGATGCCGTGTTGCTTCTCTTGAGGCCAATATTTCCCTTTTTCTTTTTTTTCGAGAGATTGTAGAGATTCATTTGAAAATGCGTTGGAAAAGCCTTCTTCACTTGTCTTAGATAAAACCTTCATCTCCTGCTCTATATTCAATAGATCAACTTCCTCTTTTTCTCATTTAGGTCTTTCCCAGTAATTTATATGATATTTTAAATTCCTGAGGTTCAATTCAAATCACTCAGCTGTTGAAATATCGACCCTTTTATCAAATATATTTAAATTTGTCTTCACCAGATTTACAAACTCCTCCTTTAAGAACTAGTATGAATTCATCTTAAAAGGGCTTAGTGGTTTCTTTCTTCCTTCTTTGATTTCCAAAATGATAGGGGAATGACACGATCCCCCCTGCATAAATCCATTATCTAAACAGGAACAAGCTATCCAACAGATGCTTAAATAACAAAAAACGATCTAATCTTTTTGCCACTCCATCAGGCCCAACCCAATGGTTTCTCCAAGTCATCTTGATCTTCAAGGGATCAATATCAATTAGCTCTTTTTTTGGCCAAATGATGAATGAAATAGCCCAAGAGAGTATCTGTGGCTACTCTAGGTCCCTAAGACTCTAAATCACCCATATAAAAGTTTAAATCCCCCCTATGACCAACTTTCCGTTTTGGAGAATAGAGTTTGTGAACAGAGCATCCAAAAAATGTCTTCTATCCCCATTGGGACCATACAAATTAACAATGGTAAGGGAAAGGCCCCATTACAAGGAGTGAAACTCCAAACCAAGACCAGATTTGATACTCCAAAAAGTCAATGGTTTAATGTGCTGAGAGTGCCAACCTATTGCTAGTACTCTTGAATGCCCCCATGCATCAATAACTACAAACCACTAAAAACCAAGTAAAGTTTCAAGAAGTATAACTACATCATCGCTAGCCCCCAACGTTTCATGAAATATAATGATATTAGGATTTTGGATTGAAGCCATACATTTTAAGGCAAGTTTCTTGGAGGAACTTGCCAATCCTCTATAGTTAAAAGAGAGAGATTTCATTAGTCCACCCCATCCAATGTATCCATTGCTCTAAGCGCCCCATATATAGAATATTGTCTACTAGCGACCATATCAATTGTGCCTGTTCTTTGGCTTTGAAATATTATAATTCCTCCCCTTGCCCCTTTTGCCTCTCAAGAAGGGGTCAATCTTTCCCATCCCTCCTGACTATTCCCTAGATAGTGTATAGATTTTCCTATTTCCCGTATTTTGGAGGATCAAGGTGTTGGATGACTCGGGTTCTAAGAGAGCACGATATTTTTGAATTAAGGGAAAGGAAGGCCCAAGAATACCCCCAGGAGGAACCAAACTACAATGGGAAAGGATAGGGATGTGACCATAGAACACAGAGGCACATAAAAAACATTCTCATACACCTACACCCATTCATGGACCAGAACAAAAAAATAATCAATAAGAAAGGAAACAGGTGGATCAGAAGCTAACATACCATGAGAGGAGGTTGTCGGAACTCTAGTAGGTGCTTAATAATTTGGATCACCTCTTGCTAGTGTTCGAGCGATTTCCTCTATTGGTTCCTTGATTTCCCAAGGAGGGATCATAGGGTTTACAATAGGAATATCCAGAGGCGCTTGAGATATCTCATTCTTGTGCGAGTTTGGATCATCATTGTTCGAGGATTTCTTAGCATTCTCCATCTGTATATGATTTTTCTACACCTTTTTTTTCTTATTAAACGACATCTTGTAAAACTTGAGAGTGTGTCCATACTAATGGCATCTGCAACATTTAAATGGAACCCCTTCATAATCTAGTGGTTGAATATTACCTCTACCATTCCCCATATCCAAGGCTTCTGATAATCCCTCCCTTAAGTCGATATTTACTAAAATCCTTGCCATCAACTTGTCTTTGGTTTGCAGAAAATAGTAGTCTGCATCTGGAAAAGTCCCCAAACTGTTAC
This sequence comes from Pinus tabuliformis, assembly GCA_031772625.1. Lineage (NCBI taxonomy): Eukaryota > Viridiplantae > Streptophyta > Pinopsida > Pinales > Pinaceae > Pinus > Pinus tabuliformis. Next base: position 659,099,984 of record CM062816.1, on the reverse strand, counting down.
CCACATCTTTGAATATCTCCTCCTTCCATAACTCCGGTATCCAACCAGAGAACCACACCCAAACTGGTGCTACATCCAACCTTTCTTGACTCGCATTGAAGAGGGGTGTTTATAATTTGAATATAATTGGGGCAAGTCTATACTCTAGATCCTATAAGATATAGCTAGAGATTCTTCATGAGATTTGCAGTTGAGTTGAATTCATCCTTTTGCTAAAACAAAAACTTTGGGAGGGTTTGCAATGGTTTGACTTACCTCCGCTGCTACCCATTCCTCCAACATTTTGATATTGGATTTCTGACCACAATTTCAACCAACTAAAGTTCTATTTTCCGTCACAACCACTTCCTAGATGTGAATGTCCACCCGCAAACTCAAGTTGAATTTCGTATGAGGTTTCTTCCTTTTAATGACCTTGTCTTGTTCTCCCTTTGTGGTTTAACTTGATGCTCTGGAATGATACTATAAACCCTCACTTCTAGGACCTTCTTCTTCGCCTCCCCCTCTAGCATGGGTTGGTGCATAAGGATTCTAGAGAGGAGTTGGAGTGTTTCTCGAAATGGGATTAAAACCCTATGTCACAATTGACCTTGTGAGCACTTGTTTAGGAATATTTTTTCATGGCCAAAACAAATATTGTAGGTAACCATTTTCCCTTCCCCCTATGTTACAATGTCGTATGATGAGTTGGCCACATTTTCCTAAGGATAAACCTCTGTAGCCAACCATGCATGAGGAATCAGAGGTCCAGAAAAAGATGTAGTAACCACAGTTTTTCCCCCAAAACCCTCCAACAATGACTTTGCCTTAGTGTGACTAGGTGAGATGGCCGCTTGCTTCCATTGCTAACAACTATGTGAAAAGAACACCCTACTAGCTCAATGCGTTCTCCCCAAGCCTCCACTAAATTTAATGTGTGGGAAATGTTGGTTGGAGGGGAGATTCTTCTACGATCTGTCTCCTAGCATGCCAGGAAGCTATGAGTTCCTTAGAGTTTCTAAAACTAGGGCTCCATCACCACTCATCATTTCATAGTTTACCAAATAGACCATGTCTGAGCTAGAATCTACTCTAGAATGCCATATCGAAAGGTGTTAGACCCACCAGGACACAGTCATCCTAAAAACAACTTATCCCTATTTTCCTCCTTGCTCAAAACTGGAAAATGTTAGCACCAAAGCCCTGTTGATTCCCCTCCTCCTTTAACAGTGAACACACTAACTGCCAAGTGAAGTTGGTAGAGGTAAGAATTTTTTTACTGAGGGGAAGAGGAGCTTCCTCCCTACTTATCTTCAAAACCTATCCCATCGTCGATCTTTGCTTACTTTCCTCCCTGAGAGCTCCTCCAAATCCAAGCAAGATTCTCATAATAAATATATTTCATTTTAATAATCATTTATTTTTTATTTTTTATTTTGTCTTAATTATTTCAATATTGATTTATTATTATTTGAAATTATTGATTAATACAAATTAAACTTTTTATAATATTATTGAACATAATTAATCATTTTTATAATGAAAATAATATCATAATCTAAAGTTTTTTTTTTGAATTTTTTTTATTAGATATTAATAACAAGGGGAGACTAAAAGGAAAAGGTTCATATGATGAAAAAATAGTTTCCCAATTTGTTTGGGGTCTTGGAACAATAATAAATAATCAAGCAAAATTACTTGGTTTTTGAAAAGGTTTGGAGATTACTAGGGATCTTAGTCTATCCAAAATCAATTTTTTTGGGCACTCTATGTTAGCCATACATCAATTCTCTAAAGCCAAAAAAATAATTAACCCTAATTCCTTGATGTTATGTCAAAGGATTATTACCTTAATTTCCCAGTTTGATCTGGTGGATTTTTATCATGTTTATAGACGACTATATTCGACGATTAATGAGTTAGCAAAGAAAGGAGCTACTATGAGACAAAGTGACATTGAATTGAATCAGAGTTTAGGCCTTTACTCAATTCCTTAACAATGGAAGGTTCCACATTTTTTTATGTTAAGATTTGGGAGAGAGATTTTGCCTTCCTTCACTTGCATCATCTTCGATGAACACCTCGAGGAGGAATTACCTTGATTCTATATTGATTTTTCAAACTCAGAGTTTTATTACCCATGGGCTAGCCTTCCCTATCTAGCCTCGATATCTTATGAACTGTACCAAGAGCATGTGGACTCCACTCTTGAATCCTCTCTCCTCTAAGGATCACATCTATTTGTTTTGCTTCAAATTTGATTTAATGCAATTCTTCACGACTGGAGTGTTTGGTGCTATCCGAGCGAGCATGAAGTTAATATCATTGTCCTATTATGATCTTACGACACCTTCTCTCTAATCAAGTGAATTTTCTATGGAGTCTTGAGTCATTCTCATTGCAAAATGGATCATGTCGGAGTCTGGGATCTATCTATTTATCACCCTCTTTGGATAATATTTCCACATACTAGCCTTTCTGTGTCTTGGGTAACTAGGTTCTGGTTCATTTTCGAAGTGTGGATATTTTGGGGGAGGGGGTGAATACTTTAGAGCTAGGTTGTGGTGAATCGAGTTATTTGTTGGGTTGTGTTATATTCTTTCCACGACTAGCCCACGTAGTTAACTGGGGGGTTAGAGGGAGGCGGAGCCCCCCTTCGTTGTGTTGATTGTGTAGCGAGGGGGGTCACAGGGGGTTTGAGGCGTACCCGTAACCCCACTTTATGGGGTCCAGGGTAGTGCCCTGGAAAATTTTGCTTTTGGACCCTATGTTAGGTTGGGCGGACTCACCTATGGTTTTGTGCATGATTTTCACACATGTTTTTGGACGTGATGGTTTTCGGTCCATGTTATTGGACGTGATGGTTTTTTGGTCCAAGGTATTGGATGCTTCGACATGTATAAATATGTATTATAACATTGAAAGTAACATAATGAAAAATCAAGTTGGTAGTCCCGATTTTGGGATCCAGGGGAAAATCTCTGTGTATATGTGTTTTATGTGTTATCCTCTCGCATTGTTTATTTTCTGTATTTTAGAATTCGTATGAAGGTAATTTCTGTATGGGGTTAAAACCTACATTTGGTATCAGAGCAGTTTTGACTTCAAGGGGACGCCTTTGTTACTGAGAGGTTTCACTCGAGCTTGTGGTAGACCCTGTTAAGTGGGAGATCTACGAGATCGATTTTGGTGGTGAATGAAGATGGTGAGCAGTGGAAAGATAGAGATCGAGAAATTTAATGGTCAGAGTTTTGAGTTGTGGAAACTGAAGATGGAGGTTCTGTTGGTGGATAAAGATAAGTGGATCGCGCCAGATCCGGGTACTAAACCAACAGGAGTGTCAGATGAAGAATGGAAGAAGTTTGATCGGAAGGCAAAGAGCACAATACGATTATGTGTCTCAGATTCAGTATTGCTGAATGTATCAGGGGAAGATACGACAAAGGCTTTATGGGACAAGTTAGGGACTTTGTACCAATCTAAGTCTCTGGTCAATGAACTGTTCTTGTGGAAAAAGTTGTATAACCTGAGGATGAAAGATGGAGACTCAGTGATAGAGCATCTGAACGCATTTAATATTGTGGTAAGTCAGTTAGCATCTATTGATATTAAAATTTCAGATGAAGATAAGTACATCAGTTTTTTGTGTTCTCTACTAGATTCATGGGATAGTATGTTTATTGCAATATGTAGCAATGCAACTACCTTGCATTTTGATGAAATAGTCTCGTCCTTGCTGATGGAGGAGATGAGACGGAAAAATACGGAGAGCCAGAATGGTGATGCCTAGTCTGTACGAGGACAGTCCCAGAACATAAACAACAATAAGTCATTGAGTGGGAGATCTAAATATACAAGGAGATATAAATCTCCAGGAAAACCTGTAAAGGTTGTGTGCTAGAAATGTGGAAAGGAACGACACTCCAAAAGGGACTGTAAATCTAAAGCTCCTGATAAAGGAAAGGGATCTGATGGTGCTCCTTCTAGAGAGGCAAAAACCACCTCAGATGAAGGTGGGGATGTATACTTGGCTTCTTCAAGTACACATGTGGATCATGAGGCATGGTTGATTGACTCAGGTGCATCCTTTCACTTCACTCCCAATAGAGAGTGGTTCTGCGAGTATGAGAAATACGATGGTAGTGATATCTTCTTAGGCGATCATAGGATGGCTAGAATCATTGGTCATGGAAAAGTAAAGTTGAAGTTGCAAGGTGTAAGGGGTTGAACACTTCCGGGTGTTCTGCATATTCCTGAATTGGCCAAAAATCTGATTTCTGTAAGCAAGCTGGATGATTCAGGTGTAAAAACAGCGTTCGAGAAGGATACCTACAAAATGGTTCGGGGAGCACTGGTATTGATGCGGGGAGTTCGAATTGGAACTCTATACAAGTTTCAAGGTAGCATTGTTATTGATGGGTGCAACAGTTCCGTGGTTCCTGAAAGTGGAGCCGAAAATCTAGTGGTCTCTGGAGAGAAGACCATGTTGTGGCATCAAAGGCTTGGACATATTGGAGTGAAGGGCTTTCAAATACTTCATGGTAAAGGTATGGTAGAAGGTATGAGTAATAGCTCTCTGGATTTTGATTTCTATGAAAATTGTGTATATGGGAAGCAGAATCGGGTGAGTTTCCCCTCTGGTAGTAAGAGGACGAAACAAATATTAGAACTTGTGCACAGTGATGTGTTTGGACCTGTGAAGGTTACATCATTGGGTAAGTCTGTGTACTATGTATCATTTATAGATGACTTCTCAAGGATACATGGATATATTTCCTTAAGAAGAAATTTGAAGCCTTTGACAGGTTTGAATAATTTAAGGCTCTCGTGGAAAATCAGACAGAGAAGAAGATAAAGGTGCTGAGGATAGATAATGGTGGAGAGTTTTGCAGCAAGGAATTTGAAGAATTCTGTAAGAAGTGTGGTATAGCATGACAGAAGACTAATCCATATACACCTCAGCAAAATGGAGTTGTAGAAATAATGAATAAGACGTTGATGGAAAGGGAAAGAAGCATGCTCAGTGGTGCTAGGTTAGGACAGGAATTCTAGGTAGAGGCGATGGATACTGCATGTTACCTGGTCAACAGGTCACCTTCATCAGCGTTGGAGGATAAGACTCCACAAGAGGTATGGACTGGTAAGAAACCCTCTCTTTCACATCTGAGGGTATTTGGATGTGATGCATATGTACATGTTCCAAAGGAGAAATGAACCAAGTTGGATAGTAAATCTGAAAAGTGCATCTTTATTGGGTATAAGGATGGTTTGAAGGGTTATAAGCTTTGGAACCCAGTCACACGGACGGTTGTGTACAACCGAGATGTAGTGTTCAGAGAGGTAAAATATGTTATTAAACATGAATTCCAACCAAAGGAACCGGAGAAGATAGAGTTTGAGCTTAAGGAGGAAGAATCAGACTCTACAGTAGAGCAGGAATTAGAAGATGAAGAGCCACCAACTCCTGGTGTGAGAAGATCAGTTCGAGAAAGAAGGCAACAAGAAAGGTATAGTCCATTTTCTTTCTGTTCAAATTTTGCCTTATCTATTACTGACGATGATCCCAGAACTGTGAAGGAAGCAGTAGATTTAGAGGATGGAAAACTCTGGAAAGAGGCCATGGTTGATGGAATGGCATCTTTGCACAAAAATGAGGCTTTGGATCTGGTGGAGTTGCCAGCTGGAAGGAAACCCATTGGTAGCAAATGGGTGTTCAAGAAGAAGACAAATGCAGAAGGAAAGGTGGAGAAATACAAAGCTCAATTGGTAGCAAAAGGTTATTCCCAAGTGTCGGGAATTGATTTTGGTGATATTTTTTCTCTTGTTGCCAAGGTAACTTCTATTAGATTACTTTTATCTGTTGCTACTGCTTTTGATTTTGAGGTATAACAAATGGATGTGAAGACAACATTTCTTCACGGGGATCTAGAAGAGGAAATATACATGAAGCAACCTGAAGGCTTTATGGTGAAGGGTAAGAAAGAACTGGTATGCAAGTTAAAGAAGTCTCTGTATGGGTTAAAACAGTCACCAAGGATGTGGTATCAGAAATTTGATATATTTATACGGGGACTTGGCTTCACCAGAAGCAAAGAAGATCACTATGTGTATTTTAAATTAATTGGTGACCGTGTTATTTATCTGGTCTTGTATGTGGAAGATATGTTGCTGGTTGGAAATGACAAAGAAGTTATCTAGGATTTGAAGACCCAATTTTCCTCCAAATTCGACATGAAAGATCTTAGTGCTGCAAACTATATTTTGGGCATGGAAATTAAAAGAGATCGGGCAAAGAGGAAGCTCTGGTTAAACCAGAGGAAGTATGTCGAAAAAATATTGCAGAGGTTTAATATGCAGGATAGTAAACTGGTGAAGGTTACTATTCCTGTAAGTGTGAGGTTATCTGCTGAATAGTGTCCCAAGACACAGGAAGAGGAAGAGGACATGTCTCGTGTTCCATATGCAAGTGCAGTCGGTAGCCTGATGTATGCAATGGTCTGTACTAGACCAGAAATTGCACATGCAGTGGGAGTATTGAGCTGGTTTATGTCAAAACCAAGGAAGGAGCACTGGACAACAGTGAAGCGGGTTTTCAGGTATTTGCGTGGCACTAGTGATTATGGTTTTTGCTACCAAGGAATATCAGGATTAGACAGAATGTTGGATATTCGTGGCTTTGTTGATGCAGATTGGGTTGGAGATCTAGATCAGAGAAGATCTACAAGTGGGTATGTGTTTAACCTATTCGGAGGTGCAATCAGTTGGATGAGTAAGAAACAATCTGTAGTGGCACTATCAACTACAGAGGCAGAATACATGGCAACCACTCATGCAAGCAAGGAAGCAGTTTGGTTGCAGAGATTGTGTTCAATTATGGGGTTAGTACAAAGATCTATAAGGATAGACTGTGACAACAAAAGTGCAATTTTCTTGGCAAAGAACCTCGCATATCATTCAAAGACAAAGCACATTGATTTTCAGTATCACTTTGTGAGGGATATGATAGAAGACAAAAAGGTGTTGCTGGTAAAGGTGGACACTTTGAAGAATACTGCAGATGCATTGACAAAATTTGTGAGCTCTGAGAAGTTCTCTTGGTGTAGAAAGACAATGGGCATTTCAGGGTTGGAAGACTAAGCTCTCTTGTGGCCCCCTGTGGAAAGAAAACAACAAGTGGGAGAATGTTGGGTTGTGTTATATTCTTTCCACGACTAGCCCACATAGTTAACAGGGGGGTTAGAGGGGGGTTGGAGCCCTCCTTCATTGCGCTAATTCTGTAGTGGGGGGGGTCACAGGGGGTTTGAGGCATACCCGTAACCCCACTTTATGGGGTCCGGGGCAGCGCCCCGAAAATTTTGGTTTTGGACCCTATGTTAGGTTGGGTCGACCCACCTATGGTTTTGTGCATGATTTTCACACATGTTTTTGGACGTGATGGTTTTCGGTCCATGGTATTGGATGCGATGGTTTTTCAGTCCATGGTATTGGATGCTTCAGCATGTATAAATATGTATTATAACATTGAAAGGAACATAATGAAAAATAAAGCTGGCAGTCCCGGTTTTGGGATCCAAGGGAAATTCTTTGTGTATATGTGTTTTATGTGTTATGCTCTCACATTGTTTATTTTCTGTGTTTTATAATTCATATGCAGGTAATTTCTGTACGGGGTTAAAGCTTTCATTATGTCCTTAGAATGGAGGGCAACACTAATCGCTTGGAACATATATACCAGTTTGATATTACCCGTCGAATATAATTGACAAAAGGTTGGATTCTTCTCAGGCTTTGATAGCCTCATCTAGAAGTTGGAAGATATGGTGGAGAAAAAAAAGGTGCCCATTTTAGCTATTTTAAGAGGATAAGTTACTGGTTCACCATGCAGAAATGGAACTTTCTCTTGGAGATATGAGAGAGAAAATTTGCCTACTTAGCTCACGGGTGGCAACACTAGAAGTCTCCTCCTCCTTTGTGGGTAGGGTGTCTTCTGAAGATCCCAGCCCTGCAGCTCCTGCTATTCACAAGAGATCCCGAGGTTCGAACACAAATGAACCTATACCTGGTGATTTTGTGGCATGCTTTGGTCATCACGTTGGGATAAGTAGTTAAGTTTTTGTTTTCCCCCTCTGTCATCAATGAGATTTTGTAGATTTTGTAAATGCATCTTTTTCCTGGGTCTTTTTTCAAAACCTATAGTGGAGGGATGCCATTACCTATGCGCCCTCTCCTCCACCCTAGCTAATCATGTGGTTGCCACTCTCGCTGATACGACACCTACTCGACGTGTTGTGCCACATGTTGTGGTGGGTGTCAACCTTCATAAACCTAATTTGGACTCATTCCTTCGGTTGCTTTTGCCTATTTTCCGTAATGTCTGTTCAGCTTCGTGTATTTATGTTCGGGTCCAGTGTTTGGGCGAAGCGCTCCGCAAATGATGGCATGGGATGGCTCCATTACTTGTGCACCTTGTATGCCATTGTTGACCTGTTAACCCTGCTAGTTTGCTTGCACGCGCTCATTAACAAAACATGGTTTTTGTTGTTCTTGTTTCATTCCGCTTGCCAGTGTTGTTCGTTCTGGACCGCCGAGGGTTTATAGATACCTTGGTGGTTGTTTCATTCACGTGTCATGTTGTTTGGGAAGGACACAATACCAATTTCTAACTAGTTCGAGGTTGAAGGTAAATTTACAGGTTTTTATGGTTTTTGTTTCACATTGTCTTTGAATATTTATGCCATTGCCTAATTTCCTACTTTTTTCATGTTTTCCAAGTTGGTTGTAGGTCTAGCGATCTCTAGAGAAGGTTTGGCAAGCTCTGGAGAAGGTTTGGACATGGAAGACACTTGGACATGGTTTCTATGTCTATCCGGTAGGAAAAATCCTACTAGCCATTGCCACTATGTTTTTCAACACCTCACCTTCTGTATCTTTCAACACCTAACCTTCCTGTTGGAATTTTTGTTATTTTTTCTCTTGGAGTTTTGTAGGTTTAGGGTTTTTCTTTGTTTTTGCAGGTTTTGGAGGTTTAGGGTTTTGTGTGTCTTTAGGTGTTTTCTTAACTTTCAGTTATTTTCATTATGGTTTTGTGTGCATTGACTTTCCCGCTAAAAGTTGAAGGTCTTGTTTTTGGAGGTCAGTTTGTATGCTGAAATTGTCTTGCTATGGATTTCAGGTTTTATGATGAAACCTTTTACTCGGGAGTGGTTACAAGTCTATGTCTTTGAAGTGTTTTGAAGAAAAATGCATTTTATTATCTTATTATATGCAACCTCTTTTTGTTCTGCTAACAACACCTCGACATTGGCTGCCATAGGCTTGTAGGTTCCTCTGTGGCCTAAGTGCTCCATTGCTGTCTCCAACGGTGTTTCCAATTGTGCTGCTACAGGGAAGATTTCCCATGCTTCCTTGCTTCTCAGATATACCGACTTGCTGCCTCTCAAAGGGGAATTTCAGTCCTTAGGAGTACTATGCTACCCAGACCAGACCTCAAGAGGGCTTGCTGCCACAGTTTCATCTTCAGACAGATCTGTGATCCTCAACAGAACCCAGAAATGATTTCACTACCTCATATTTGACCTTAGGTGTGAGTGGATTCCATTAACAACCCTTCAAAGGTGGCCTATTGTCACTACTATCACAATGGGGTTTATTCAAGCTCTTACTATCACACAGGGATAAAATAGACTTAGACCTAGACTTAGACAAGACCATACTGCTATGTGCTTAAAAACTGATCAAGTGAATCCTATCATGTTTAATCGAGTGATTCGACCATACCAACTGGATCCATCACCAGAAGAAACTCAAACACTGGACCTAGATTCCTTGTGGGGTTATTGATTTTTCAACTTTGTACAGTTATAGTACTGATTTGAAGCGAGGGGACTTACAATACCTAGTATATTTTATTTTTTTACTAGTTTGAAGCTTTGACAATGTGTATGTAATATGGGAAGATTGTGATTTGTACATTAGTACATAAAAAGGCCAGAGGCTGACATGCATCCATTTACTAAATCAGTTAGAGACATCCTAGGATCCTTAGATTCAACTCCGAACGAAGGCAACTAGTTTTGGTGCTCTAGAATATACTATATTAAATGTTCATGTTATTATCACACACGTATAGTTTGTGATTGAATATTTTCTTTCATTTGGGTCCTTGCAATTTGTGATTTAGCATGTTGATGTTATATGTTGTGTCCATCACATTCTTGGTAGTGTGAATGTAATAATATCTAAATTTGGGTTTCATTCGGCGTGATTGATTCATTGACTCATTCATCATTGTAAATTTATACACAAATTATTCTGATTTGCTTCTATTTCATGGTTGTACATTTATACACATCAATTATTGAGATTTGCTTCCATTTGTTCCACAGTTCCAATGCAATGATTCATCAAGAACTACTCTGCTTTTCACCCTTATACTTATATCTAGTAAATCTATTCTTTAGTTTCTTAAATATGATCAAATTGGACCTTTTGCCTAAGGTATGTAATTAATGCTAATTTTGGTTTTATGAACTGCAACGAGCTTCATAGTGAAATCTTGACAGTTCACAGAAAAGACAAGGAGTGAATAGACTCCTTTCATAATTTTGTGTACAACCAGACATCATATGGAAAGTTAAAAATGTATAGTAGAAAATGAAAGGCATGAAAGTAGTCAATTATCTTCCTTCCCATGCAAGGAAATCCCTGTAAGGTCTGTGATAATACTTGTCACTACTGGCTTCTCTCTGTTCCAAGATATGCCATGTCCCTTGGTCCAAAATGCAATGTTTCTACTAGATTTCTCCATGATTTTATCTTAGATGGTTATTGCTTTGGACATGCTAAGTTCTGTGTTGCCTTCCTAAAATTTAAGTTCCTATACCTTTAACTTTGATCATTTGTTGTATTTTGTGAAGTATGCAGTTTTTAATGGTATCGATAGGGGTTTAGGGGGTTTTATTAAATTGTTGCATGGATAATTGTTTTATTTTTGGTACTTTTCTAAGTGAGTTATTTCTGATTAGGTAATTATCTCATATGTGCAACGTGTTTATAATTGTCTTTGTGCTTGCAAATGTGAAATTATGGTATTGTTATCTCGCTTACTGATTTTACTAAGCAATGTTTCTACAATGTTTATTGTAGCCATGTGTCTCTTTTATCGTAAAGTAATATGCATTTGTAACTTAGTTAATCAATCAATAGATTTCTCAGAGGTTGGCTGGGTGCATTAGTTGTATTACCCATTTGTATTATGTTTTAATTATAGGTATTATGTGCATTATCTGTTGTTTCATCATGAAGTATTGCTACAATCTCATGAAATGTAAACTAAAAATGTTGTCATTGTTTCACTTGTGTAAATCATTTGGTGTGTAGATGCATAACAGAAAATCCCATTTGCATTCTCAGGTAAGATTTCTACATTATAATAGACTATAGATGTTCCTTCTAAAATGGATTTTGGTTACAATGCCGCACACAGTATGAAATAAAACAACCTAGGTTGTAAGCCAAAATGTTTCTGTGACAAGAAAAAGATACAATCCATCCAAAATCCACATCATAATGTGGTTACAACCAAAAACATATGACACCCCTATTCTTTATGGCCTTGAGAATCTTGAGTGCCAAAACTCCCTGAGTTACCTTCTTGAGCTAGGTAGGTTGGCCTACTTAAAAGGGTTGATTGTTGCCATATGATTGAGTCCAATTTGCAGCTTCCAACCATAGAGGAATTGAGTACCCATACCTCACATTTGCACTACTAACCCCTGCATTAAGTGGAGGTGTGTAATGAGCATACATAGAATTGACACTTCCTTTGGTAGGAATAAGGCAAGTGGGTAAATCCTTAGTTTGATAGTGAGGCACTTGAATGTTTATGAGATCTTGGAATAATGGTGTATTATCTGTAATGGAGTCCAATGAGTTTGAAATAATCCTGGTTTCATCAACTATGCTTGCATCATTGTCAACCATATTGATCATCCCTTGTTCATTTTCAAGCATTTGTTGTGTCTTTCTTGATTCCTTTTCCTATCTTTCCATTTGTTTTTGTTGGTCCTTAACTTGCCTTTCTTTGTCTCTTTCAAGCCTTTCATTTACTCAACGTTGCGTTGCAACAATCCTTGTTGCCTTCTTCTCCTTGACTAGATCCTTCTTTTTCTGTTTTAATTTCTGCATTTCAAATTTCTTTTTTTTAGACTCAACTAACAGGTTTATATAGTCCTCTAAGGTGAGTAAGTGTGAGCTTCGGCCCAAATGAAGACTACCTGGTATACCTTGCTTTTTTTCATTGATAATCTCTCTACTGGTAGCTTTAGGAACAGACCAAGTATCTTCTCCATCCCTCCCACCTGCATGTCATTGCTTGGTACTTCCCTTTCAGTATCTGATGGAACTGATTTAAATATATCATTATCTTCATTTGATGCCTCATTATGTGCTTCATCTTCTTCCATTGATTTGTTGTCCACAAAAAATGAACAATTTCATTGTTCAATTCTGCTGGTTGTGAGGGCATGTTAATGATTTGTTCATTGCTTGTTGAGGCACTATGTGCATTCATATTAATCATTGCTTCTGCCAGCCATGACGGCGGGGTTACTGGGTTGGCAATGTCAATTGGTCATTGTCAACTGCATATTCAACAATGTCATTAACACTATTAACAACAATAGTTTCATGTTCTTGAGTTGGCGGAACGATCTCCATGTTATTGCGAATTTGTTCATGGTTATACTGTGTTTCACATACAAATTTCATCATCTTCATCATATAAGTGTCCTTGAGAGAGGCAAATCATATTATCAGCTACAACCACATCATCTTGGTCATATACTTCTTGCACTTCAACACCTGTTTGGGCATTCCCTTCTTCCTGACCATCCACATGAAATGCCTGGCTACAACCAGTATCATGCATAAGAGCATCATAGTTCAGTGGCCAGATTCCTGTCCTCCTAAATCTATCCTTGATATTTGATGGTGTCAGAGCCCTTTTAAAAGCTTTACTTGCAAGCTCTGCTAGCTTGAACCTTTTCACCTCAACCCATGGATTCTTTTCCATCCATGCAGCACGCTCTGACCTGAAATAGTTCTTGAAAGGGCCAAGCACACTAACATCAAGGGGTTGCAGTCTATGAGTGGTATGAATAGGCAGTGTCAACATGTCGATGCCTAAATTATTTTCTTCCTCAATTGTTTGTACAACCATGTGGCTCCCATGGCCATCTAATATCAATAGGTGTCTATTATTAGGCGAGATGCCACCTGGTACCGATGCAGCAAAGTGAAAAAGCCAACATAAAAACAATTCTTTAGTCATCCATGCATGGGGATGTGAAACCATGCATGCACCTTGTTCACAGTTTTGTATATAGTTTTTCAGTTGATTTTTACCTTTGAATGGATAAAATCCTGGGATTGAAGTACCAATTGCATTAACACAACATAAAATAGTTATCCACTTCCTACTTTTAGGCACAATATTTGGCACATTTCATCTCCCTCTATTGGCAATTACCCACATGCCACAATTCCTCCCTACCTATAAACCCATTTCATCACAGTTCCATATATGGTCTACTCCATAAGAATGTTTATTGTAAGCACTAGAAAGTGTTTCATAGAACTTCTGCACAACTGCAGGGAGAAAATTTAATGCTCTGTCTTCGTCAAGGCCCTCAACAGTATGCAATACAAGTTCTAGATGCTTTTTTTAAACCCAAACCACCATGATTTACCAAGAAACCCATCTTTGAATGTGTTTGGCCTCCCTTGACAGATTTGAGCAACTGTGGATTTGAGTTGTATCAAATCTAGCCCATGTCCCAATTGGGCCATCTCTTTACATCACTCAACCACCTCAGCCTCCTCCTCGTCCTCAGTCATAACTGTAAGAGGCCCTATACATTTTGTATGAGTCAATTCATTTATCCAATAATGTATTGATGAGGGATGAATACCATGTTTTTTTGCAGATTCCCGAACTGAGTATCCATTAAACTTTATGTCGTCAATTGCAACTAATATTTCTTCTTTTTTCCATCCTCTTATAGTGTTGATCTTTTTAGTTGAACTTGCCCCTTGGACTGTTGTTGATGGTGGTTCTGTGGGTGATGTTGTGATAACATCAACTTCAGTCGCATGGTCATCCTCAACAACATTCCTTGGGGCATTATTGACATTGACATCACCTGTCATGTCCTCATTAGATGATAGGAATCACAACTGCACACCCCTTGTCACTCTCCTACGACTTCTCCTTTTACGACCAACATAACTACCTTTTTCCATAGATGCAACAACCTATAGAATTATTGCATGCATTTAGATAAGAATATTTATAAATTATTCTTTCATACAAGGCAAAAATACTTCTGCTTTATTACAGGAAATTATCAACATGTATGTTAGTATCCTTGAAAAATAAAATATACATAATCATTTTGTTGTATGTCTTCAAAATTATCAGTTATTGTTGTTTTGCTAGCTTGTATTTACACTTAAAATGCCATGACTGTATTGATTGATTTTGTTATGCATTTCCCAACAGTGCCCCTTGTTTGGTTTGATTACTAAAAATATTGTTTGGTTGTTTTGATAACTTGTCTTTATAGTTAAGATAACATGAGAAGATATGGTAGTTACTGTTGTTTGAATTAATTTGTTTAGACTCCTGTTTGTTATCGCAATTGAATTCATTCACGGCCCCCACTGTCTCACCAAGTGGACTTGCATAATGCCTTCTAGGTTTGTTCTAGGTCTATTTTGATGTTTTACACCACTCTGGTATGTACTAGAGTCCATGGAGAAGGATCCTTTTTGAGCCTATCATTTAAAATTTTTCTATCATTATCATAGTCCTTGTATAAATGGCCTACATAGTTCAGACTCCCTAGAAATTTTTGGATTTGTGTTTTGTCTGTGATCTTGTCAGGGAAATTGTCAGTAAATTCTCCAGCATGTTGTAGTATCAGTTGACCATTTAAGACTGTATGACCAAGAAATCTAATCGAGATTTTAAATTATTCCATCTTCTTTTTTGAGACAACCAATCCATCAACCTAAAATCTTGAATTTAATCCATTATTAATTTCATGTCTCATAGGTAGTTCACACGGGGTGGACTATTGTTTCATTGTCTTGACCTCAAAATTTCCTCCTACTACAACCTATCCCTCTTAACATGCATTATCTATTTTTTTTCTATAAGGATGCACTTCTCCATAAATGGATCTCTGGTCCTCAAGGAGTTATTATTGGCCAAACCAAGCATGACATTTAATTTGACTAAGGCTCCAACTTGAGACCCCCTGAAGCACTCTTGATCACAACTTGGCACCATAACAATTTTTTCCTCATGTCACTTACAGTTGAAGTTTCTAGTCATGTAAACATTCATTTCAACTACACCTCTTATTTGTATCTTGTCTCCATATATAAGAGAGGCCATGCCTTTTTCTCAAATCAGGAAAGAATATTATCAATTTGTAAAGTTTTGAGTAATTATTGGCCTCATATATCAAATTAGATAAAGTGAATAGGAGTAATGAGGGTGAATTTAGAAAGAAATATAGGAAATTGTTTGGTAGAGGGTGCATGCATGTGTAACCTTCAGTGAACTAGAGTGTTGCTTTTGTAGGTCTTCAGATCAACCACACATTCAGTTCAACATCTAGTTAAGTTCTAAGTTCAA
Source organism: Pinus tabuliformis (assembly GCA_031772625.1). Classification (NCBI taxonomy): domain Eukaryota; kingdom Viridiplantae; phylum Streptophyta; class Pinopsida; order Pinales; family Pinaceae; genus Pinus; species Pinus tabuliformis. Next base: position 659,084,302 of record CM062816.1, on the reverse strand, counting down.
TTCAGTTCTATTTCCTCCCACTACAAGCTATCCCTCTTAACATTCATTATCTAATTTTTTTTTCTATAAGGATGCACTTCTCCAGAAATGGATCTCTGGTCCTTAAGGAGTTATCATTGGCCAAACAAAGCATGGTATTTAATTTGACCAAGGCTCCAACTTGAGACCCCCCTGAAGCACTCTTGATCACAACTTGGCACCATAACAATTTTTTCCTCATGTCACTTATAGTTGAAGTTTCCAATCATGTAAACATTCATTTCAACTACAAATCTTATTTGTATCTTGTCTCCATATATAAGAGAGGCCATGCCTTTTTTCTCAAATCAGGAAAGCATATTATCAATTTGTAAAGTTTTGAGTAATTATTGACCTCATATCTCAAATTAGATAAAGTGAATAGGAGTAATGAGGGTGAATTTAGATAGAAATATACGCTGATGTTTGGTAGAGGGTGCAAGCATGCGTCACCTTCAGTGAACTAGAGTGTTGCTTTTGTAGGTCTTGATATCAACCTCCCATTCAGTTCAACATCTAGTTAAGTTATAAGTTTAATTCAGTTCTAGTTCCTCCCACTACAACCTATCCCTATTAACATTCATTATCTATTTTTTTTTCTATAAGGATGAACTTATCCATAAATGGATCTCTGGTCCTCAAGGAGTTATCATTGGCCAAACCAAACATGGTATTTAATTTGACCAAGGCTCCAACTTGAGACCCCCTGAAGCACTCTTGATTACAGCTTGGCACCATAACAATTTTTTCCTCAGGTCACTTACAGTTGAAGTTTCTAGTCATGTAAACATTCATTTCAACTACAACTCTTATTTGTATATTGTCTCCATATATAAGAGAGGCCATGCCTTTTTCTCAAATCAGGAAATCATATTATCAATTTGTAAAGTTTTGAGTAATTATTGACCTCATATATCAAATTAGATAAAGTGAATAGGAGTAATGAGGGTGCAGTTAGATAGAAATATAGGCTATTTTTTGGTAGAGGGTGCATGCATGTGTCACTTTCATTGAACTAGAGTGTTGCTTTTGTAGGTATTCAGGTCAGCCTCCCATTCAGTTCAACATATAGTTAAGTTCTAAGTTCAATTCAGTTCTAGTTCCTTCCACTACAACCTATCCCTCTTAACTCCATAAATGGATCTCTGGTCCTCAAGGAGTTATCATTGGCTAAACCAAGCATGGTATTCAATCTAACCAAGGCTCCAACTTGAGACCCCCTGAAGCACCCTTGATCACAACTTGGCACCATAACAATTTTTTCCTCATGTCACTTACAGTTGAAGTTTCTAGTCATGTAAACATTCATTTCAACTACAACTCTTATTTGTATTTTGTCTCCATATATAAGAGAGGCCATGCCTTTTTCTCAAATCAGGAAAGCATATTATCAATTTGTAAAGTTTTGAGTAATTATTGACCTCATATATCAAATTAGATAAAGTGAATACACTAGTAGAAAATGAAAAATTAGTGACTAGGTGACTAAAAACGTTAGTCACCATAGCTTTTCCAAGTGAAATACTACCAAAAATGAGCAATCTTAAGTGACCGAACTAAAAACGACTAACATAAATCACTAATTTAGTCGTGGGTTAAAATATGTAACTAGATAATAAGTAATACAACAAAAAATGACTAACATGAATGACTAATTTAGTCTAAGAACAAAATACAACTACCTAACAAGTATTGCAATAATATGAATCAATCTTTTATGTCAGTCATCTTAATTGTGTCAAGCAATCTAAACTTACAAGTGATAGGGGATTGACAGATTATTAAAGATTGGTTGAAATTTTATCCTTCCTTAAACACTTCTTCATCCTCACATGGCGTATAGGTGAGCCAACTTTGCATTATTTATCTCTAATAATTTGTATTTCTAAAAATATATTTTTAATAAAAAAATTATTTTATGTATTTTTAAAAAGTCTATTCATTGAATTTAATTGGATCTAGTTCCAATTTGAAATTAATTTGGAGAGAAATTTTAATTTTTAAGACTATAGTGTCAAATAAAAAATACTTTAATTTCATATTAATTGACCTAGATCCATCTTAACCATGGATCTATCAAGCGCCGAGAGGGATCCAATCTCTCGAGGTACAGACTTTTTTTTCTAGTACAAAACTTGAAGAAATGTTTACACCTCGAGAGATTGGATCCCTCTCAGCACTTAATAGTTATAGGGTTAATATGGATCTAGGTTGGTTATATAATACTATATAATATCTATATTTGTATTTGTGTCTCTCTGTTATTCCCTCTCTCTATCTCAACCCCCAAACATACACACACTCTCTCTCCCTCTCTTCCCCTTATCTATCTATCTCTCTCTTCCCCTTCTCTCCATCTATTTATATATCCCCCTCTCTATTCCCTCCCACTCTCCTCTCTCCCTCACTCTCTCTCCATGACTCCCTTGTCACCCCCTCTCTCTCTACCTTTCTCCCTCTATGTTTTTCTTGTTCCCTCCCTCTCCTGCCCCCTCCAATTCCATCTCCCTCTCCTCATCCCTATCTTCTTTCCCCTCTATCCCGTATCACCCACCTCCCTCTATCTCTCCCCCCAAATCTCTCTCTCTCTCTCTCCAACTCTATCACTATCTTGCCCCCTACCTGTCATTATCCATCTCTCTCCCTTCCCCTTCTCTCCCTATCTCTATCCTCTCCTCTTCTTTCACTTCCCTCCTCTCCTCTCTCCCTCACTCTCTCTCCATATCCCCCTTCTCACTCCTCTCTCTCTCCACCTCTATCTCTCTATGTATTTTTTCTTTCCTCCCTCTCTTTCCCACTCCAAATCCATCTCTCTCTCTCTCTCTCTCTCTCCCCCCCCATCATTCTCTCTTTCTCTCTCTCTCTCTCTCTGCCCTCCAACTTTTTCACTATCTCTCTCCCTCTCTCCGCCCCCTCCCCAACTCTCTCTTCAATTTGATCACATTGTATTGTGCTTAAGAAATGATCTAAATTAAGAAAACTTAATTGGTTTTAAAATATCAAACCTAAATGTTTGGAGCAATCATATCGAAGAAAATAAAATAATGAAAAACTTAAAAAAAAATCATGCACTATATTTAATCTATTATAATTAGTCAATTTTCTTGCTCTCATCCCTTGGATCGTTAGCTAAGACGGATCTATGTCGGTTATATATATATATATATATATATATATATATATATATATATATATCTATATATATATATATATATATATATATATATATATAAAGAGTCGGCATAGATCCATGTTAGCTTAATCTTATTAAAACCTTAATTTAATTTCTATGGGAATTTAGATATATCTCAAATTGTAACATTTTCCCTTTTAGATTCAATTAAAAAAATGTTTTTAAATTAAATTAAATTAAATATTTTTACTATGAAATAAGTTATAGTTTTTTGTCATGTGGTATTAATAAACCATGGTATTGGCCCATGGTATTGTAACAAAGCCGATTTACAAGTTAATATCCATGGTAAAGAGAGGGTGAATATCCATGGTTAACAATATTGTCATATTGTTATAAAATATTTTGATTGTGAAATAATTTATGTTTTTTGGGCATGTGGTATTGATAATCCATGGTATTAACCCATAGTACTGTAACAAAGGCTATTTTTTACAAGTTAATAATATCTTGTCATATTGTTATAGAATATTTTGGTTGTGAAATAAGTTATGGTTTTTGGACTTGTAGTATTGATAAGCTATGGTCACAAGTTAATAACAAAATCAAAATATAACAAATTGAATTTTATTATGTTTATTAATTTAACTTTTTATTATTAATTGAGGCCATATTTAAATGTTTACACTCATCCCAATATTATTTTTAACTTCTTCTTCTTCTTTTTAATTTAGCATCTTACACAAAAATAAAAAATTCTTATTAAAAATAAATCATTTAACCCAATTTCAATTTATATATTTTATTTTATATTATAAATATTTCTTTTATTTTTTCCATTATAAATATTTATTTTCTTTTTCATTTCCAGTCTAGTGCTCAGTCCAAATAAAATATTCACATATTACAACATCACATTGTAGCACTGCTTTTTTCTCTGCCTTGTTAATATCTGCAAGGAAATGCCAGAAGAAGGAAGACCATGAATGTGATCTATGGATTTCATGGGATTCAAACCCGAGATGGAGTTTCAACGATTAGATGGAGGAAGGGCAAGGTCATTCGACATGGAGACTTTGGCTATTTGTACATGGGTATGAATTTGGACTCTAGAGAGTTCTTCCTTTTTACTAAAGATGATTTTTGTTCTTATGGGTAAACAATTTCGAGGTTTTAAATGATCAAAGAATAAATTTCATGTAGAGTTAAGGATTTAATGATCATGATAATTTAGATCTTGATTGTGGCCAACAATTCATCAAAAGACAATGCAGATCTTGTTTGCGGTCAACAATTCATTAAAAGATAATGCAGATCTTGGCCAACAATTCATTAAAAAAAATGCACAAGGAAACATTTTTCATGTCCTTATTGTACAAAGGGTTTAATGATTATGATAATGCAGATCTTGATTGCGGCAGACAATTCATCAAAAGACAATGGAAAAGTAAGCATTTTTCATGTACTTATTATACGGATCTTGATTGTGGCAAACAATTCATCAAAAGACAATGGAAAAGTAAGCATTTTTCATGTACTTATTATACAAATTAGTTCACTCTTCCCTAACTTTTCTAAGTTAGAAATTTTGTTTTTTCTTTTAACCTTTTTTAGTGGTTGATTGCGCCGAGAGGCGCTCTACAACCCAGTGTTGGGGTAGATCTCACATAAACATGTAAACATAAATGTAAACGATAAACATGTAAACTTAAACGTAAATGTAAACATTTAATGTGTAATGTTTAACATTCAACATTTTTAATCCCCTATTTAGAAATCAAACTAATTATTATTATATATAAACACAATATAAATTTAAAATATAAAGATGTTTATGAACACTAAAATAATAGTTATGGTAAATAAATAAAAATATAAATAAACTCAAGGTATGGTAAATAAATATAAATATAAATAAACTAGAGGTATGGTAAATAAATAAAACCTCTTTTTATATTTAGTCCATAAACCTATTTATATTTAAAGAAGACTAAAAAAAAAGTTTTATTTAGGTGAAGCCTATGGGCCAAATACCATGGGCCAAATTACCAAATTATTATTAATACCATGCAAAAAAAATTATTAACCACAATATTAATATTAATAAAAGTAAAGATGACACGTGGTGTTGACCCATGGCATTCAAGTGGAATGTAGCCTATTTGAAGGGGGGAATTAAACTAGAATAGATCCATCTTTACTGTGCATCTACTAGGCATCGAGAGGGATCAAATATCTTGATATGCAAACTAGAATAGAGTGAAAAAAGATTTGATCCCTCTCGGTGCTTGGTAGATCCAGAGTAAAGATGGATCTATGCTGGTTGTTTGTGTAATGGAATCTACCATGACCAAATTCAAACGGCTCGAGTGATGCAAGCAAATTTTCTGGTAGGATGCAAAAACTAGACCTTTCTCAAACTCTGTTACATGAAATTAAAATTTCTTGTAATCATGAACATAAAATATTTTCTGTTTCATCCTTAGATTTTGATCTCAATGCATATTGTTTTAAACCATGTTACTATATTTTAAGTAGAATATACTTAGATTCATTAAACTTTACAACTCTCCAAAGATTAGGTTAATTTCACCTAAAAAGAAGGAACTTTTGAATGGATTTTTCAATTTAGACTCAATGCTTACAGAAAATGATTAAAAATGGAAGAACCCAAATAGTCTGATAACTTTTACCCACCCATCAATTTCCAAGACCTTTGCTATTATTCCGAACCTAAACAGAGAGAGTAGAAGAATAAGAGTAGCACGGATGAGGTGGACCCTGACTTGCTTTATACTTTTCAAAAGTTTGGCATGCCCTTGACTAGAAGAAGAGATTGACCAACATTGTTGTAGATGTCGTTTTTTACAGTGTTTTCATTACTACCATGCATAGGTAGACTTTTGGCAATTGAAGTTATCTTTTGTTCATTATAAGAGGTAATTCAGGAGTATCTTGATCTAGTTAGGAAGTAGCTTGGCAAGTTTGGTCCTCCTACTGATAACTATTATGCTACATTGTAAAAAACATTTTATAGTGATAGCTCCTTCTATTAAATCCCCAAGCACACTTTGTCATCCATTGAAATATCCACTTACTTAAGGATGAATGAGATGGAGACCAGGCAGTTTGAGAGGATTCTTATTGTTGTATATGATAGGAGTTCTGAGAGGTGAGAGGAGTTCTGTGACATATAGATGCACTACACCATTTTATGACACCAATCATCTCCATGCCATAGTAGTGGATCTCTATTGCACCAACGGAGAAACGATAAAGTATTACACTGTAAATAATTGGTATGTCGAGGATGAGGAATACAGATGTGGGATTTATAATTTTATTACAAAAATAGGTTTGTGCGATGGAGACAAATCAAAGATTTCATGGACCTGAGTAGAGATTGGTTTGAAAATCACCTGGAAATACTCAAGAATTGTTTTGAAAGGCGATGATGCAATTGGAGAGTTCTATTCTGTTGCCTTAAAAAACAACTATCAATAGAGGGGACAAAGATGATCCATATAGCGAAGAATTGCAGGAGTAGGATTGTTTCTAAAATTATATCTATAGGCAAGTCACAGAACTACTATAAAGGATTAGTGCAAGTGCAACCAAATTCTCATAATGCAAGGATTTTTTCAAACTGTGATTCGATGCTCATCGGTGACCACGCGGCTGAAAATACTTATCATTACATTCAAGTACAATTTGAGTTTCATTCTAAAGTATCTAATTTAATTTATTGATAGTCCTTCTTGTGTCCTCGTCTCTCTTAATTTCATTGTGGTAGGATTGGAATGGGTTAAAAAATCAAAATATCATTGAGTAAAATAGACACCCACATGTCATTGTGCATACTCTCTATTTTTTATACAATTAGAAGTGAGCAATATGATGTGCGCACAACTAAAAATCCTAGAAGGCATGATGAATCCAGTCTTAGCATGGAGATCGAAATCAAGGATCATAAAATATCAATAAATTTGTGATATAGAGTAAAAAACACAATAAAATATTCTATGCCATCATTATCTATTTATTGCAAGATACTACTAATATTTCATAATTTTCATAGATGGTGGTTGTCATGAAGATGCCCTCAAGAAAAGTTACTGACTTGAAGATAAGATGGTTAGTGCAACTATTTACTTTAAATGGGCTAAGTTTAGGTAATTAAAACTAGTTTGAAAATCACTAGAAACACCACCCCCACATCATTTTATTTCCAATTGTACAAGATAATATTGAATAAAATTATGAGCACTTCCATTTAAATTGACCATACATAAAATAACAAATAAGTTTGATGCTTTTAAAAACTATATCTATCATTAAATATAATATATAACAAGGATGGCTCATAATTTTAAAGGCTATATCCATCACCAACTAGAAGATAAGAGTTACTGAGATGAGAAAAAGTTTGTCTTGATATAACATGTAAACGTCATATTACTTATAACTCATGCATATTGTATCTTATTGCGCATATGTTAATTGTATAACTTCAATTCGGTAATTTTTTACATTTACATTATCAAATATGTAGAAGTTACATTACACTAGCTTAAATTCACACAGAAATAAAATATCATTTTCACACTAGTTTACTTATAACTCATGCATATTGTATCTTATTGTGCATATGTTAATTGTATCACTTCAATCTGGGTAATTGTTTACATTTAAATTGTCAAATATGTAGAAGTTACATTACACTAGATTAAATTCGCACACAAATAAAATATCATTTTCACAATGGTTTAAAATTTCCCCTTGGTTGGTGAAGAACCAATTCAATGCTATTTTTGGTGGAATGTTAAGCTATTAACCGAAGATAAAAAAATGTTAGTCTCTTAAATGACTGAAAAAGGATATTTAGAATGTTATATAGAAGTTACGTTTCACGTAGCTATATCTACCCCGACATAACTATAATATTCCAACTCCATTTTTAAGTTACATTTCATGTAGCTATAGAAGTTACATTTATTTGTTTTAGATAGAAGTTACATTTTACATAGCTATATCTACAGTGACATAACTATAATATTCCAACTCCATTTTTTCACACTTTTCAATATTTTAAAGATTTGTCTATGTTAGTGTGATTATGCAATTAATAGTTGATATTGTTTAAGACATCCCCTATCTTCAACATTTTGAATTCTTAAGTGGGATCTTCGGTAGGTTTTTTTTACTACCATATATCATGTTTTAAGTAGATGGTGTTTTATAATTCACCCAAGAGACTTTAGGAGCAACCTTGAATTGCATGCTTGTTTCCATTATACATCTAATATTTGCAACCTTTTCCACGTGAAGAACCCAATAGCCCATGTTGAACATGAAGCAAGTACCTCAAAAATTGGGGAATATCAGTTATTCTATTTCCATAGGGGGATAGATCCAGAGAAGGCAACGACAACTATCATAAATGGATTTTGTCGGGTTGTATTTAATGAAATCCCACTAGAATTTGCTACTAAAGTAAATCAATTGATGAATTTGAAGCTTGAAGGTAGTGTTGAATAGGTGTTGCAAGGTATCTCTATAACACTATCTATCTACATGATTATAATTCCATGAGATGGTGTCTCAATAACACTATTGTCTAGTGACAGGTGCTAGATGTAGATAACTTTCTCATGTCCTACAGGTAAATCATATCATTATATTTCTATGAAATCTTGGAATGTGTTCAAAGTTTGTCTCAGATAAGGAAATATGTATGTACTCTTGAATTTATCTATGTTGTAATAAGATCAAGAATAAAGTTTTCATTGCAAATAATTGGGATCTACCATGTAAGTTTATTTTACTACATGAAATTCTTGATTTTTTAGATCCCAACTAGTTAGGGTTGAATTTACTTTTGTTGTAATGAGATTAAGAATAAAGTTGTCATTTTAATCACTAAAATATACCATGTAAGATTTATTCACTACATGAAATTGTTTATTTGTTAGAGCCCAACTTATTAGGATTATGAAGAGTCCTCTTTCATGACAATATTTATGAATTCTCTATTCTTGCTCAAAGAATTACATATTACAGAAAGGTGGAAAATAAATGAGATGCAGTTGAATGGTTTCTATTTTAAAATGTGTGGAGGGAGTATAAAATCATTTCAGTTGCATTCAAATATTTTGGAGCACCCACTAAAGTGCTTCATTTTCCTCCTAGTTAATTCCATTTCTACTATCCCAATGCTTCTAGAAGTCCTTCTCCAAAGTGATCTCTTAACTATCTTGGAGGGAAATTGATTACTTGATTGGAACCCACATATTACAATTTGATTAGGAGCAAGGGATGAGAAAGCTTCATATTCTTCAATATATTCCACAAGTTAAAAGCATATCAAATGATTGCCTTTCTATTTAATTGATATGACAATCACTCGAAAATTTGTTAGGATTTTAAGACCTTTTTCAATGAATTTTTTCTTCTTCTGAAAGTTATGTTCTCAATTAAAGAAATTAAAGAAAAGGCGAGAATGATGCAATGGAAGGATTTTATGTTTTAGTGCCTAAGAATTCCTTGCTAATGTGAAGGGCTTGGTATTTTCTTGACTCAAGATTAGTTTCATTTGACTTCCTAGCGTTTCTTTTAATTTCATTTTTGTTGTGTTTATATTGTTATCCTTGAAGTTGGTGATCTACTGTGTGTGTAATAGGAAGTATTAACTACTAAGAACTCTCAAAGGTGATATTGATGGATGACTAACTTTAAATGTCCCTACTTGACACTTTAGTATTACATGATCATGCAAATAAATTATTAATTAATATTAAAGGGAAGATGATTAATGTGCATCATTTCTTGGCTTGTCATATAATTACTACATTCCCCCCCCCCCCCCCCCAATAATATATTTGAGGCTACTTTTTGGTTGTTACTTGTGGAGCTTCCCTTTGTCTGAGACAAAAATCGACGATAAATGTCCAGTGCATTTCCATTTGACATCATCAAAGAGGAATTCACCAAAATCAGTAGAGGACATTGAAGCAATTGGTATAATGAGCAGATAACCACTAGAGAAACATTGAGGCACCATAATTTCTTGTGTATTTAGATTCACTCGAAATTAACTAGTCACAAAAAGTACCTTTTTTATGAATATTTTCATGTATACATAAATATTAAAAACACAATTTCAGACTAATTATTCAAACTAATAATAATTTGATAATCATAATTTATAATTAAATAGTATAATATAATTAATATTATAGGACACAACTATAGGGTCTGATTGTGAGGGGCATTGTGACAATATATGTACACTTCTCATTGTATTAGACAATCATCTCTCAGAGTGTGATATCCATCCAACAAAATGTACTCCCAGAGGCCATTGTGGGATTGAAATTTTTTCTTTCAATGGACAAGTGGTGATATATTTTCTTAGGCCTTAGTTTTATGCTTCCCTAAGGTTTTGACACTACTCACAGCTAGCACCTTCATTCAACCAAGTGAGGTAATCATCTTGGAAAGTTGAATCATTTTGTCTCCACAATCCAATATGATGTTGGATCAATCTCATGATCCTAAAAACATAGGTCATAATAGCGAGGAACTTTTAATGTGGGCAAAAGAATATCCAAATTTAAGGAACATGACTCTTTTAGAACAAGCAATAAGGATATTATTTACATTGAAATTTATTTAATTATTTATTATTATTATTTTTTGTTCCACAAGTTATCAATTGCCCAATATTTTGAACATGTAACTTAGTTGGTATGATTGTGCCTAAGGTTTTGTTGAAGGTTGAATACTAAGTTCCTAAGGTGTTATTTTCTATGGTGATGTTTTATTTGCTTTGTTTATACATGTCATCTAGCCGCATAGTGGCCATTATTGAATGTTGAGGTATATGTCGTATAAATCTTTTATAATCTACTTTATTTTATATTCAGATATTCAAGTATTCATCATCTTTCATGTCTTATACTCTGCATTTTATCTTCTTTCATTTTCAGGAGAGGAACTCAATATTGATAGTAAGAAGCAGCAATTGAAGAAAAAGGAGAACAATAACACTGGAGCGACAAATGCAAAATGAGAGAGAGAAGAGAATATGTCTAGTGATACACTTAGAGCCAATATCTTGCATAAGACACACTCATAGAGACTCTTGCATAAGACACACTCATAGAGACTAATGGTCAGGCCTTTAGAGTTTGTGAATTCACTTGAAATGCTTTGGCAACACAACGATAATGTTTTGAAATGATGAAACAATATTTCATGTGTAAATTGTAGTCCAACCGATATTAAGTTGGAAACTCATATTGTAATACTTGATATTTTATATAATAAAATTTATATGGTTGAAATTATTTTTATTTGCACTTGATATTATTTAGTCTTGTAATTAACATATGTAACTTTGCGTTATCATATTGGATAAACATGCACATTGTATAACATTTTTTTAAAAATTTAGTCACAAAATCATACTAATTAATTTATGTTGATTAATAATGAATACATAAGATCAAGCTAAAACTACTAAATTAGTAGGTTATATTAATTAATGATGAACATGAATAAAATAAATATATGACTAAAATAGTCAGTTATAATGATTATGAATGAAATCAAATGAAATGAATAGAAACTATTAAATCAGTCGTTTATTTAATGAATATGAAAATACCAAAAAAAGATAAATGACTACTGCAAACGATAATTTTTTTAATAAAATGATGACTAAATTTTGCATATATACGACTATTAGTAGCTAATTTACAGTATCTTATAACACGATTAAAATTTAGTCATACTTCTTTGGTCATTAATTGGTTTTAAATGATGACTAAAATTTGCATATATATGACTATTAGTAGCTAACTTACAATATCCTATAACACGACCAACATTTTGGTCATTAATTGGTTTTCTCAAGGATTCATATAGTAATATATTTTGTTGTATATTTGGTCATTTATTGCGACAATTAGTGACTAAACCAATGAAAAATTAATGACCAAATTAATGACTAAATATACTACTAGATGTTAAAATTGAGGAATGACTAAGCTAAAAATGACTAAAAGTTGGTCGCGTATAAGATACTGTAAATTAGCTATTGTTGGTGACTGACTGAAAAATGGTTGTTTATATTCAAATTTTAGCTGTTTTTTTAGTAATTAATTAGTCATTTTGTACTAGTGATAGAAGTAATGATGGTGCAGTTAGATAGAAATATAGGTTGTTGTTTGGTAGAGGGTGCATGCATGTGTCACCTTCAGTGAACTAGAGTGTTGCTTTTGTAGGTCTTCAGATCAGCCTCCCATTCAGTTCAACATCTAGTTAAGTTCTAAGTTCAATTCAGTTCTAGTTCACCATGTGTGATCTATCAAGGGGAGGGTGTTGCTATCTATTTTATTAGATTGTGCTTGTATAATAGTTTCCAATTATGCATGCTTGATTCTTCCAATTGAGGTGCGCCTATTTGGTGTTTAGAATAAGGTTAGGGCTTGACCAGGTCACCTTCAGTTCTTCATGCATGTGAGTAACTGCATTCCTCATCTTCTCATTCTCTAAGATGTAGGGCACGTTAGTTTGTTGTTGGCATGCTTTATGTTTTGAGCTATACTATTATAACTTACTACTTTTCAAGTCTAATAAAACAACCAAGCAGATTTGATAGATTTGTCTTCCATGTATTTTCTGTTAGCAGCATGTGCTTGTAGATTAGCATATTTGAAGATTGCTATTTTGATAGGGTTTTAGTTTTAAAGTTAACCTAGGATCTAGTTATCATTTTATGGTGGAGGAATCTACGCAGGCTACACTTCTTTTGAAGTTTCCATTGAGATTTGTTTATCACTAGTGAAGTATGACAAAGGGGCCTACTATGAACTCCTTTTGTAGTTGGACTACATAGATCCGATGGCATCTATTCGGATCTTTGTCCAATCTCTGGTGAATACCTCAATATGTGATTTGGGTCCATGGGCATATATGAATGATGTTGTGCTCTTACTCATTTTATAGATCTCACTTTTATGCAACTAGTTGATGGAGCAAGAAGATGAAACTTGAAGCAGATACGCCCCATTTTCAGGAAGGGTGTGGTTTTATGATCCATTTTCAGCCTAGATCTCACATGTGGTCACTCCCTCTCTTTGATCAAAAGCATCTTCCATGTATTTTCTGTTAGCAACATGTGCTTGTAGATTAACATATTTTAGGATTGGTATTGACCAAGTGTCTTCACCAACAGCTATAGAAAAATAGACAAAATATATATTTTCTTGAAACTAAAACTATAAGAATTGAAACTGAAACTGAAACTGTAAGAATTGAAACTTTAATAACTATGAGAAATGAAAATAGAACTATAAGAAAAATGTGTTGTAATTGATATAACTAACCTGTATATACTGGCAATTGTTCTGTGATGTTTTGTCTTCAAGGTTGGTGAATAGTTTGAAAGCATAACATACAACTTCAACAATGGTTGAACTTCTTTTATAGTTTTTGGCACTTTGATTTAATTCGTGGTAGGGATGGACATGGATTGCAATGGCTTCATTTTGAATGTGTGATCTGGATTTATTTTGATGTGATCCATTGGTTGGGAATTTGTTATTTGTTGATCCATGTGCTTTGATCTATTTTAATGAGAAATAGAATGGGTTGGGTGTCATTTATTGAAGTTATTGGGTTGGGTGTCATTTATTGAACAAAGTGGGTTTAAATGTTATTAGGTTGGGTGTAATTTATTGAACATAGGGGGTTTAAATGTTAAACAACACAGCAATTATGAATGACATACATTCACTTTTATTATGTGTAGGTATGGATATTTATTTGGGATACAAAGCTTCAGTTCTGATGAGTGGGAGTTGAAGTGACTGCTACTTTGTACTTCTGGAATAGACCATTTTGGAAGGATTTATGGTTTTATCTGTTTTCTAGTTGGGTCAATATGGTTTGCACTCTTAAGTATTAAGATACTATTTATGGATAGTTGTGGGCCTAGTCAATGTTTTGGGAAATTTTGGACATAAATTAATACTTATTTGCACTTAATGTTATTTATCTTTGTTTAAATATTGGTTGCAAAAGTCTCAATTTTTGGTGGTTTGGTGGGACCAGTACTATATCAATTACTGGTCCTTGCACAACATTAGACATCTCTCCCCTAGTTGTTGTCTTTCCTGTTTTAATTGGTTAGTTAGTCCTTCCTTTTTTAATTGGTTAACTAGTCCAGGAGATAGTAATCATTTGCTTTACTTTGTTGAAGTTGTGTTTTTGGTCTCGGGATTTGGCCCTCTCCTGCTTTTTATTAATAGAAATAGTTTTTATTGATAGAAAAAACAGATGTAAGGGATTGGGCCTTTCTTAGTTTTGATTAATAGAAATGTCACTATTTTTGATTCGTTGAAATATATATATATATATATATAACATTAACATTAATTTGTTTTTAATACAATGTATCATAAATATACTAAGTGAATAACTGAGATTAAAAATATTGATATTATTTATTTTGCTTCTAATTTTATCTAAAAAAATTAAAATTGATAAATTAAAAAATTGATACTCTATTTTATTATCAATTTTTTAATTTATCAATTTTAATTTTTTGTAGATAAAATTAGAAGCAAAATAAATAATATCAATATTTTTAATCTCAGTTATTCACTTAGTATATTTATGATACATTGTATTAAAAACAAATTAATGTTAATGTTATATATATATATATATATATATATGATTAGATTTCTATTAAAATTAAATTTGATTACATGTAGTTGTATGCTCTGATATGCAAAAAAATACTATATGTTGATGACAGTACTAGGAAGATCTCCATCTTCTATACTTACATAGACCATGTATAAAAAATGTAGTGAAGAAAGTTCGCTATAGAAAGAGACAATAGATTTGTAAAAAATTCATAAACTAAAATAATTCAGACATGTCAACAAAAATAATAATATTGGAAAAGTGTTGGATCTGTGTAACACATCCATAACTAAAACTTTAAAATGCATAATATCCATTTGGCATTGGAGTCCTTGCTTAGAGAAATTGTCTACCATTGTATTTTGAAACATGTAGATGTGAGAAAATTGAATTTCTTTGAATTTAGACTTCAAATCTTTAATCTGCTGCATCCAATTACATAGAAGCGGTGGGGAGAAAGTGGAGTGGTTATTGATCCATTCAACTGAAACTTTGGAGTCGCAAAAAATGAACAAATTGGTGAGACCAATCCTTTTGTCACAATGTAATAATCCCCACACACTGGCGAGACCAATCCTTTTGTCACAGTGTAGTAATCCCCACACTGCCATGATTTCAACCCATGTGTTTGTACTAGGGTCATAGAACTAGAACATATGCAAATTTATATTTCCTTGAAAAGCAATGTGTGCCCCATATCCACTAATCATAGAATTTATTGCGCCGTCGAAGAATCATGTGGGAAGATTGAAACTACTACATATGTGATCATATAATCTGCATCGAGATTTAAAAGGCGATAGACCATATTCCTCAAAATAAACACATATTTTATGGTAAATTTTATTAAAGTCAAAAAGATAATCCTCAAATATTACAAAATTACAAGAACTCTAAATATCTCAAAATATACAATCCCATTTATATATATAAACATATATTAAAAAAATAAAATCCCAAAAACTCTTTAATTTATTTTTTAATTATTAAAAAAATAACATATATTTATATATAAAATATAAATAACACATTTTAATTCAACCAAAAATAAAATATGATGGCATTATGCTTTATATTGGAAACGCTAGTAAATTTAAGTTGCTTATAAAATTTAATAAGATAAGGATTAATTTAAATTGCTTATAAAATTTAATAAGATTAATTTGGCTAAATTTAAATTTATTAAAATGTGAAATTTTATAAAATATAATTATATAAAAAAGACGAACAATATAGTATTAAATAAAGATGAATTAGATAGAATATATTTTATTATTAAAATTAATATAATAAATAAATTTGTTTTTATTGATGCTATTATTTTTTAGAAATTACATTAAAAAAACTATAAAAATTGTTTTTTACTTCATAACTTTTTTTAATAAAAATAAAATTAAATTTGGCATTAATAAAATATCAAATCAATTAAAATAACACGATGCACTATCTATTAAAATTTCTTGGACATCTTATAGAGTTTTATTCTTATTGATTATATGTATTGATACTTCCAATCTGAAATACATAGAAATATATTCAAGCCACAATAATAAAAAAATATGTACATGAAGTTCGCATGTCTACCGAAGTGGAGATGGTATGAGATGTATTCGATTTTTTGTTAATAAAAATATAAAAGGGGAAATCTCCGTAGTAGAAGTATTATATTATAACACTATCGTACAATTCGTTGCGTCAATCGACAACGAACTAGCATGAAGTTTACAAATGTTGTGTATAGCAACTATGTTGTGTATGAACTAGCATGAAGTTTACAAATATTGTGTATAGCAATTATGTTGTGTATAGCAACTATTATGTATAGCATGTATTGAACCAAGGTACCAGGGTGAGGTGGGCAATATTGCTCTGTCTTAACTACCCAGGACAACAATGTGGTACATTTTCAATATATGAAATGTTTGATTCTTTTTAATTGAAAAAATTGTGTTTAAGTAGTTTTTAAATATATATAGTTAAAATTAGACCATAAAATTTGTGGGACCAAAACTTCTCACTTAATTATTAATAATATTTTGTCTAAATAAACAATAGTGGTGACCATTTTAATTAAAATGTTGTAATACTAAGATGATATAATCCCATTTTACATAAAAACTAAAACCTCCGGCCTAACCATTAAACCACATTCTACATAAATAAACAAAACAAGGGAAGCTGCATCGCAGCAAGTCCCTGCCAAGTTACTTTTACAAGTTAGTGCCACTGCATTAAAGAGTTGCCCAGCAACAATGTACATGAATCACTGTTAAAAAATAGTTAACAGGCTTTGGCCTAGCTGTAGAGCTTCTGATACAAAGTTTTGGTTGTGTGTAGTCTTCATAAGCTCCCTTGCCATGTCATGAGAAGAGATGACTAAGACGAGCTTGGAGCCGAATGAAAGGCATTCAGAAAATATCTCTTTGCTAAAGCAAGTTGAAATTATAAACTTTATGAAAAAACTTTCAAGGAGCTTAGCCATCATATGCAGGTAAACATTGAAAACATTGATGTGAGAGGTAAGTTTCAATATTCAAGTAAATTCGATATATTATATTAAGTTTCGATAGTTACAATTTAATGAAATCAACGAACCAAGGCAGGGAGGCTGCATCGCAGCTAGTCCCTGCCTTGGGGATTGGTTACATTCTCATTGCCAATAAAGCTTATCCGTTACAGAGTTTCATATCAGAACAGGACATGAAAAGAATAGACAAATCCATGTAAATCCTACTGGTTTCGCGATTCAAGGGAACTCAAAGATCTTTCAACACCTGAATCTAAGCAATGGAGGAACGTGAAAAATACTAAAACAAAAGATGCAAAATCAAAATGCAGTTTAGTGACAGAAGTCATACTTCTCCTTGATCTCCTTTGTAATGGTTTTAAGATGGTGCTGGTCAATATAGAAGGCGATGATGAAAACAGAAAGGTGGGTAAGTTGGACCGAAGTATGTGCTCCACTCGATTGAAACGCCCGATTATTATGATTATATTCAAACTGCCACAAACAGCACCAACTCCAGACTGTGTAAGCTAGGCAAAGTGCTTAGTGCTAGTTACTCGCTCCGATCGGAGTTACCACCTACCGGTAACTAGAAAAATAGACCGATGGTTGGAACTGAGAAACAATGTGACATACTGCCGCTACCTCTGCTTCTGGTGGTGCTGTTGCTACTACTGATTCTGGTTCTACCTGGCTAAAGCAAGCAAGAGCAAAATGGCTAGGCTATACAAACAGGGCTATCAACCTAGACACAAGCACTTCTCAGCTAGCACGGACCAACCGAGCTATCCACATCATTCCAGCGATGAACACCACCCAAGATACACTGGTCAAGATACAGATACCGGAATCAAGCAGGCAGTATAGACACCGCCAAGCTCACTAGATAAATGGATGGATACTGAGGAACAAAGATACCTTGATTAAGCATGCTTTGAGAGATGCAAGTTGATTTAGGA
Organism: Pinus tabuliformis; assembly: GCA_031772625.1. Taxonomy (NCBI): domain Eukaryota; kingdom Viridiplantae; phylum Streptophyta; class Pinopsida; order Pinales; family Pinaceae; genus Pinus; species Pinus tabuliformis. The sequence continues at coordinate 659,065,968 of CM062816.1, read as the reverse complement.
TTCAGTTAATTTTTAAATTTCAAATCTCAATGTTGGATTCACACCCCGACCCTCGATTTCTACAGCGAACCAAAGGCCCATTGAGCTCGAGTTTTTCGATTATTCGATTAGGAATATGCGCTCCGTGGAATAGTTGCAATTCATGTAACTCCACCGCTTCTTGACATTATTTATCTTTGAGTTTTCGCACATGTCAAGAGGTTCTATAAATAAAAACAGTGAATTTATTAATGATGAAAAACATGACTGATGACGAGAATATGATGAAATGAAAAATTTAAAAAACAATATACTTCCCTATTCTGACGTGGACGAAGTCTATATGGGGCAACCAAATAACGTGTTCATAGTGCAAAGAATATCTCTAGTTGACATTATTAATTCTCAGCGAATTTTTTTTTTTTATGGTAACCTCTTGGGTGGAAATCTATTAAGATCCATGGAAGTTAAGTTTACATGATTTTGTAGTAGGTACCGATTACAAGAATCCCTTACCCTCTTTGTAATTTTTTAAAGAATGTTACAAAGCTCAGAAAATTCAAGCAAATCCCGCACTTTTCATGGTTCTCGTAATGCCTGCCACGTTTTTTCGTGCATGTCCTACACCCGTGTCGTTGTGTCGTTGTATTCGGAAGTCGATCCGCTGCATCTCATTAGACACGTCAATACCCTCCTTCGTCACCTTGAATTGTGATTGACTCTCGATATTTTCAGTTTTTCTTTGCAATCTGGGAGCAGCTAGGTTGAACACTGACTGAAATCCTAGGTAGAGGTTCTGTGTCTGCACTGTGTCTGCAATTTGAGCCTCGGAGATCGTGAGCTGTTACATGATGCATGTCTTTCGTTTGTCATGGGGTTTTTAGGTTTTTTGGACATGAAGGAAATGAGCAGAGAAATTCAATCTGTGGCAGTTACTGGGATGCAGAGGGCTTGCAAAGGGAGAGATTCAATCTGTGGCAGTTACTGGGAGGCAGAGGGCTTGCAAAGGGTGAGGAAGAATTAAGAGAGGAGCTAAAGAGGCAAATCCCATCTGGTGGGCAGTCCCCAAGTTTAGCTGGACAGGAGCAAAATGGAGAAAAAATGGAACCCAACAATCCCGCAGGTACATTTTGAGTGAAATCCATGGATTTGTAATCGTCCCAGTTTAAAGTTTTCCTCTCTGGGCTCTGTTGTTGCCTTGTTCTGACAATACCCAAATGCTCTGACTGACGAATTTTTGCAAAATATAGTTAGATGTAGTATAGTGCACAGAATGCCCAAATTACATGACCTAATGAAAATGTTTTGGACAATATGTATACAAAACCAGGTGATTTTTTTAACACCGGTACGTACCCTGAGAGTATCCACTGCCCATGGCGATTTGGCCAAAAAATGCAAGGCCAGAGTTAAGCCCACAGCAGAAGTTTCATGGCCAGCAAAGAGGATGTTGAGTATGAGATCCAGTATTTGTTCAGTCGAAAGCCTTCCATCATCCATGACATTGCTGAGGAGGTCGTCGTAGTGTATGTCTGGATGTCTTTTTCTCTCGTCCATGGCCTTTTTCACAAAGTCCAGTATCTTTACTCTAGACTGCCAAACAACACGAGAACTCTCAGCAACATAAAACCTAAATTGCTTAGCAACACCATAAATTGCTAAGTCCCTGTTTTCTACAGCACAATTAAAGAACTTTTTAGCAATATATTCAGAATTTTTTTTTATAGCTATGCTTCAGTGATCGCTTTATATTTAGATTTTTACACCAAAACAGATAATGTGAAACAACAATTTCTGAATTGCGGGACCACTACAGATATTCAGTGTTTTCTACACTGCAAATTGACCTGACATGATCAGTTCATCGATGTAAAGCCTAAAATTATGTTCAGTACATTACCTATCACATGCTTGCTTGCTCGGCCTCCTCATCCTCATGCCATGCCAATAATAATTTTAAAGTTATCTGAATTCATGTGCTTAGATCAGAATTTGCAGGCATTAATTTGTAGATATTTTGGATAATCAACGTAGACACTATGGCTTTTTTGAGCATTAGCTTCTGGTGTAAACAGAATATTGCTGACATTGCTGGCTACTACATTCTCGTTCTCTCTGAAAAAAACATCTCTTTCTTTTGTTCTTGCATTCAACATTGGGCTGCGTCAGCCTAACTGAAAGAAAAGCACTTTCTATCATTCTAAAAAAACACTTTCTGTCATTCTATTTGTTCTGGGCAGTGCATTAATGAATTAAATATGCGCAGGTGGGCATACATAGCATCCCATTTACCTGGAAGAACAGATAATGAGATCAAAAACTACTGGAACTCTTGGATAAAGAAAAAGCTTGCTAAGGCTGAAATAATCTCAAAGAATATTGAGGCTTCCAAAGTACATAATAATCTGCCCCAGTTCTTGTTCGAAGAATCTGCAACTCTGGGTAACGAAAGCAAGCTGCTAAAGTCTGAGATGAATACTGATGGGCATGCAGCCGAGACAGTCTCAGAGATGGCCGAGTTCAGAAAAGAAAGCCTCTGCAACAAAACGGCAAGGATCTGAAGCCTGCAATGGGAAATCTCCAGACGCACAAAAGAGCAGGTGGAAAGCTCCAGACGCACAAAAGAGCAGGTGGAAGACGAAAGAGGGGATGACTTGCAGAGGTTTGGCAATTGGGTTGCTCAGCAGGCGATATTTATCGGTGCTCCAGAACTCTCCCGGGAACTCTCCCGGGCTCGTACAGAGGCAGAGCAGGTTCATGACACCTGCCGGCATCCACGGACAGCTGCAGCTTAACACGGACACCTGCAGCTTAACACCAAAGCTTAGGAAACTTTAGCATACCCCTGCAGGAAATAGGAATTAATGGAATTAATGTTAACATTAAAACCTAACCGTTGACGGTTAGGGGGAGAATGCACTGGGATAAAGGTAATTTAACCTATGATCGGGCCTCTTCCGCCTCGGGAAGAGGCCAAATAAGATGGCGAAGGGTGAGCTGCAAATGGAACTTTAGGTTATCAGGCACATCGGCGGAAAGGGGATTTGCAAACTTTATTATAAACGCCGAATAACACCGCAGGAAAGCTGCAAACTAATGCTAAGTCCCTGCCGATCGATTACAATAGTCCCTGCCGGATGCCAGATGGCAGGGACTAATAAATGTAATAATGATCATTCTAGTTAAAATGTTGCAATAAGAAGACCATGCAGCCCTCTCTGTCAATACAAAGCGGGTGTTCATGCTAGATGTACCTTATCTCCTAAAGCCAGACACGGGTGATTTCTCAGACAGCTTTTCCATTTCCTTCTCCAGCGTTTCAAGATGAGCATCGGTGAAGGGCTAAGCCCTGGTTCCTCCAGCGTTTTCAGATGAGCATCAGTGAAGGGATAAGCCTTGGCTCCAAATGTGGACACTGCACTTCTGCCATTATCCGTCACAGTTTTTCCATCTAGACCTACCACAATCAACGATGGGATGCCTCTAACACGGAAAAACCGCTTCAGATCTTTCTTAGTTTCATCTCCAAATGGAAGAGCCAACCATGGCATGCTTTTGAGGTAATCTTCAGAAGCCTGCCATGCCTTAACCATGGCATGCTTTTGAGGTAATCTTCAAAAGCCTTTTCATCATTGTCATTAGAGATAAAAACAATCTCAAACGCTTCTCCTCTTTCCATCAGTTCGTTGTATACCTCTATGAGCTTTAGAGTGAAACCTTGACAAGGGGAACACCAATGTGCAGAGAAATACAGAGCAATTGTCTTTCCCACAAGCTCAGCTACTGGGACCTGTTACAAGATATAAATGATCAGCATCACCCACGGGAGTACCAAGTTTTTACCATTTCCATTTCAAGTTGTGGTTTAGTTGTTGATAACCAGAATCCACCATGAAAACAACCCAAATTCAAACCTTGAGCGATGTAGAACCTCACTGTATAAGTATTTTATACATTTATGAACAGATTCATAAAACTTAAATGTTTAACACTACGATGTGATTCATACATCATGGCATAAGAACAATGAAGGTACTATGCAGATCTCAGTAACTCACCTGAGCTCCTCCATGCTTGATCACAAAATTGCGCTCATCAGAAACCAAGAGTGACTCTAGGGTTTGTGCTTCCCTTTTGGCTTTATCCTCCGTTTCAAGCTCATCCAGCCGCTCTTTTGTAAATGGGTAACCTCTCATTCCATATTCTCGTATAAGGTGCACTGCATGAGTCTGTACTGTTTTCCCATCTGGACCTAAAATAATCAAGGTTGGGATACCCTTAACTCGGAATTAGCGACACAAATTATGTTCAGCGTTGTCTCCAAATGGTAAAGCCAACCATGGCATGCTTGCATAATACTCTTCGTCACACGAGAGAAACACAATCTCAAAGGCCTCTCCTTTCTTCAAAAGCTTATTATAAATCTCCACAAGCTCTGGGGTGAAATTTCTACAGGGACTGTTCCAGTGGGCTGAGAAATACAGACCCACAGTTTTCCCCACAAGCTCCGCTACTGGAACCTATTCAAACTCAAATTGACAATGACACCATCATGAGATCAAATCTGTAAATCTATATTTCCTAAACCCTTACAGGATCAAAACTAATCGCCCAACTCCATACATGTATTTATTTGATATAATGCATGTATAATCTATTCTCTAGGTTTTCAAGTTCAATAGCCCAATTCAATACATAGCTTTCATCCCTACATTCTCATAAAAACCCAAATCCAGGTTTGCTGCCAAAGAAAAACCAAGCGAAAAGGGTAAAGACCCACCTTTCTCCCTCCATGGCCAAGGACAAAATCTCGTTCATCAGACACCAAAAGAGACTCTACAGTCTGTGCAGCCCTTAAGGCCTCATCTTTGGCCTTCAGCTCATCAACTCTCTCTGCACTGAATGGGTATCCCTCAACCCCATATTCTTTAATAATTTCCACACCTTCAGTCTTTATGACTCTGCTCTTTCTGTCCAGAATAACAAGGAATGGAATGGCAACGACCTGAAAGGCCCGATTAAGCTTCATCCTTGTCTTTTTATCTGAGAATGGCAGGGCAAGCCATGGCATGGTGTGCTGGTATTCCTCAAATGACTTCTCATCATGATCTCCAGAAATGAAGACAATCTCGAAGTCCCCCTTCTCTGATAACTTTTTATAGATTTCGGACAAAACAGGGGTGAAAGCCCTGCATGGAGGAGTCAGGACAGCAATGGGCAGAAAAGTACAGACCCACATGCTTTCCTTCCAGTTCTTCGACTTTCACCTGTAGATCACATTGGACTCAATACAAAATGCAATTTTCGAGCAAAATGAATGGTATTAGAGATTGCATATATAAAAGTATAACGATCATATACCTAGTGTCCATTATTTCTGATCAAGAAATCACCTTTTTTGTTGCAGAGCAAAGAGCTCAAACTCTTGTGGGGTGAAGCTTCAGCCACATGGGTAGATCCTTTCTCTTGCTCATTCAGGTCGGCCATAGTGAGCTAATACACAATCTCTTGCTCCGTTGAGAGTAGGCTTTCCCCAGTTCTTCAACGTTCTTGCACTGCAAACTCTGAGATATCCTGGTGGTGAGAAAGAGAATTTAAGATTAATCAAAATTAGTCATTTCAGATCGCTGGTTGCCTACCCAACTTGATATGGCACCTCTAATCATAAACGAATTAAGTGATTTACTAAGCGATTTTTAGTTGGAATACTGGAATGCAAAAATGTTGGAATCATGTCACACAAGAATTTGTAGTACAGTTTATTTGGAATTCGTTCAATTAAGTGATTTTTTTGGGTGGGAATTTGGTAACAAAATTTTGGATGAGATTATAAAGTTTCTTACTTTAAATGGATTTAGTGTTTTGAACAATTTCATTAGCACTTAAATTGGCTAGATTTTATAAGCTTAAGCTTTTTAATTTTTGGATTAAATTTTAGATAAAATTTAAAAAAAAAACTAGAAAACACAATTTGTTTATTAATTTTATCTTAAATTTAATAAAATTGAGAAAATGATAATTTAAAAAATTACCATTTCACCAAGAATATTAAAATTTGAGGTATATTGCAGTAGAGTTTCCCTGGTTCTTCAACGTTCTTGCACTGCAAACTCTGAGATCTCCTGGTGGTAAGAAAGAGAATTAAGGATGAATTAGAATTAGTTATTTCAGATCGCTCCGTTGCCTTTTTAACATCATAAATATTTAATTAAATTTTCTAACTTTTACGGCAGGTCTAATTTATCAACAATTTTTTTTATCAAAGTTTACTGGGGCGTATTCTAACTAAATGATTTACAAAGTGATTTTTAGTTGAAATACTGAAGAATCTTGTAACAAGAGTGTTTGTATTACAGTTTATTTGGAAATTTTTAATGGAATTTTGGTAAGATTATAATATTTTATAGTTTAAATTGTATTTGTGCGTTGATTTAGTATTTTAGGTAATTTCGTAAATATTTGAATTAGCAAAGTTTTATATAAAAATTTTAATTTTCAATTAAATTTTAAATTTAATTTAAATATATATATATATATATTAATTTTATTTTAAATTCAATAAAATTGAAAAAATCTTAATTTTAAAACATCACAAAAAAATGTCTTATTAATTAAGTTCTGAAATTTTATTTCTTTTACTACATTTTTGTTGTTGTTGTTAAGCTTGGCAGGACCATTTTATTTTCTATTAAAAAATAAGCAAGTTTATACCACACATATTAACCTGGTGGCCTCAACTTGCCCCGGAGGGAAACCAAGTCTGTTGGCCACCGGTCTGCATTGTAAGCCATCCAAAAACAATATTGTCTTAATCTTTCTAGCCAAGCTAGATATGTCTCTGTTTCATGTCCATACACTACATAACTATATAAACTGATATTTGCAACATAGAAATTAAAAGCTATCCGCATAAGACAAAATTATGCATGGGTAAGAGTCTAATCCTTTTGTTCCTCTGAGGCAGATGCAACAGGTGTTGGATCCTTGGCAGATGCTCCTGGCATATCATTCAGCTCCAGTATGCAAGGGATATGGCGGTCGATTCTATCCAGCCTAATATCCTGTTTATGTAGCTGAAAGAGGATTTTCTCCATATCCTTCTTATAGCTCGACATTCCTTGTAGTGTCACCACCATTCCCACGGAGATCTGCTCCATCACCTTGCCTAATAAACTCTTCATTAACCAGTACAAGTACAAAGTTTGCTTGAACTATGTGATTCTTCCGCGGGTGTTACCTGGATCTGGGACTAAGGTCCTCCAGTTATCCATTTCTTCCTCTGTCTCGCTGCCTTGTTTTACTTCCTCTTCCCATTCTTCCAGCAATTTCCGAATTCCAGCATCTGTCCCCTCTCGGTAAGCCTCTGCTGCTTCAGTAATGAGATGTTCTACTGATTTCTTGCCCTTGCATGGTTTCGACATGCTTGGCCCCTTATCTTTCCTTGGTGTTGGACCTCTCCTACCACGCCCACAACCTCTTGCAGCACGAGCCATGACTTGCTTTTCAAAACACTGAATTCTGCAGGCGTTTGTCGTCGGGCTTGGTTCTTCACATTCCAATGTCCTCCCACAACACTGAAATGCCACCCTTCTCCACAAGCTATCTCTCTAACACTACACGTCGAGTTACCTCGCCTACCGATATACCCTGCCTTCCCTCCAGTCCGGCCACCTTGCCCACCTCCCCAGCATGCATTCATGCCAAGGGTCGCCACACCCCCTGCCTTGAGCATGTGGGGGACGGCGACATTAAGTGCCCAGTTACCATTCATAACTGCAATCAGGCTATCCCAACTGTCGACCTGCATCCCAATCGAGATTCCCTTTCTACATTTCACTGGTAAAACTATTTTCATTTTTTTTATTGATTACTTAAATATCAAATATTAAAATATTTTTTTGTTATAACAATAAAACAAAATATATATTAAATTTTTTCACATACCTTCATTATTTCATAATTTCTCATAAAATATATAATATTCAATTTTGAATTGCATTAAATTAATCAATTATAAAATTTCTATAGATTTGGAAATTTTGTATATACTTTTTGGATTTTTTTTTGGGTTAAAAATGTATTTGTTAATAATAAATAGTTTTGGTTTTAGGGTTGGTAGGAGGGTGGCTGTTTTTGTTCTAATCTAAAAATGGAATCTAATTTTTTTTGGGAATTTGAGAAAATGATTAAACAATTAGACAACAAGGATTGATATTAGTAATTGAGCAAAAAAATTTAATGTTTAACCATTTTGTGAGATTCCCGAATAATCCTTCAAGGTTTAAGGAAGGCATTACTCCCGAAAGACATTCACTTGAAAGACATAATAAAAAAGGCAAAAGGGCTCTTATTAAGGATTAAAAAATACGAAATATACCACATTCTCATGTAGAACAATTAACTAGCAAATTTGATGGCCAATGAACGAATCAAGTTGCCTCTTATCATATTAAAGAAGCAACACTCTTTCAAACTAGGTATAATCCATTGAAATATAAAACTAATTTAAAAGTGATTTATCCCCCAAATTGGAGAGAGCCAAATGACACTCTATCTCCCACTGTAGCATGCACGCGAAAGTGTTATGAACAAAATTAATAAACACAGAAAAATACTTCAAAAGATCTAAAATTTATAAATATCCATGATAGAACAAATATATTATATAAGAAATGTACAAAATATATGAGATGATTTGATTACAAATGAGGGTCTCGTATATATAGCTAGGCAGGTACCCTTTCATGAATGGTCATGTCCATAGAGACATGCCTCTTCAATACTATTTATTAGTTAATTAATCGATATTCCGTATATATATATATATATATTCTTCGTAACATTTCCTTCCTCTTCAAAAAACTTTGTCCTCAAAGTTTATTGAGGAGAAAGCATGCCATATTTTTCTTGTCACTTGTAATCTATTTGCATATTTTACGAATTTTTGGAGTTATCATCTTCGCTAATACAAGATGATAGGATACTTTAGGTGATAAAAAAAATTGTCATACTGAAAAGAGATCTGACCCCTAAATCAATATTTTGTGGAATCTTGCGGTTACTGGAAACTTATGATGAATTGTTATAACAACACTGTGTTGTGCAAAATTCAGTATTCTTTAGAACATCAGTTTGTTCTTTATGTTTTGAGTGATACAAATTCATAGATTGATTGAGATGTATGTTCTTGTGATTCAGATGTAGATAAGGAATTTTTTTGGTTTATCTTTCCCTTATCGTGTGTGTGGCAATATTTTGATTTACTTCAAGTACCCATGTTGTTGAGTTGGTTACAAAATCTTCACTTGGAATTTTCATCGTCTTATCTGCAACATCTAAGTGTGTTTTTTCTTCAAATGGAAATTTGTCTCCCATTGTAGCATGCATGCGAGTCCCCATTTGAGAAATTTGGTTTTGGTCGTCATCCCTTCGCACATTCAAATAGGCACGCAAGTGACATGTTTGATTTGGCTAGCATGAGTTGGAGGTACGCTCCCATGACATTTATCAGATGTCTAGGAGTGGTTAAGGCAGCTACGATGAGTGATGACATGGTGCTCCCTATGCGATGCCACACCCAAAATCAATATACTATAACAAAATTCATGCAAAGGATGATGGTTGTCAATTTGAGTCATTCCGAGTCAGAGGAAGATGCCCCCCCGATCCACTAAAGCAATGAAATACCAAACTACTCAGCTATGTTCTATCATGGCCTAGCTTTGGTCATGTAGAGAGGCTCCATGGTTTGAGAGAAAAAAACCAACATCTTATAATCTGTTAGATCTAAGACTTTTGTGATCCATAATGAAGAAGACAGTGTTTCGGATTAATCACATTGTAAGGATTGGGTCGACGTTTCGAACCAACTAATGTGGTTCATCCACAGGATAAGGTGAGAAATCAAACGATCTGAGAGAATAAATAGCATGGATTCATCAATCTCTTTGTTGAGACGTCAACATTTTGTTCAAAGTATGCTCAAGCTTAATTTCCTCACGTGTAGTAGTGGTGCACATTTCCAATTCACTAGTGGTAGATAGGAAGTTAAAAATTTAGTTCAATGACACTCTGTGTCCAACCACCTTAAGGACGAGGAAGGTTGGTATAATTAAAAAATCCTCTTAAGAAAGGAAATTATGTTATTCTTTCCACTTGGAGAAGTTTGTGTGATCAAGAGTTTATAGCCTATAAGTTGTCAAGTGGGGGACCCTTGGTGGTCGATGGCTCACCATTGTTTAATGCTTGTCTTCCTATAATTTTTTGTTTGTCGTAGGTTGGAATGGATTGGGCTTAGGGGTAACTTGAATTTCCTTTCCTTACGGGAAAGTTTTCCATCCTGAACTGTTTAGTAGAAGGAAAAGACTGCAAGTGGATTTGGACTTGGTACTTCAAATGGTCAATTCTAAAAATTCAAAAATTAAGCTTCCATGGGGAAAGTAAACCAACTGCAATAAGGAATTCACACTTTGCAATTAAATCATAACCAGTTTATTTCAAGTATAACAAAAATCATGGATATCTTAGTTGAAAAACGAAGTACCATCCTAAGAAATGAAGATGAGATGATTTTCATGTGTCAACAAATTGAAAACCTCTAGTCACAATTGGAACATGGACCAACTAAACCAGTCCTATCTAGTAGCGAATAACCTACAGTAGCTCAACCATTCCTAGATTTGAATCCCATAGAATCATCTCACGAGGCAAAAATCAAGAAAGAAGGTGGTCTTTCTCATTAGATTTCATACATGTTTCTTTGTAAATGTCACTTCTACCTGTTTTATTGGCCAGTAGAAAATTTTCAAAAATGATTACTCTAAGCCATAACTGTTTTGTTGTCTAAAACTAGATAGGGACACAATACCAAAATTCATTTAATATTGAGACACAACAGATAACCATTAGGATTAAGAACCAAGGGGAGGTGGTGTCTGGAAGTCACAATTAAGGTGCTTTTCCATATGGCTCAAGCGACCATCTAGACGATCCAATCTTTCCCGCAGGTGCTAATGATTTCATTGGATATGGGTCAGACTATCTTGCATGTGCCATTGATTCCATTGGAAGTCATTCATGAAGGAAATGAGTGCATTTTGGTCATGATGCCTTGCCTTTAGGTGTTACTCCATTAACACCTATTGTTTCCTATGAATGATAATAATTTCAGTTAATAAGTCAGAACCAAATACAAAATTCTTGTCTTTGTGTGCCAACCCCTCCAAGTAGTGATGCTCCTCTTGCATACTTTTTGGAATTGGTGCTTGGTCAGTTGCATGCTCCACTAGAGGCGAAGTATCAGAAAGAGGCCAACTAAACATGCCCATTTCTCTAGCACCCCTACGACCGCGTCCACACTGTCATGGCATCCTAATACTGACCTGAACCTAATGACAGTTAAAGCTACAAAATTTACCAGAGTGTGCCAAGAAGGAGGATTTCCACATCCTCAAAATTGAATAGGGATCTCAATATCAAGGAATTAACTAGTGATGCAGACACCCAATCCACCAAAACAAATAGAACTAGAGAGGCAACCAAGAATAATAAGAGCTAGGGAGGGGGTACCAAGAACAATAAAAGTCAAGGATGATTGAAATGAGATCTCGGTCATTACCCCTGGTTGAGAGCCACAAACAAACCCTTGAAACATAATGCAGAAAACCAAACTAACCACCAATAAAAACACCCAAAGTAGTACGCAAGACCCAAGGAATGAACCAGTGTTGTAGTTCCCCAATCCCTGATCTAACCAGAACAAGACTGATAATCCTCCTCTTCTCAAACGTACAATATCCCTCCTCTTTTCAGAGGTATAATATACCTCTCTAAAAAATTCCTCTTCTTCTTGTTTGTAAAAAAGAAAATATATTTAATATTATTCTTTAAATATTTTTACAATAAAAACAAAATAACTTATATATATATATATATATATGTTTTAATATAACAAACTATATATAATTTAAAATAAGAAGTTAACCTTATGTAAAAGAGTAACAACACCCAATGGCTTGTAAATATTTCATTTACTTTCTTGTGAACTTACCTTTATTGAAAATGGGTCATGTTGAAGGCCAGGTATGAATATGTGATGTAAATAAATGTTTTCTTTCTTTTCTAATTTTATATTAATAAAATGTTGCATTTTTCTAGCTACGAAAATTATGGTGGGAGAAAGATGCTAGAAGAAAATTTTCACACTCAGACAGTTAAGGAAGCAGTTAGGAAAGCCCAAGAGGGGTGATCGGGCAGAGGAAGTTGCTTGCCTAGATTCCTTCCTCCTAGAGACAAACTATCTTAATTTTTGGGAAAAAGGTTGGCCAAGAGGGTGAGAGGGTAAAACCTGAGGCAAGATTGTGAACTTGGAGTCTGGTAGGAGGGGGTCCAAGTAGTTGAGTAGTTGTAGTGTTACTTTCCTCAAGGAAAATACATTTTATTGAGGAGGGAAGGATGCTTCCAGGAGGTATCATATTGGACCTTGAGATTTCTTTGTTGAAAAGTTGCTCTGAGCATGAAATTGGCTCGAGGGGAGTTATGGTAGAGGTACCAATTCTCATTGGTTGGGTGGATCATCTTTCTGTCCACTAGGTTTTCTGGTAGCCCAAGTGATTTATGCAGATAAGCGAATAAATGCTCAACATGTGTTTCTGTTTTTTGATTTTTACCTTGTCTTCATTTTCTATGGTTATGCTAAGTATCTATGTTCTACAAATTGCAAAGCACAAAATTAAAAGAAGAAAAATTAGAATGTAGATTGTTCTTCGGATTAGGTTAGTTACCCAAGTCAAAGACCAACTGAGAGTTCTAACCAGAGGGAAACAACCCTATACCCTAATTAATAGGACCGAAGATTATGCAGGCCCTAGGCTAGGCCTGCAATTTCCACATTATAAACTTAATTATATATATATATATATATATATATATATATATATATATAATCCCTTTTGAAAGCATAATAAAAGAATTAAAATGTAAATGATTGTGTTGATTGTTCATGGAACTAGGTTTTCTTTGTTCTTTAAGAGATGTTAATAATATACTGAAATAAGGGTTTTTCAAGTTAACTGTAAGGTAATGTTGCAAGCTTAAGAGAATCTAACAAATAAACTTCCAGAAATAATAACATTGAAGATATTAAGCAAAACAAGAAGGAAAACTAATTAAAATCATTCATAGGTGCTGAGTAGGCCAACAAGAAAATAATATTCACGCCTATTTTTCTTTTGTGATAGTTTGTCGTCAAACAATAGAGAATACATAATACCGCAAATGCCCTTAAATTCTTCTTGGAAAAATTATAAAAAAAACGTTTGTATGCATTCTGCCATAGGGACCATAGTCATTCATACATTTTACTCAGATATTTTATATAATTATGACATATAAAATATTGTTTAAAAAAAAAGTCTCCAAAAATATTCGTAAATAGAGTTACACTGTTACATGCAGCCTCAAGGGCACATTTATGTTAAAATATGCAACTACGGTCAAATTCCACTTTGGACAACTCACTTGATGGAGATAATGATTTCATTGAATTCCTCTTTTCGAGAGGACCAAAATCGACCTAAAGATCACTCAAATCGGATAAGGGAAAATGTACTTATGAAGAAAAGCCCACATGTGCATATTTGATAAGGTCGGCCCTAAAGCAAAGTGGACACCCTTGGAAGGCTATAAATACAAGTGACCTCTACCTCATTTGGACATCATCATGAGACATTCTTCTATTCTCTTTCTTGGTTTTGGCTCACACAGGTCTAAGGCAGGTTCACGGAGGAATGGGTTTGCTCTGAGGTGAAATTGCAGGGTCCGAAGCTCGCATCTCAGTTTTAGGGTTTTGTGACTTAGTCACTGGAACAACACAGGAAGAAGTTGACTGCACTCGCTCGTACATAAGCTCATATGTGTGACTGGGGACTTCCAGTTGCACAAACAACTCTCCATCCATGCGACATTGAGTTAGGGTTTCAAAATTTCAGTTGCAGACTACAGTCGCTTGCTTGTAGGATCCAGAGAGTAACTGGAAGCTTCCCAGTTGCACGCATGACTCCTCCTCCGTGTGAGCAAGACATAAATCATGGAATTTCAGTTGTCCAAAGATTTAGCTCAGTGGCTACAATGTTCTACATTTTACCTTTGACAGTGAAAGTTCATTACAGGTTTCAGAATCATGATTTTGAGTGTAAGCATTGTTGGGTTCATTTCATGGATGTTGTAGTTTCTTTTGATGAATAATTGTATGAATGAAGATATATATATATATATATATATCATTATACTCTATTTTTCTGAATCATTTGATGACAATCTAATAAGAAGAATAATTTGAAAGGGTTTTCCCCATAGTTGGTTTTTCCTCGGTCTCCGACAAATCCTGGTGTCGCTATGTGTGAATGCTCTTCTTCCATTGTTCCTTTATGTTTCGCTACGTTGAAGATGATGGTATTATTCTTTCTATATAATTGCATATGTTTCTGAATAATGGTGTAAATTTGAATAATGTTATGATGTTATGGGGTGAATGTAATGTGTTAATGAAGAAATGTAATTATCAAAGAAAAGAACAATATAGCCCTAAGAAAAATTAACATGGTATCAGAGTTGGGATGAAGAAAAGTCATGGAGATCACCCCTTGAATGACATCATTGAAGGATGCAAGGAAGGATGGAGGAGACTTAAAATAATTCTAGGGTTTTAAGGAAACCTTAGGAAATTTGGTTATTAGGGTTTGATGGATATGATAAGGTTAGGGTTTGAGAGAAACCATGGTTTATAGAAAAAATTTGATATATGCAATCTGGAAACCCTAGCATGGTCAAAGAGCACTTGTGTCGAATTTGATGAAGCCCTAGATGTGATAGTCTTTATTAGGCCTAGTTTTTTATAGGTTGGTTGAAATATTGAAGGCAACATTGTTATATGGACAATGGACAATGATGGCTCTCGAAGGTTGGTTCAAGAGGGATATGATCACCTATCATTGAAGATAAGTACTTTTCAATTTATGATGCTTCTTTCTGTCTTTACTTTTGTTTAGACTTAATGATCTAATTATTGTTTTGATTATTACTTATGCTTCCTGCATATATATTTGAGTATTTGGATGCTTATAACCTTCTTATGAGTTGTGATAAGGGGATCTCACTTGAGGATCATGGCTAGTGTAGGAAAAGAAGAACTAGCATCGGAAAAGAGGCACCTGATGAAAAAGTGACAAAGTGCTACAAACTGCCTATGTAAAATAAGAAGGTGCACAGGTATTTGAACACTACAAGGTATGCACGGTATATTGTTTCTTGAATGGTAAAGTAATTCCTAGGTATGATGAGAATGTATCCTTCTTAAATGGCTCATGCATGCATATGAAAGTGATTTAGATTCATGGTTCCTATGATGAAATGATCCACTTAGTAGTAAGAAAGTATTGTATCCTTTAGACATGATGAACTTCTTGATTCTATGAAGCTACTTAATATTGATATTTGATACATTAGTATAATTTATGTTTGGCTAACATCTATCATTTTGGATATCTTGATTCCATAAAGAAGGTTAGCACCTTGATTCTAGTATATGGTAACTTGATACTATTGATATTGCTTGTGAAAAGCATGGTAGCCATGATGTTAGAAGTATAAAAATGAGATTGATATTTAGGATCTTTTGTTGACCATGGTTATGTTTGGATGTAATTATGTAATATGTTAAAATTGAATGCCTTGACTTGATGGATTGAGTTACGTAACACAGAAGTAATGTTGTGATCATGGTTCTTGAAGTTTACTCCTATTAGTTATTTAACATGAACCCTTGATGACAAATTGATGTCATAATGAAGTAAATGATGATAACATGATGATGATGATATAACCATGATGAATATGTGATATAGTCTAACTTTATGATCTAACAGATCTATTGATGCATGATAGCATTATAAACAGGTTGATGGTGTGAATAAAGATGACTAAAGTGGATTCCCATTCAGAGGGAGAATCTCTCCATAAGATCCTTAATCTTATTACCATTGACATTATATGTATATTCTTTACTGTTGAAATAAGATTTATGGACATGAATAGACAAATATTTGACATCGTTGATCTGTAACAAAGTTCTGACTTGAGAAGAGAGAGTCTTTCCTTACCTTAAGCCTCAGTCGCATAAAAGAAATATTATAGGTACGATTGTAGCCTCTCAGCCACATGGAAGCAAGGTAAAGGGTCTGATTGTAGTCTCCCGACCACGCAGAGGAAGGACTATAGATGCGGTTATGCCTGGAGGACACAAGAATGAAGTTTTGTGCATAAAATCATATGTTCGACTGAAGGATGCCAGTCCTACGGACATGAAGCAAACAACAGAAAGGTCTATGAGTAGGGAAATTTGAATGTTTACAATAATATGAATATGTAGATTGAACTTGTGTTTGCAGGTGACCGGGATATGCATATAGATATGTCATTATGATTTAACCATTGAATTTTATGCTATAAGAGTTTGACTAGATTTGGCTGATTGATAGATGAGCAATGTTTGGAGTTTTGACATAATAATCACTTAGAACTTTGAATTGATGATTGAGATATGTTCTGGACTATAGATCTCACTATGATAGCAAATTTGGGATTTGACCTGATGACTAATGATTTGATTTGACGACTGATGATTTTCCTTGATAATAATGTTATATGGGCATAGTGACTTTCAGTGACTAATATTGGTATTCGATAATGGTTTTGTATTGGCCTCCTTATTCTTAGCACAATGGTTGAAGTATTAACAATTGTGATTAAGTGTGAAGTAATCTCACAATAAATGGATGGAACCTATTCTTAGTATATGCATTTTCATCCAGTGACTTATATTATGATCATGAGGATGAATTGATGAAGCTTGGTTTGATAATTATATGACAACTTGTTGGCATAATAAAGACATAGTTTGATATTTGGATGTGAGCTCTACCTGTCACTTGGTCCAAAGAATTTGGTACAGTGATATTGATGATTTTGATATTAGTTATGATTTGGTATCTAAACTTTGATAAGATAACTTCGCTGATCAGATTATACAATATTGATTTATGTAAGAATGAACATATTGGTTTGGTAAAGTGTTATGTTTGTAGAGAGAATGGTATGAAGTAAGCTCTTGCATCTTGATGTGTCCGCATTGATAGTTATCTGGTGAAACCAAGATGGTGTGTTGATCCAAACCTATATTTCAGAAGTGTTCCAAGTATGATTTTTATTTTGTTTTTTGTTTTATATGTTGATGGTCTACTATTAACAGGTAATGAACTTCAGATGATATAAGTAAGAGGGAGATGGTTTCCAAAGCTCGAAATAATGAATCATGGCATGATTTCTGAAGTTGGGAAAATAAATTCTACATTTCGAAGCTATTGAAGAAGTGTTGGAAAGTGGAAACGCAAATCCTTGGACACTCTAATTGAATTTCAAGAAGTTGTGAAGAGATATTGTTGAACTTAACTTGGCACTCGATAGTTGATTGAAGAATTGATGTTCTGTTTTGAACACTCTACCCGTATATATATATATATATATATATATATATATATATATATATGATGTGCATAGAACCTAAATGAATTCATGATTGAGTTGCTTCATACACATAACGTTGCCACCAAGCACCCTTCGATATTTTTGCATGCGATGGTCAATTTTTCATATGAGATATTCCTATTGTGACTTGATGACCTGCATGAACATGAGATCATTGTTGTTGCAACATGATAATAAAGATATGAACATAATGATATCATAGAGAGTATCGTTGATCGAGGACACTAAGCCAACTCTTCCTCCCTGTTGAGCTCCCAGGGTGTAGAATTGAGATGGAGGGCTCCTTGGGTTGAGGGATATTTGGACAATAGGGTCATAGATGTTTCTCCCCTATTTGTCACCTGTGGGATGTGTATGATCCTTGTCCTTTTTAACAATTCGGGTATCTCCCCCACCTTTAGTTGTTGCAGAGTATACCCCGGTTGGCATCATATCCACAAGCATGGCTTGTTGGGATTGCCCCTCCCCATTTTGCCAACGGGTTGAGGAGGCTTGGAGGCATGTTATCCTAACCTTTTGGTAAGTCAAGTATCTTGTCCAAGCTCATATTATGATGTAGGTGTTCTAGCACATGATGACTTAGATTCATCGATGGGAAGATCAACAAGCAATAGGATTAGGTTGATATTTTCTCCCCTATGTGGTTCCAGGTTGAGAATGAGCTCTTCGATGTGATTCCAGGGTTAATATGTGCTCCCTTGTGTGTTTCAATATCCTATTTCTCGATATGGGATCGTAGATGTTTAGCTCCCCCATGAGATTCCGGTTTGAGATATGCTCCCCGATGTGGTTCCAAGTTGAGATGTGCTACCTAATGATATGCTCTCCAATGATGATGCAGGTGCAACAACCCCTGGTTAAAAGTTCATGTAATAAAAGTTAATAAAGGAAAAATAAGACCACGGTTAAGGGACATGTATTCCAAGCTGAATGTTGGGCAAAGATATTCTAGTGGGCATCACTAGATGTGTCTATGGCTAAGGAAATTGGGAAAGGCAATGACTAACGCATTTAAAAAGACAAAAAGGTATTTTGGCACATTTATTTGTGAAAATAAAGGAAAATAGGAGAAAAGGGAGGTGCAAGGTCATAGGTTTCATGTGAGGAGGAAATTGAAGGAAAAAATGGAAAACGAAGAAAATAGAGGCCTCATTGATAAAAAGGATTTTGAGGATCAGTTTGTAACCTTTTTTCAGTTTAGTTTTGGAGCTCCCTAATTATTCTCTCTCTCTCACTCTTGGATGCAGAGTTTTCTTGGAGCACTTTAGCTTTGGAGCAAGGAAGGAAAAAGCAAGCAAAGGAAAGGAAGGAAAGCAAATATAAATCAAGGAAGAGCAGGATTGAGAAACTTCAACAAGAATACTTGCAGGTAACATATTACATGTTTCATTTCCTAGTTGGTTTTGACATGCATAGATTTGCATGTTGGTATATGGTTCGCTTGTTATGGTTGGCATGATTTTTTCTGGGTTATGACAGTTGTTTTCATCCTAGCCTTGCCTTTTTTCGGATAGCCATGGTGTGATGGGATTATTTTCTCAATTTTGAGCTTTGGAATTATGGATGGTTTCAGAATATGGGGCGGAGGTGGTCTCAAGAAATACCCAAAGGCCTAGGAATCCCTTGACCGGTTTTGGCAGGATACATAGTAAAGCCTAAGAGTGGAGTCTCAGTTTAGGGCCTAATGATCCAGTGTGGATTGTGGTAAAGCTTGAGAGATTGGTGTCTTGGTTTAGGGCCTAGTGATCTGGTGTGAATTGCAGTAAATCATGAGAGTCAAAGAGACAAAAAATTCCTCAAGGATAGTGATGGAGTCCGAAGGCATTCCTAGCTTGGTTTGGTTTTGCAATCTCAGTGCCGGTGAGATCACAGCTTGGTGAGGGTGGAGGTGGTTTAACCTATGGGTTCCCTTGGTTGTTTTTGTATTATTTTATCCATGATATCACACATTCATGCTTATAATATGTGTTGTGCGTGGAATCCCCCCAAGACATGTTTTGGGGCTTAAAGCCCAAGTTTTGACCAAGTCCATTGTAAAGACTCCACGATTTATGGGCGCGGAGCGCGAAGTCATAATAGATTCATAGGGTTGTCCACCCTTGTTTTTGTAATGTAATGTCAGCTTGAAAGATCTACCCATGGTCCGCGGACCATGGGATCGTATAAATAGAGTGAGGCTCTAAGTGTAGAAAACAGCTAATCAAATAGAAGCATGATGAGTCTAGGGAAGTGATTGAGTTGAAGGGTAAAGTGTGTCTTTGGGTCATAGAGTAGGAGAAGGCTCTGCAGCTGAGTGCGCAGCGGCCTAGTAGTCCGCAGCTGAGTGCGCAGCGGCCTAGTAGTCCGCAGCTGAGTGCGCGGACCCCTGCAGCTGAGTGCGCAGGGTAGGTCGAGTCTATAACCATTGGAAACATTAATAAAGAGAAGTTATATCATATTTTTGTGTATCTTTTCTTGTTTTATGTATTATTGGGTATGAATTGAGAGTTTATTGTTTATTTAATGCGCGAACTCATATGAATGTGCTGTATAAATAAATATAACATAAGGCATCCATTTACGTGAAGATAACTAACTGGTGTAAGAAGATAAATAATATCTCGAGTGTAACTTAGGGAAATAGTGCAGAGTGCTGCTCCAGCAACGCGGAAGCCCCGCAACCCCTGGTTAGGGCTGCGCGAAGGCGAATATATCAGGGCGCGAAGGCCAGGGGAGTGCGCGAAGTAACCTGCATGAAGTTGGACCAAATCAACCTCTTAGACATCTCAAGGGTGCAGAAACTTGGTTCTAGCACCCCCCCATACTACTTCGGGTGAGACCTTAGTCCGCACTCCGCGGATTGTTGCCGAAAGGGCCAGCAGTATAGGGATTTGTTTGGTTAATTAACTTTGAACCGGGGTCAAGCCCCAACAAGCCAACAAATAGTTTCGTTGTTGGGACCGTGATCTGCATAGAGATGTTTGATGTCGTATCACTGGAATCCAACTAAGAAAGGAATTTAGGATTGGCTGGATAGGAAGATTCACGAGTTCGCAGCGCAGGAGAACAAGAATCTGCGACTATCAAAAGAAGAGTGGTTAGACTGCTACTTATACACAAAGATCCACGAAATTTTCTTCGCATCCTTCCCTACTGAGTTATACGAGTGGATCGCGAAGCCAGTAGATAGCCAAGGAAGATGCAAACTCGATAGACGTATTGCGTGGACTCCATAATTGGTGTGGAGATTGGAAGTGTCGGAGGATAAGATCACGCGCGTTATTGATCACTGGCTCGATTGAATTATAGGAGGATTCATTACTGAATTCGTGGTAGATACTTCAGTCAACTACAGCGAGGCAGAGCGATGCTTCCTCAAAGGACCGCGAGGTAAGTACGTTAAATATTTGAACACTTGGATTAAAATGCTACTGTGTGAAAAGAGGGTTATGCGAATAAATTGATGTTTGGGGCTACGCGAAGTGGGAGAATTTACATAAACGAAGGTAGTGCAGAACTAGAAACTAGCCCCTTGATTTCACCTTCGCGAGGGGATGGGGAAGAGCTCGCGAAGGTCTCACCAAGAAGTGCGATCAATTTGATAAGGCAGAGGATTCTGCGCATACCACCCCCACCCACACCACCGCCAGTTTCACCATCTTCACCCCCATCTTCGCCCATACCACCTCTGCCACCACCACGAGCCAATATGGCAAGCGTGATAAAGTTGCCAGTGTTCAAGGGAGTAGGAAATGAAGATCCAGACCAATTTTGGTTCGTGATAAAAGATGTATGGGAAGCACAGGGAGTTACGGATGACAATATAAAGAAATAAACGTTGGTCAGCGCTCTGCAGGATCGCGCGGTCATTTGGTACATTAATCATTCCAATGACAATCCAAATGCGAGGATCGCGGATATCCAAACTGCGCTAAACAAATAATTTAGCAGGTCGAAGTCAGAGGCGCAATCGATCATTGAGTTCAAGGAAATCACAATGCTACCAAGTGAGACCCCTTGGGAGTTGGATCAGAGATTGAAGTGCACAATTCGTGAAGCTAACATGACATTGACGGATGGACAACACTGTGAATGTTTTGTAGCATCGTTAATGCCACATCTAAGGAACGTGTTGTCACAAAAGAGGCTAACAACTCAGGCCAAGGCCTTGGAGATCGCGATGAGACTGCATGAGACCCTGATATAGGATCCCAACCTGGGATTTCAGGAGATTCGCACGTAGTTGAAAAACTTGTGCCTTGAGATGCAGAATCTGAAACAAGATAGGACAACTCGCCCAGAAGTGCGTGACAAGGTATGGTGCGTAAAGTGCAAGGGCCAGGGACATGACAAGGACCACTTCCTAGTGTTCGCGAATTACCTCGCGGGAGGAGGACCAATGACATTGAGACAGGAGGCACAGGCAGCACCTAGTGCAGCACCTGCGTTGTGGTGCGCGATTTGTCAAATAAGAGGAAACCATGCTACAGATAACTGCCATTTATTGCAGAAGTATAGGCAAAATTCATAGCAGTTGTTCTGTAATTTATTTCGATCAGTGAGACATGATGAGCGCACCTGTAGAAGTTATGAGTTGATGATGGATAGGAATCCTACCTACAGAGTTCAGGCCAAAACGCGGCCCCTTGACCAGAATGCAGGGATGGTGCGAACCAGATTTCAGGGGCGCGGACGAGGCCGAGGTGGAGGAGGACCTGGAAGAGGTCGTGAACAGCTGATATGTTACAATTGTGGAGGGCTAGGACATTATGCCCATGATTGTATGAATCCAATGCGTCCATCATGCTTGTATTGTACATTGTTTAATCATGAGACGGAGGATTGTCCCACACTAATAGCGTAACTGCACGATAAAGGAGCGCTCCAACCTCCCCCGACTCAGAACCTGCAAATGATGAGGTCTGAGCCGCGCGAGGAAGACCCTAATGTGAATATTGTGCTCCGAAGTGGAATTACAACAGGGGATGACAAAGGCAAGTAGCCTGAAGAGAGTACTTGGGTTCGTAAGGCTCTGACGAAAGAACCGGAGTTTGATTTGGACCGCGCTAAGGAAACCTTCATGGAATCCAAGAAGAGCTTCATTGATGCCTCCACTTCAGGAAGTAAAGATAGACTGGAGCTGGAAATGGACCCATCGATGCTCACAACGTTCCTGGAAACATGCATGAAGCTGCTGCGCGACAGCAAGGCTGTAAAAGGACTGCAGGAACTTATAAATAGATGCGTTGGGACCACGCCAGGAGAACCGCGTATAGTCTAGAAGCTCGGAAAGCACACAATGAGGACGAGAAGGGAGATGAGATTGACCGCGCAAATTGGAGAATATGAGATGGACCAAGTGATTCTGGACCTAGGATCAGACGCGAACGTTCTGCCGAAGCAGACATGGGAGCGCATGGGAAGGCCTACGCTGCAATGGTCTCCTATCCAGCTACGAATGGCAAACCAGCAAAATATCCTACCTATGGGAAGATTGCAGGGAATCACAGTGGATATCGAAGGAGCAAGTGCACTAGCAGATTTCGAAGTGATAGAGATTGTTGATGACAACAATCCCTACCCTGCACTATTAGGAATAGATTGGGCCACTGACATGAATGGGGTGATAAATTTGAAGAAGCACAAGATGATTTTTGAGAAAAAGTCTTTGCGTGTAGTTGTACCTTTGGACCCTGCAGAAGGATCGTGCTACACAGAGCCAGTGCGCGACTATGAAAGCGACGACGACTTGGACTGCATCTACAAGATAACCGCGCGAGAACAAGACTGGGTAAATCCAACCGTGGATGGACGAATCTCATGGGAGCGTGAAAGCTCTTGCACCTTGGATTCTGATGAGGAGATAGAATGATGGCAGAACCAGTTACACGAGGTAACCACGCTGAACTATAACATGATGATGAGATCGTTGCACTGTGTATCAACAGAGGTAAGGGATCTGCCTACATATGATGGGTTAAGTGAGGTAGATGACTTCCTGAACATATTTGAAAGAGAGGTGCCGAAACAACAACATTTCGAAGCTTTGAAATGGGTACTGCGCGCTACGCCTGCGAGGTGGTGGGGTACGCACCAAGGAAGCTTCGGGGACTGGCGTGAATGCAGGAGAATGATGCACATACGGTTTGGGAAGCCTAAGATGTGATTAACAGACAAGATTGCTGGACGAAATGGTCCACGCGCCCACCTATCCAGATGGATACAGGCATATGGTACGAAACCTGCGTGGATGCACACAGTCTTCGTGTTAGGAGACACGGTCAGTAAGCAGGTGCGGGCAAGGCAATGGCGCGAACGACCCCTCTGGTTGGAACCACGGAGTATGGAAAGACCAAGTGCGCAGAAGGTTATCCACGTAGAAGCCTTTAACGAAGTATGCGAAGCGCTGAACAAGGTACATAATGTGCAACAGACTGATTGGGACCTGCGCGTACCAGTGGTTCTATGGGCTTATAGAACCATGTGCAAGAAACTGACAAAGCAAGCGCCTCCAAGGCTGGAGGATGGAGCGAACGTTGTAATCCCCATAGAGTATAAAATGCCTAGTCTGCGCATAGCAGCACCGGCAGATACGATGGTTCGCGGAACCTTGGAAGAAGGGGTAGCGCAGCTAAACAAAGCAGAACACTTGGGACCTGATGAAGAAATCCGACAGGGTGACCTTAGGCTCCAAGAAATTATGAAAGAAAGGGTGTGATTAAGGGAGAAAAGCACTCTGGTAGAAGCGGAATTCAAGAAGCTTGAGGACAAGATAAAGGCAGATTTTCTCGATAAGAAGACCAGGGTGATAAAACAGGGTGCACACGATTACCTTGACGAATTTGGGGACTATCACCGAGAGTTGATCAGCCTGATGCCTTGGATCAGACCGCATATTACTAAACAGATCAACCATGGTGGCGCGCTGCAGATGATAAAGTGCGCGATGCAACCAATAACATTAAAAGGTGGGTATTTTCCAGATGAAACCCTATACAGGTGGTGCGACCACCTGACTAGCTGTGGGAAGTACAATCTTAGCGATCTAGGCAGTTGAAAGGAGGTGCGGGACTATAAAATACTCTGCCCGAGAGCTGCGCGTTGTTGGAGCTGCGCGCAGGAGTAAAGTGTCACAAGGTCCGCGACCGTGCAAGGGTGGCCACGTTGCCGCGCGGGTTGGCTGGAAAGTGACCGTTGGAGTCACTATTCATGATGTTATACTCGACTTGAGACCAAAGGGAGTGGGAGAGAGGCATTTAAGGTGCACTTTATGGGCAAGATTTGGGAAAATATCCAGCCAAGGGAGCATTAATGAACCAGATTTGGGGGGAATGGTCAAATTCAAATTCAAAAGATGCTATAAATTACAAGGGGTTGTCCAGCAAACAACACTTGGTCATTTGCAAATTGAGTTGTCATATTCCCTACGTATTCTGAGCTGAGACCTGTTTGCCCTGTGCAGAGCGTTGATTGAGCCCTTGATTGAGAAATTGAGATATTTCTGGACCAGCAAGATGGCCGCATCAGAAGAAGCTAGGGAAATTACAGAGATGACTGCCGAAGAGGCCACGCAGGCCCTAACTGTGGAAGATGCCCCTGAAGGCGCCGGGATTGTGGCAGAAATCCCTAAATCACCGTGCACGTCGAGGCTGAAGAAGGATAAACAACCAATGATTCTGGTGCGTGTGTCCCTGCGAAACCTGTTGCGCACCAGATTAATGATGGAGGAGAAGGGGAAAGCAGTTAACTTGGAAACCGACGAGGAGGAGGAAGACCTGGAGGACCTCATAATTGAAGAAGATGAGGACGAGGGCATGGAGGAAGAAACCGAGCCTGCACACCCTCCAACCAAGTTGCCCGCGTATATCCCTCCGCAGAAGGGGAAGGCAAAAGTGCCCAAGGACCTCGACGAGAGCAAGAGCTCTCTCTAGACTCCACTCCTCCCGGACGACATCATATTTGAGGGCACGCACCTGGGACAGGTGCCAAGCTTGAAATTTGAAGATTGGGATCTCGCTAACCACGAGAAGTTCCCTCATCTAGAGACTGCGCAGCTCATGAAGCCCAAGCAGAACACCGCAGCGGGGGTTATCGAATTAGAGCCGCGAAAGTGGTTACGTGGAGTAGAAAAGGCAGGGTTATTAAACCTGCTCTGGGTGCCGCATTTCCATCATGCCCCAATAACGATATTCATCATCAGGAAGCTACTCTACCTGGTGCATGGTGGGTGTTTGTGGCTGGAGGAGCCCATCCCCATCACAGACCACTTAATCCACTGCATTACCTGGCTCCCATGCAAAGGAGAGGACCCCACAGACATCTTGGAGGGGAAGAGCAGTGACTTGGCCATCGGGAGGCCATGAAGAAGAAATACAAGCTGGAGAAGAAGAAAAGGGGCTACGCCATATCTAGCATCAACAACAAAGCAGTTAAAGTGGCAACCCAGATATTGGCGAGTAAAGTTATGCGCAAGTGTCGCGCGGACGAGGTACCCGTGCCAGTGGTGGCACTTGCTAAGCAGTGCGTGGAGGGGGTCCAGTTTAACTGGTCTGAGTTCTTATGTAAAGAGTTCTTGGAAAATTTCCGCGAGGCCTAGGAACAAGGAAAAATGTTCCACTATGCATGGCTTCTGCTATCCATAGTGTTGGTGGCAGGGGAACTGCCGGAGGACAGCCAGTTCCCCACAATTGACAGGGATCTGCTAGAGGCCGTGAAGTACGCTTCATGTGGGCCACGAAAGACGCGAATTGGATCCACAACAGCAAGATATTCTGGGTGTTCATGGAGATGAACATTAGAATGGGGATTAACCACAAGTCACGGTTATCACCCACTGTCTACAATAGCCTGCAAAGTTTTGCAGAATTTAAAGCGGACTTCCACAACATATATATCAGAGCGTGCAAAGACCTGGCTAAGAAATGGAGTGAGCTACCCTTCATAGCCATAGATGACATAATTTTTGATGTACTAGAAACATGGTCGCCAGAGTGGCACACCCTAGACATCGCGGTAGTGGAGAAGTCTACTACGTAGGGAAGAAAGAGGAGGCAAAACTGCGCATGGTGCAGTTGGCAGAAAAGAGGAAGCAAGAAGCAGATGCAGCAAAAGCGCAAGAGGCACAGGACGCTGCATAGACAGTAGCACAATAGAAAAAGGCTGCAGCAGCAGCAGCACAGAAGGCAGCCGAGAAGGCGCGCGAGGGCCAGAAGTTGCCTTCGCATGGGCAGCAGAAAGAGATGGAAACAGAGGAAGAAGAGGGCGGCGCGGACCCACAAAAAAAGTCAACACAACTGAAGTGCCAGCGCCCGAGTGAGCGGACTAGGCCGCGTAAGAGGGTCAAAGCATCGAAGTTGTCTATTGACCCGATCACCCTTATGGAAAGGGATTTGCACGACATAGGTGAGACAGTGCACGACATCACCTCCGAGGCCCTCCACAACTTCACGCAAGAGAATTAGATTGTGTTGGGGGCCCTCCGAGCGTAGCTTCAGGAGTTGCAAGTGCACGCTCCTTAGGCTGGTACACTTTCGACCAACCTCACAGTAGGGACAGATGCAGTCGAGCAGATGTTGTGCGCTCGGACAACAAACACAATAGTGCTACCAGAAGGGGCACTAGTTACACCAAATGAGGCCTACAGGCCTACGATTAGTGCACTAAAAGGGATAGGGATCAACATGGCTGTGCTCCCATGAGAGACGCTCTATGTGTTGCAGGATGGGATTACTGCGGAATTGCGGGCTAGGGAGAGCCACGCGTTGCAAGTGTTGAGCGAGCAAAAGATCAACATGGAGTAGTTGAACTTGCAGCGCGATGAAGTGGTGTCACAGAACAGGTAGATGGTATAGGTATTAGAAGAGGCCTGTCAGATGGTCCCTGAGTTGGCCATGCCAGCAGACGTACCAGCAAAGGCGCGTATCCACAGACTAGCAGCAGGGGTGCGTGAGGCACGAGAAGAAATGACTAAGGTTTAGCTAGAGTTGAACCTTCAGACTGTAGAGCTACGGTTGAAGGCGCAGCCGTCCACCCCTCCAAAAGTAAGGTAACAACGCGCCAGTGCTATTACATCAAGGATGGAAGAGATCAGCAGTGCAGTAAGGGACTGCACCGGGATGTTGGAAGAGTCTTTCGAGGTCCTCACCAATTTGCAGGAGGACCCTAACATCCAGCACTTAGAGACAGAGGTGCGTGAGATCCAGCAGTAGTACGACAATGTCAAAGGGACCGCGTAGAAAGTGGCCCTCACTCAGAGGCTCGCGCATATGCAACAGGCCAAAGCACTGAAAGAGCAGGTGGACACAGCACAACACAGAGAAGTAGCCTTGAAGGCGCGGGTTCAGCCTTGGATCGACAAGGCCTTCGTCATTACAGCAAAAATTGAAGGCAAACTCGCGCAAATGCAGGGAATGCAAGAACAGATCCAGGGGAGCAGTTCTGAAACTACGGTCTCGGAACAACGAGTACAGGAGATTTAGCAGATAGTCGCTCAGTGCACTGCCAACCTTGCAGCTATTCGAGCAGAGTTGGAAGGACTCCGCGCGAAGATCTCCGCACCGACAGAGTGACTCGAGGGCGAGTCATGATGTTTGTGTTGGGGGCCTATTAGGCGTGGAATCCCCCCAAGGCATGTTTTGGGGCTTAAAGCCCAAGTTTTGACCAAGTCCATTGTAAATACTCCACGATTTGTGGGCGTAGAGCGCGAAGTCATAATAGAGTCACAGGGTTTTCCACCCTTGTTTTTGTAATGTAATGTCGGCTTGAAAGATCTACCCATGGTCCGCGGACCATGGGATTGTATAAATAGAGCGAGGCTCTAAGTGTAGAAAACAGTTAATCAAATAGAAGCATGATGAGTCTAAGGAAGTGATTGAGTTGAAGTGTAAAGTGTGTCTTTGGGTCGTAGAGTAGGAGAAGGCTCTGCAGCTGAGTGCACAGAGGCCTAGTAGTCCGCAGCTGAGTGCATGGACCCCTGCAGCTGAGTGCGCAGGGCAGGTCAAGTCTGTAACCATTGGAAGCATTAATAAAGAGAAGTTATATCATATTTCTGTGTATCTTTTCCTATTTTATGTATTATTAGGTATGAATTGCAAGTTTACTGTTTATTTGCTACGCGAACTCATATGAATGTGCTGTATAAATAAATATAACATAAGGCATCCATTTACGCGAAGATAACTAACTGGTATAAGAAGATAAGTAACATCTCGGGTGTGACTTAGGGAAATAATGCAGAGCGCTACTCTAGCAGCGCGAAAGACCCACAACCCTTGGTTAGGGCTGTATGAAGGTGAATATATCAGAGTGCAAAGGCCAGGGGAGTGCGTGAAGTAACCTGCATGAAGTTGGACCAAATCAACCTCTTAGAAATCTCAAGGGTGCGGAAACCTGGTTCCAGTATCCCCCATACTACTTCGGGTGAGACCTTAGTCTGCACTCCACGGATTATTGCCGAAAGGGCCAGTAGTACAGGGATTTGTTTGGCTAATTAACTTCGAACTTGGGTCAGGCCCCAACAAGGCAACAATATGGCACCAGGGTGACTAGCTGAAAGAAAGAATTGGTTCATCCATGTCTACAGTCGAGTGGTACGAGGGAGTCCCGAACCTGGTCGACTTTGCCTATAATTAATAAAATATAAGTTCTCTTTCTTTTTTACTTGTTAATATGTGGATTTAATGGTTGTTATATTATTATTATTTTCATGGTTTAATGCTAGTTATAAGCATGGTTATGTCACTGGTTATTGTCATGGTTATTTCATGTATTTACTTGTAACTGAAAGGAGAATGGATGCAATACCTAATTAATGTCAAAACAATTAAGGGAAGAGGGTGATGATCCTTCTTGTCAAGTTTTATATGAGTTATCAGTCATTTATTCTCTTCCTTGTATTCATTTCCTATAGATTGCATTGATGCCAAGTGTTTGACAGAATGTCAATCCCGGTTGGGGATGGTCAGGCCTAGTCCTGGAGTCAGTTTTTGATTTGTAAGTATTGTCATAATGTAATTTATGGATTCTGGAAGCTACAAGGGTTTCTGGACAGTGTCCTAGATTCTGGGCTTGAAAAGTGGCTCAAATCCCGGGGACGTAGGCATAGGTCTGAGCAGAAAATTCCCTGGATGTTGGCATACCCATGTTGTGCATGCATCCAGAGGTCCTCAGACGCACCCTTGCCCATATCAAGGGAGAATCCAGGGGTTTAGTGGTCTAAAATTTCACTGGGACCTAGGGGTTGGTCAGGGGAATGACTGGGCTGCATTCTGGGAGTCCTGTAGCAGGTGTAGAAGTTCTGGTATGTTGTGTTTCTATCGGTTCCACTTCCTTAAGGTCACTTAGGAGGTTGAATCATATCATGGTAACTTCGCATCACATGTTTACCCAGGTTGGCTGATTACTTGGGTATGTGGGAGGAGGGTGTTGCAGAGTGGTATCAGAACACGGTTCACCCCTCGGACTAGATGGGTTGTGTGTTGGTCATGCATTCATGTCGGTTGCACATGTGTTAATCATCCTTGAATGTATTTTTCATATGCATGGTGTCATTCATGGTTGTAGTGATGTCGCCATGTGAAAGAGGATGCAGTGTTGTGAGTGTGTTGTCATGAGTGTATGATTGGTTATGCACTACTATGCGTGTTAGTGCTTGCAATTTCTCAAATGTATAGTGATATGGTTATTGTTGTCATGCATGAGGTCATGGTATGTGTAGTTGATATGGTCATGCATTGATGACTGGACTCTAGTTAGAATGGTGGATGTATGGTTACATGCTTATGTGTTATATTTATATATGTTGTCATGATTATGTTATACATATATTACACTAATTTGTTGATCTTGCAGATAAGGTATCCTCCCTGAATTATACTAAGGTACATTGGTTTATTTTTATTTGGTTTAGTTGACATTTTTTTTTTTTTTTTTTTTTTTTTTTCCGAGGAAAATAGAGTTCGTAATTTCTATTAAAAAGAAAATAATAGAGATTACATGTTGTAGATGCCAAGGCATATGCAGTAGTGTGGTTTACCACAGAACAAAAGTATAGGTAAACCACTTACAAAAACCAATACTTCTGGGAAGTATGCAGATAAAGCCCTCAGACAGGGCATCCAGAAACAGGGTATGTAAACCCCAACAGGAGTATACTCCTACCCTTACAAGCTGATAAAAACAGAAATAAAAACGAAAGCTCCTGTGGAATGAGCAGTAATATACAAAATGGCTGCCAAAGGACAGAGGGGAGAGGCACGAAATGGAAGCACCCCCATCCCCTCAACTCTCCACCAAAAATCTCAGAAGCCAGTGGAAGAAAACCACCCATAAAACCAGAGGAGCCAGAAAAGAAGCTAGCCAGCAACAGCCATAGAAAAGCGGCACGAATCGATGCAGAGACAGACTCCACACCTCAGATCCCTCAACACTCTCCATAGCTGCATTGGTAACTAGCAAAGGACCAAAAAAGTAACCAGCATCAGCAAGGGAGGCCAACAGGTCCCGTAACGAGCTGAGGCGGGTCGGTTCCGGGGGCAGAGGCGGCTAGGGCAGCCACCTCGCCCCCATGAAGAAAGTCAGAAGCCCAAAACCCTTGTCCCTGCACAGCAACGCAGCACAAAAACCAAAGGCCAAAGCCCCTAACTGAACCCCCAAGTCGGAGGGTCGATGGTGCACAGAGAGCCGCCGAGGATCGAGAGGAAAACGCCGCCGCTGCAAAGCTCAAAACACTGAAGAAAATCCCGTCCACGGCCGATGACTGGCAGCACGTAATACCAGGCGATGGCAGCCGGAAGGGCGACCAGAACCCCCACCAGCAGTAGGCCGGCCGCCGCAGGCTCAGGCAGCTACCAGAGCCTAGAAACCCTAGGATCGCCGCCGCACAGCTCCCGCTCCCCCACTTCTTGTTAGCTGAATTCGGTTTAGCTGACATGATATACCTTGCCAGAAGAATATTAAAGATGACGAGCAAGATGGTAGACTACAATTCCCGAGATTATCCCTATGGATCATATGAGCAGCGTGGTGTTGGGCACTCTTCTTATTTGGCAGAGACACTGAGAAGATTAAAGGCAGAAATAAAGAGTTGTAAGGTAGACAATGAAAGAATCATACAGGAACAGGAGAAACAAGCAGAGATAAATGCAATGATACTTTAGAGTTTGTCAGAATTACAGTGACAATAACCACTTCGGATCATCCATGAGCAGGAGGACAGAACTAATGGGGCATATGGAAGCAGGTCTTATGGTGAGTACAGGTTGGATGGAGAAGACACAATCAGAGATGGCAGGTCCTTGGCAAGGAAAAATTTAGGGGCTAATGTTCGCAGGTGGGCTAATTTTCCATGTTTTTTCCAAAAAAAAGATCCGCCAATTTTCAAATTTTTCCTAAAAATGATTCGCCCAAATTTTATAGTATGAAATTACTTTACCTTAAAAATTGCCAAAATTTTACAAACACTATATAAAATGATTATAAATTTGAATATCTTCAAACATTTTATACTTTGCATGTTAGTGACTAGTAATATTTTCCAAGGTTTCTAAACTTTAAAATAAATTTGTATCCTTAAAAATTTCCTTGGTCCTTGGATACTCCAGATAGGAGGGGTGATAGACACGGGTACTATTCCAGTTCCGGTTCCCATAGGAATTATGATCATCATCATTATCATCCTTATAGGAGGAGTGATAAGGGGCATTTGATGGATGAGTTTAAGAAAGAAAAACCACCTACATTCAATGGAGAGATGAAGAAATCATAGGATGTAGAGGCATGGTTTCTTGGTATGAGTAATTTCTTTAGATTATATGATTATTCAGAGAACATGAAAGAAAAGATAGCCACTTTCATTCTGAAATGGGAGGCATATATCTGGTGGGTGGATGTGAAGAATGTTAAAGGCATTACGGAAGATGACCTGACTTGGAATGAGTTTGAGAGGCTCTTCAAGAAAAAGTATTTGTTGGA
Organism: Pinus tabuliformis; assembly: GCA_031772625.1. NCBI lineage: Eukaryota > Viridiplantae > Streptophyta > Pinopsida > Pinales > Pinaceae > Pinus > Pinus tabuliformis. The sequence goes on along the minus strand of CM062816.1, from coordinate 659,033,439 downwards.
AAGGTACTATCATGACAAAGCTAAGGAGTTTTATGAGTTACAGATGGGTTCCATGATAGATGATGAGTATACTAATAGGTTCTTGGATCTGTTGAGATATGTTCCTTACCTCAAGGAGGAGAAGGCCAAGGTTAAGAGATTAATCAGTGGACTTCCAATAGCATATAGAGACTGGGCTGAGTTCGACGAGTCTAGATCGTTGGAGGAGGCCATCCGAAATCTAAAACATTGTTATGAGCAGTAGAAGCGCAAAGTTGAGCATAAGAATGACTTGCAAGGAAAAGAGAAAGTTAAAGGAAAATGGCCACCAAAGCGATGAATACCTCAAGATGCAGGTGAGAAATAAAATGTAGTCCCTTACAATAAGTTCAATACAATTGAGAAGGGACATGGAGATTAGCATACTAGAGGCGATGGTAGAGCACCGTTGCAGTGTTAGATATGTGGCAACAATCATCGTAAGAACGATTGTCCATAGTATTAGGGTGGTAGACCCCAGATCTATAGTTCTTAGGAGGCACATACAGTTGAGGATGTTGGTTATAGCATTCCTCGGATTTATGCAGCTATGGATAACATGAAGGCAAATCATTAGGCATATATCATTGAGATGGACGGTAAGATCTGTGACCATGTTGTTTCTATTTTGATTGATCTTGGATCTAATTATACTTATATTAATCCTAACCTAGTGGATAAGTGTGGTTTGAGAAAAGAAGTGCATGTAGAATCTTGGTTGGTACAGTTGGCTACATGTACAAAGAAGAGAGTTCCCCATTGGGTAAGAGCTTGTGCATTTGAGTTAAATAGTATGCCTACAATACCACATTTGAATGTACTACCATTGGGATCGTATAGTATGATTTTGGATATGGATTGTTTGTACATTCACATGACCAAAGTGGATTGCTTTGACAAGGCCATTGAATGCTTGGATGACAGTGGGGAAAAGAGAATTTTGCAGGGAAAGAAGAATCCTACATCAGTGAGGATGGTTACTGCTATGAAGGCTAAGCGTAGTTGCAAGAAAGGTTGTGTGATGTTTGCAGTGCATATATCTATTGAGAGGGGTAAAGATGTTGCATATGCATAAATATTCAAGAGGTTCCATGTATTGCAGCAGTATTAGGATGTGTTCCCAGCAGAGATTCCAGAGTTACCTTCTCATAGGGAAGTATACTTGTCCATTGAGTTGGTGCCATGAGAAACACCAGCATCGGAGGCACCTTACAGGATGTTTACCTCAGAGCTAGTAGAGTTGAAATTACAGTTAAAGGAGATGCTTGAAAAGGGATACATTAGGTCAAGTTTATCACCTTGGGGTGCACCAGCATTGTTCGTAAAGAAGAAAGATGGTACTCTCAGATTGTGCATTGATTATAGGAAGTTGAAAAAGGTAAAGAAGAAAGATGGTACTCTCAGATTGTGCATTGATCAAGAATAGGTACCCATTGCTGAGGATTGATTATTTGTTTGATTAGTTGAAGGGAGCAACAGTGTTCTCTAAGATCGACTTGAGATCTGGATACCATCAGGTAGGCAGTAAGGAAGAGGATATCTACAAGACTCTGTTCAAGACCAAGTATGGGCATTATGAGTTTGTTGTAGTTCCATTCGGTTTGACTAATGCCCCAACTACATTTACGTGTTTGATGATAGTGTGTTTTGTCCTAATTTGGACAAGTTTGTTATTGTATTCATTGATGACAGCTTGATATACTCCAAGAATGAAGAAGAGCATGTTGAGCATTTACTAGCAGTGTTGACATTTCTACGGGAGTATCAATTTTATGCCAAGCTTAGCAAGTGAAACTTCTTTCAGACAAAGGTGCATTACTTGGGACATGTTGTTTACAAGGAAGGCATAGCAGTAGTTCTAGAAAAGATAAGGGCCATCATGGAGTGGGTAGCTCCTACGAATGTGGATGAGGTGAGATCATTCATGGGATTGGCAGGTTACTACAGCAGGTTCATTAGGAACTTCTCATGCATTTCATATCCTATGGCATCCTTGCAGAGGAAAGGTAATAAGTTCGAGTGGAAAGAATACTGCACAGTTAGTTTTGAGCAGATGAAACAGTTTTTGACACGTACCAGTGTTAAAGATTGGATATTTGGATAAAGAGTTTGTAGTATGTACATGTAACACCCTCCTCCCATATCTCCCCAAGTAATTGGCCAACCGAGGTAAACATGTGATGAGATGCTACTATGATATGATTCAACCTCCTAGGTTTCCTTAAGGAAGTGGAATCGATGGAAACACATCAAACATACCTTCCACATCAGCAACAACACTCCTAGGAGCCATCCCAACCATTCAAGTATCATGCCCCTGGGTCCCACTGATTTTTTAAGTTATTAAATATTTGGATGCTCCCATGCTATAAGCATGCCAGCGTCCAGAGAGCTCTTGATGCTACCACAAGACTACATGCCTATGTCGAGGGATTATTTCTAGTAGACCTGTGCAAGAGTCCATGAGATTTAAGGAACTTTTCAAGCCCAGAATTCCGGCCACTGCTTAGAACTTATTGTAACTTTCAGAATCCAATAAAAACATGATGACAAGACTAATAAACCAAAACTAACTACAGGACTAGGCCTGATCATCCCCAATAGGGATTGACATTCTGTCAAACACTTGGCATCAATGCAATCTATAGGTGTAAACAATAAATATGAGCATAGGTGTCTCGTACTTATCTTAGAATTGTTAAGAAGCATTGTTCCCTTACATCATTAGTTGTATTATCATCTATTAGGTCATAGATACATTGTCCATTCATTTACAAATAAAATAATGAGGAGAACCACACATCATCACTGTCATAAAACATATACATAACCAACATAGTAGAAACAAAAATACTAGGGAAATCACATCAATATGATCCACATATAAGCCAGTATAATACTCATAGAAATACAAGGAGAAATAACCTCATATTGATGATGCAAAATACAAACCCAGGATGGGACTACCATGTTCCACTTAACCATAGAATGGCTGAGCTAAACCTCTCTTCATTCATTCACCCATGTGCCATATTCCAAGAATGAATGTGGGACTCAACCAAAAGAACCAACCAAGGCATCCTGAGGCTAAACCACCTCACCCTCATCAATAGAAACTAGGCTTTACCATAATCCATCCTGGATCACTAGGCCAATACAATTAACATGTAATAATAGACTTTACCATGATCTCCACCAGATCATTAGGCCAAATAATCATGGATGCAATCAGATTTCTCCACCTACACAATGAGTAATTTTCCTATCTCCTAGTCTCTCAGGATTTACTGCAATCCACACCGGATCACTAGGACCTAAACCGACACCCACTCTTCAGGCTTTACTGCATATCCCAACCTGGGATTACTAGGCCACACAGAGAGTAATCCACCTCTTGTCTTTACAGTATATCCCGCCATTAACCAACAAGGATTCCTAGGCCCACCGAGGCACACAATCCTGGCTTTACCGCAACCCACAATCTAGCTCAGGGGTTACTAGGCCAGTGGCTTTACCGTGATCCATATTTTGGTTCAGGGACCACTAATCCATGTGTTCTATCATTTGGAGATCCACCTCACTCAACTTTGAATCCATCCGACAATCCAACTCAACCAACACATGAGAACCCTATCACACCATGGCTATCCGGAAATGACAAGGCTAGGCTGAAAACCCTGTCACATTTGGAAAACCCCATGCCATAATAGCAAGAACCACAAGCAATACCATGCATGCCAAATCTAGCAAGGAAATCACACATACAAATCAATACTTGCAAAGAATCCTATTGTAGCTGCTTGATCCTACTCTTCCTTGCTTGCTCCTTCCTTATTCTTACCTTGTTTTACTTTTCTTTCTCCAATGCCAAGTGCTCCAAGAAAACTCTAAGTTTCCAAGAGTATGAGAGAGAGAGAGAGAGAGAGAGAGAGAATAATGAGAGACCTCCAAAACAGAGAAAAAGCTTACCAATTGATCCTCAAAAGCCTTTTTATCAAAGAGGCCTCTATTTTCTTCATTTTCCTCCTCACATGCAACCCGTGACCTTTCACCTTCATTTTCTCCTAATTTCCATTATTTTCATAAATAAAATTTCAATTAATGCCTCTTGCCTTTCCAAATCCTTTTGCCTTTGCCTTTTCCAATTTCCTTTAGCCATAATAACCGAAATGACCACCCACTAGTATGTTTTTTCCACCATTCAACTTGGAATATGTGTCCCATTAACCGTGGTCTTATATATTTTTACATGGATTTTTAACCAGGGCTGTTATAAAACCCTCCCCCTTGTGGGGACACTATCCTCGATGTTCAATGACACCTATATCCAACAAGACTGCTGAAAACAAAACATACTGCCCATGGAGCTTTATAACATAGCTTGTTGCAGTATTTACAATGACCCTCTACTAAAACATGACAAACATACCGTTTACTAGAGATTTATAACACAATTCATTACGCTATTTACAATAATAACCAAATATACACACATACACATTTGCTTCAACTAGAAAATAACCATACTATTTATGGAGCTTTATAAATCAAACTCAATATTGCATTTACAATAATACACACATATTCACATATGCACATTTTCTCAACTAGAAAATAAAAGGATACGATGCTTGCATCCACAACAAGGGAATTTAGAGGCTCACACGTCCACCCTCAGAGTAGTACCAGGATTCACTTCCTTCCCAAGAAGTCTTGAATCCACTGCAAGGTCAAATCTGCATCCAATGTCCAACACTATAATCTCGTGCTACATGTCCTCTCAGCGAATAGTTATCGTCTCATTGCTCCAGGGTGCACTCCCAATATGCATATGATTCCATCCGGTAATGCTAATGACCAAAACAAATATATGCCCGACCTTCCCTTCTCTACTACATAGTCCCTTGAGCAATCCAGTCAACCCCTTCTGTGCAATCACTCATCTTCCAAGTTCCACGACATCCCCTATCCTGGGCAATACATCCTTTGGCAAGGCTTCCTCACATCGAAAGGTCAAACAACCAAGGCATATGCCTGCCTCAAAACCATCATACCAGTCATAGCATGCTCATGGCAATCAATGGACACTATTGGGTACCAGTGTCCCACATTGGCCCTGCTCCTGAAGTGCTTTACCAACATACTGTGCATGTTTCAATTCCTTTCACTAACGCTGCTAATTCTTGCAATCAATTTCAACCACTCAACCTAGCATTTCATGTTTTCCTTTACCAGGCACTTAATTTCCATTAGATTCAAAATAAATTGAAATAACTTCAAATCATACCTCATTGGTATCTCGTCAATAAGGTACACTTGCAATTCTGTTCGCTTCCTTTCACAACAAGTCAAACTAGCATCTTTAACCAAATCATCATGTATAAAAATATCACATCAGGTTAGCTCAAAACACAACCATCATAGATTAAAATCATAAATCAGATGTAACCATCCTAAACCAGAATCATAGATCACATGTAATCATCATAGACCAGAATCATAAGGCACATGCATAATAAAACTGAAATAAATTATTGATACTTATCCTTTAATCAATCCTTGGCTTCTACCTTTTTATTTATTTCGTATGCACTTCGGATCAGTTGCCACATCTGAAAAACACCCAATGCCTTCTCCTCAACCATGTGCACATACACATAGTGTGCATCACCCACATATAACCACACACGACATATAACACCATGCAATACATACACCTATACCTGGCATACCACACATACATTTACACCCAGTGTACAACACAACACAATAAATATGCCTACATCCAGTGTACAACACAACACACATACATATACATAGTGTAAAATAACGAATACAAATATCATGATTCCATGAGTACACAATGCACATACATAGTACCGCATGTAAACAACACAACTTGTACACAATGCACACAATACCACATGTACACCAGTACCATATGTACAACATGTACACATTACCACCTGTACATAGCACCACCTACACAACATGTGCACAACATCACATGTACACGACACCACTTGCACAACATCACATGTACACAACACCGCCTGCACAATGTGTACACAACGCAACATGTACACCGCACCACTTGTACAACGTGTACACAATACCACATGTAAATAGTACCACATGCATGATATGTACAGAACACCACATGTACATAGTGCCACATGCATGACATGCGCACAACACCACCTACACACAACGCCACTCATACAACATGTACACATCACCATATGCACACAACACCATATGTACATAGCAGCACATGTAAAACATGCTTGTAACACCACATGTACATAGCATTGCATATCCAACATGTACATAGCGTCATCTATATCGATCACTCCATATGCAACATTCACACAACCCTATTTGTACCACCTTGTACATAACATTGCATAAACAACATGCACACACACTATATATACATGACACCGCATCATAGATGCAACATGTAAAACATATACAACATATGCAAAACAGTAGTACTCAACATCCAAAACCACATTGTCTAACAGGCAACCTTGCTTCCAGTGTCTCTCTGCCATCCATGCTTATCCTAGCATGCCACGGATCACGCTGTTTTCATTTCGTTGATGTATCTCTCAGCATTATTCTGTCCATCACATAAATATAAACATAGTATAAACACATATTATCAATTCATATCCACATGATACTGACCTCAGAGATCTGTCAGGCTACTCTTCCCACTTGGTTCCTCATAAGGCCAAGAACCCATTCACTTGCATAAGCAATCATTCCTCCACAAGAATGATCCTTGATAACCCTGTCAGGCAAAGACATAGATACATAGATACATACACGTATATAAACATTAGAATAAAACAATAATGATCTTTTCAGACAATGACATGCATACATACATGTATACATAGATAAACATCAACATAATCATAATCATGAACTCCCTTTATGCGTGTAACACATGCGCAACATCGATAAAAATAGTTCCCAACATAGGCAAGGCATCTGACGCCTCATATCCATTTACTTCACCTTTCCTAGTACCTTTCTCATGACTATACTGCCATTTTCCATTTACACCAATGGATCGAACTAATCCAACTGATTTTCATATTCTTACCTTCAACTTCCCTTACTCATGCACTGAGCTTCATTTGGGTCTCACATTACCTATTAGGTTTCATTAAGATTTCCCAAAGTTCCATCAACTTTCCTCTTTTCCCAAACAATTCCCAAGACTCTCAAAACATAAAAGATAATACCGAGAAGCAAGCAAGAGAAAACCAATAACAATACGACACCATAAACAAAGTGGCATGGCCATGCACTAGACACAATCAAAACCGCAAATCAAGCACAACAAATCACAAAAGACCAAAAGCACAAGGCTAGCAACAAACACCATAACTCAATCCCATCGTTCCCAAGAAAAGCTCCACCCGAGCCTTCTTCAAGATTTCATGGAAACCTCTCTTGCCATGCAACTCCTTGCATCACACTACCATAAACACATAATTTTCAGTGCATAAATAGCCATAACAATACACTAGTTACCTTACCTTGTCGTGCCAAGCACGTCGGCTTGTAACTGAACAAATATGTGCCATTTCTCAAGGCACTCCAATTCCCTTGATAGGTCTAGCTATAACTAGACACCAACTATTATATCCGTCAAATACATGTCCATGAATATAGCACATACCCACGTAATGTTAGATGAAATCAAGGTTAAGAATACTTCTTGTATGCAAAGCACTCATTATTTTGGAATTAGGGTTTCCAATCATAACCAAAATAATTCTTGCCCAATTCCTTTATTTTACCTTTTTTACCTTATTGCAGTCGAGGCTTACTATGTACTATTACATCACCCAACTGTTAGTTATATATACATATCAATTGTTACTTTGGCACACTAATACTAAGCATGTTTCCCTGCAACTGCCCACACATGTCAGTCTCATGTTCCAAAGATCAAGACATCATGTATATTAGTTTGAAATAAACATTTACCAAGCCTAACAATCATTTCATACTCAACAATCAACTCACATTCATCAGTTGTAATACGTAATGATACAACTATCACCTACTTACACTCAAGTACATGTTAGATGTATCAACACATATGTATTAGCACAACCATCTTAAAACAAGATCATTTGAACACATACTCATATTATGCAATTCAACAAACATTCAACCAACTTGCAAACATACCATGTTAAATAAATCAACTAGACAGCATAATCAAACAGTCAAGCACCAAATATACGACATAAGCAAACGCATACCTTCATGAATCTCAGGGGAGGCTATCTTGTATGCACAATCAATCTAGTTGGCACGATATAACTTTACAAGACATCATCTCAAGCACAAATAAGATCATGATATCCATAACAGTAACTAACTAACATGTTCACATCATAAGCTCATAAACATTTATCATTTATGCATAACAATCACATATGTACGATCAATCTAGATTAGTATGACATAATATCACAACATATTAACTCATACATGAATGTAGTAACCCTAACCCTTTGCATATACCAATCCAAATTAGTATGATACATATAACATCAAGATCTTAATGCAATAACCCTAATTGTTAACTTACTAGCATATAACAACAACAAGTTATATATCATGCTCATCAACAACATATAACCTAATCATCAAGCTATCTAATATAAAACAACAATATCAATGCATACAACCACATGTTACTATCATTCATGACTATCTGACACATGTGCATATAACTAGACCAATCAACTACCATCTATCATGTATGTAACCATAACATAAATAGAATGAAAGGCATACACATAACCATAATGCATATAACAACCCTTAACCTACATACTTGCATGTCCAACATACAAACCTGTATGATGACATGCTCTTGCCTCGAGGTCCAATATTGCAACTTCACTTTGATGATCTGCATCTCCTGATTTACCTCATTCAACACATTAGCATCATGATGACCTAATTGCATATAATGAACTTATGCACAACAACCTTCATCGTGAAAATTCATGCATAACAAAATATAGACATCGACATACATAAAAAATGCATATACAACCATACACTGATGTTGACACATCTCACAACAACACCATCAACCTTCTCATGGTGAAATCACCACAACCATGATCAACACCATGACAATGCAACAAGCACATGGACTATAAGCATAAGGAACACGTATGCAACCAACATGAATGCATGACCAACACACCGCCCATCCAATCGGAGGGATGGACCATGCTTTGATACCACTATGTGGTATCAGATATGACACAAAGAGAGCACAACCCACTCTGATACCACTCTATAACACCCTCCTCCAACATCTGCCCAAGTAACCGGCCAACAGAGGTAAACATGTGACAAGAGGCTAGTATGATATGATTCAACCTCCTAGGTGTCCTTAAGGAAGTGGAATCGATGGAAACACATCAAGCATACCTTCCACATCAGCAACAACACTCCCAGGAGCCATCCCAACCACTCAGGTATCATGCCCCTGGGTCCCAATGAGTTTTTAAGCTATTAAACCTCTAGACACTCCCATGCTATGGGCATGCCAACATCCAGAGAGCTCTAGACGCTCCCACAAGCCGACATGCCTTTTTCCAGGGACTATTTCCAGTAGACTTGTGCTAGAGTCTGCGAGATTTAAGGCACTTTTCAAGCCTAGAATTCTGGCCACTACCCAGAACTTGCCGTAGCTTCCGGAATCCATTAAACACATGATGTCAAGACTAATAAAACAAAACTAACTTCAGGACTAGGCCTAACCATCCCCAACAGGGACTGACATTCTATCAAATACGTGGCATCAATGCAATCTACAGGTGTAAACAACATATTTGAGCATAAGGGTCTCATACTTATCTGAGAATCGCTAAGAAGCATTGTTCCCTTACATCATTAGTTGCATTATCATATATTAGGTCATAGATACATTGTCCATTCTTACAAATAAAAACATGCGGAGAACCATACATCATCATTGTCATAAAACATATATGTAACCAATATAATAGCAACATAAATACCAAGGAAATCACATCCATATGATCCACATATAAACAAATATAATACTCATAGAAATACAAGGAGAAATAACCTCATATTGGTGATGCAAAATTCAAACCCGAGATGGGACTACCACGTTCCACCTGACCATAGAATGACTGAGCCAAATCTCTCTTCATCCATTCACCCCCGTGCCATATTCCAAGCCTGAATGTGGGACTCAAGCAAAAGAACTAACTATGGCATCTCGAGGCTAAACCACCTCACCCTCATCAATAGAAACCAGGCTTTACCGTAATCCATCCTAGATCACTAGGCCAATACAATGAATATGTAATAGAGGGCTTTACCATGATCTCCACCAGATCACTAGTCCAAACAAGCATGGATGCCATTGGATTTCTCCACCTACACCATGAGGAATTTTCCTGTCTCCTAATCTCTCAGGCTTTACCACAATCAACACAATAGCACTAGGACCTAAGACGAGACCCACTCTCCAGGCTTTACTGCATATACTAATTGAGGATTACTATGCCCAATGGAGAGTAATCCACTTCTTGGCTTTATCATATATCATTCCATTCACTGGAAAGGGTTCCTAGGCCCACCGAGGCACAAAATACTAGCTTTACCGCAACCCACAGTCTGGCTCAGGGGTTACTAGGCCAGTGGATTTACTGTGATCCACTGTCTAGTTCAAGGGTTCAACACTAGGCCATGTGATCTATCATTCTGAGATCCACCTCACTCAGCTTCAAATCCATCCGGCAGTCCAACTCAACCAAAACATGAGAACCCCATCACACCATGACTATCCAGAAATGGCAAGGCTAGGTTGAAAACACTGTCACACCTGGAAAAACCCATGCCATAATATCAAGAACCACATGCAATACCATACATGCCAAACATAGTAAGGAAATCACACATGCAAATCAATACCTGAAAATAATCCTTTTGCAGTTGCTTCATCTTGCTCTTCCTTGCTTGCTCCTTCCTTCTTCTTGCCTTCTTTTGTCTTTCTTGCTCCAATTCCAAGTGCTCCAAGAAAACTATAAGTGTCCAAGAGTATGAGAGAGAGAGAGAGAATAATGAGAGAGATCCAAAATTGAGAAAAATATTTCCAACTGATCCTCAAAATCTATTTTATCAAAGAGACCTCTATTTTCTTCATTTTCCATTATTTTCCTTCATTTTCCTCCGCACATGCAACCTATGACCTTTCACCTTCCTTTTCTCCTAATTTCCGTTATTTTCATAAATAAAATGTCAATTAATGCCTCTTTCCTTTCCAAATCCTTTTCCTTTAGCCATTATAACTAAAATGAACACCCACGAGGATGTTTTTATCACCATTCAACTTGGAATACATGTCCCATCAATCGTGGTCTTATATATTTTTACATGGATTTTTAACCAAGATTGTTACAGTACAGATTCTTGTAAGAGAGGACTTGGTGGATCCCTTATGCAGGAGGGACAGGTGGTGTGCTATGAGTCTAGGAAGTTGAATGAGCACAAGCAGAACTAGAACTACGTGACTCAAAATCTTGAGTTGGAAGGTATTATTCACGCCTTGAAGATGTGGAGGCATTATCTTCTTGGTAGGAGATTTGTATTGATGAGCGATCACAGTGGGTTGAGATACTTGTTTGACCAGCCAAATCTAAATGTCAGGCAAGACAAATGGTTGTCTACCCTTAGTGAGTTTGAATTCGACATCAGATACATTAAGGGAAAGGAGAATCGGGTTTTAGATTCTCTTAGCAGGAAGGTACAAGTGAATCATGTAACAATTATGAGCTCTTATGGGACAAAGTTACAAGATACGATATTGTAGGTAGGACAATAGGATGACAGGTATATGGATATTATACACAGGTTACAACAGAGTACAGGTACAAGTATAGGTATAGGTGTAGGTACAGGTACAGGGACGCAAACTATCATCTCATAACAGATGGTTTGCTGAGATTCAAGGACAGGATCTATGTGTTAGATTGCAATGAAATCAAGAAGCTTAGAGGGAGTTTCACACGAAGCCATACTCAAGTCACCCAAGATATCAAAAGACATTGATCGTGGTAAAGAAGTTCTACTATTGGCCGAATCTGAAGAAGGAAGTGGCGAAGTTCATGGCTAGATGTTTGGATTGTTAGCAGGTAAAGGCGGAATGTAAGCATCCAGGTGGTCTACTACATCCTATTCCGATTCCATAATGGAAATGGGAGGTCATTTCCATGGATTTCATTATAGGTCTTCCGAGGATAGTGAGACAACACGATTTTATTATGGTAGTGGTTGACAGGTTGAGCAAGGTAGCTCACTTCATTCCAATGAAGACTACATATTCGACTAGTGCGGCGATGCTGATTTTCATCAGAGAAATCATGAGATTACATGGTATTCTGAAGAAGATCGTTTCGAACATGGATGCGAAGTTCACTTCAAATTTTTGGAAGGAACTATTTGCAGGTTTGGGCATAGAGTTGGCCTTGAGTATAACCTATCATCCATAGACAGGTGGATAGACAAAGAGGGTCAACATGATCTTGGAGTATATGTTGAGGATGTATGTGATGCACCAACAGAGAAGATGGGAGGAGTATATTCCATTGGTTGATTTTACATACAAAAATGGTTATCAGGAGTCATTGAGGATGAGTCCTTTCAAGGAATTGTATGGGTGGAGTTGTAATACTCCCATCAACTGGAGCGATCTAGTGAACAGGGTACTTATTGCACCATATATGTTGGCAGGCATGGAATAGGAAATGCAAGTTATAAAGAAGAATATAAAGGCAACATAGGATAGACAAAAGAGTTATGCGGACCAACATAGGGAATTCAAGGAGTTTCAGGTTGGGGAGCATGTGTATTTGCACATCAAGCCCAAGAAGAGCTCTTTGAGGATTGGATCATGTGCCAAGTTGGCACCACGGTATTGCGGGCCTTTTGAGATCCTTGAGAGGATTGGACCAGTGGCCTATCGACTTGCACTGCCTCCAACAGTGAAAGTCCATGATGTTTTCCATGTTTCATTGCTTAAGAGGTATATAAAGGATGTTGATCATGTTATTGATTGTTCTGTATTGCAGGTAGAGCAAGAAGGAAAATTTCAGTCGAAGCCTCAGTTCATATTGCAGCGTAAGCAAGGAATAGAACCATAGAGCAAGTTAAAGTGTAGTGGAAGCACTTTGGGCCCGAAGAAGCTACATGGGAGATGGTGGATCAGATGCGAGCCATGTATCCTTCTTTGTTTGCCGGTTGAGGCAAAGCAATTTTGGTTTGATGTTTGGTATATGTTTGGCATATGTTTTGTTGATGTTTTGGTATATATGCATATGTATATGGATGTAAATACCACCATGAGCTAAGTTATAATGCTCCAATAAGCGATATGGTTGTTATTTTGTCATGTTGTCATGATGTTTTTCTTTTGAGCAAGTCATTCATTGTAAATACTGCAACGAGATAAGCTATAAAGCTCCATGGGCAGTATGTTTGATTTTCAGCAGTTTTGTTGAGGTCTTGGTGTGGTTTCATATTGAGGACATTGTTCTCCAAGGGGGAGGGGTTTGTAACATCCCCTCGTTAAATTTTCATGTAATAAAAGTTAATAAAGTAAAAATAAGACCATGGATAAGGGACACGTATTCCAAGTTGAATGTTGGGCAATGATATCCTAGTGTGCATCACTAGATGTGTTTATGGCTAAGGAAATTGGCAAAGGCAATGGCTAAGGAATTTAAAAAGGAAAAAATGTATTTGGGCACATTTATTTATGAAAATGAAGAAAAATAGGAGAAAAGGGAGGTGAAAGGTCACAGGTTGCATGTGAGGAGGAAATTGAAGGGAAAAATGGAAAATGAAGAAAATAGAGGCCTCATTGTTAAAAAGGATTTTGAGGATCAGTTTGTAACCTTTTGTTAGTTCATTTTTGGAGCTCTCTCATTATTCTATCACTCTTGGACACTTATAGCTTTCTTGGAGCACTTTAGCTTTGGAGCAAAGGAAGGAAAAATCAAGCAAAGGAAAGGAAGGAAAGGAAAGATAAAGCAAGGAAGAGCAAGATCAAGTAACTTCAGTAGGAATACTTGCAGGTAACATATTGCATGTGTGATTTCCTATATGTTTTCGACATGCATGGATTTGCATGTTGGTATATGATTTGCTTGTTCTCGGTGGCATGGTTTTGTCGGGTTTTGACAGTGGTTTTCAGCCTAGCCTTGCCTTTTTTCGGATAGCCATGGTGTGATGGGATTGTTTTCTCGGTTTTGAGCTTTGGAATTGACAGATGGTTTCAGAATCCGTGGCAGAGGTGGTCTGAGGAAATACTCAAAGGCCTAGGAATCCCTTGGCTGATTTTGGCGGGATACACGGTAAATCCTGCGGGTGGAGTCTCGGTTTAGGGCCTAGTGATTCAGTGTGGATTGCGGTAAAGCATAAGAGACAAGGAGAAAAAAATTAACTCAAGGATAGTGATGGAATCCGGAGGCATTCCTAGCTCGATTTGGTTTTGTGATCTGGGTGCCAGTTTCGGTGAGATCACGGTTTGGTGAGGGTGGAGGTGTTTTAACCTTTGGATTCCCTTGGTTTTTTGGATTGGTTTATCCATGAGATCCCACATTCATTCTTGGAATATGGCATGAGCTAGGTGATTGGCTGAAAGAAAGATTTGTTCAGCCATGTCTACAGTAGAGTGGTACGTGGAAGTCCCAAACCTAGTCGAATTTTCATGTGATTAATAAAAGCTAAGTTCTATTGCCTTTGTACTTGTTAATATGTTGCTTTAATGGTTTTTATCCTATTGTTATTTTAATGGTTTAATGTTTGTTATAAGCATGGTTATGTGACTGGTTATTGTCATGGTTATTTCATTTATTTACTTGTAACTGAAAGGATGATGGATGTAAGATCTAATTGATGTCAAAATAGTTAAGGGAAGAGGGTGGTGATCCTTCTTGTCAAGTTCTATATGAGTTATCAGTCATTTATGCTCTGCCTTGTATTCATTTCCTATAGATTGCATTGATGCAAAGTTTTTGACGGAATGTCAGTCCTGGTTGGGGATGGTCAAGCTTAGTGCTGGAGTCAGTTTTTGATTTGTAAGTCTTGTCATAATGTAATTTATGGATTTTAAAAGCTACAGGGTCTTCTAGGTAGTGTCCTGGATTCTAGGCTTGAAAAGTGGCTCAAATCCTATGGACGCAGGCATAGGTATGAGTAGAAAAGTCCCTGGACGATGGCATAGCCATGATGTGCATTCCTCTAGAGGTCCTCAAGCACACCCTTGCCCATATCAAGGGAGCGTCCAGGGGTTCAGTGGTCTAAAAGTTCAATGGGACCTAGCGGCTGGTCAGGGGAATGACTGGGATGCATTCTGGGAGTCCTGTAGGAGGTGTAGAAGGTCTGGTATGGTTTTTTTCCATCGATTCCACATACTTAAGGTCACTTAGGGGGTTGAATCATACAATGGTAACTTCGTGTCACATGTTTACCCCAGTTGGTTGGTTACTTGGGTAGATGTGGGAGGAGAGTGTTACATCAGGTCATAGATTTAGCTCCCCGCTAATGTTTCGCAGGGGATAACATTGGGTTTCCCACTGACAGAAATTCCGGGTGGAAACAATAGATCCCCAATGGATAGAGGGTGGTAGACTGAGCTCCCCTCCGATCTCAAAATTCCTGTTCTTTTGGATTCAATAATGTTCAATGTATGAGCAAGGACAATCAAGAGATAAGTAGGAATAATCAAGGGATGAATCGAGATGAACAATGATGATACATGATGACGAGATACTTGTGATTGATATGATTTTTTGATAGTATACACATGACATGATGCAGGAGGAATTTTCCCTAGTTGAGAGAGAGTGTTAAAATATGCAACTACATTCAAATTCAACTTTGGATAGCTCACTTGATGGAGATAATGATTTAATTGAATTCCTCTTTTCAAGAGGACCAAAATCGACCTAAATATCACTCAAATTGGATAAGGGAAAATGTACTTATGAAGAAAATCCCACATGTGCATATTTGATAAGGTTGGCCCTAAAGCAAAGTGGACACCCTAGGAAGGCTATAAATACAAGTGACCTATACCTCATTTGGACATCATCATGAGAGATTCTTCTATTTTATTTCTTAGTTTTGTCTCACACAGGTCTAAGGCAGGTCCACGGAGGAATGGTTTCTCTATGAGGTGAAATTACAGGGTCTGAAGCTTGCATCTTAGTTTTTAGGGTTTTGGGCCTCAGGCACTGGCACAACACAAGAAGAAGTGACTGAATCCTTCCAGTTTCATGGACAACTCTCCATCCATGTGACTGGGAGTTAGGGCTTCATAATCCTAGTTGTAGATTGCAGTCGCTCTCTTATAGGCTCCAGAGAGCGACTGGAAGCTTCCCAGTAGCATGCATGACTCCTCCCTCATGCAATTGGGACGTAAATGATGGAAACTCAGTTGTAGAAAGGTTTCGCTCAGTGACCGCAGTTTTTGGCAGTTGACCACAAATAATGACAGTTCATTATTGGCTTTAGAATCAAGATTTTGGGTATAAGCATTATTGGGTTCATTTCATGGATTTTGTATTTGCTTATGATGAATAGTTGTATGAATGAAAATATGTATCATTGTACTCTCTTTTGTTGAATCATTTAATGACAATCTAATAAGAATAAGAATTTGAAATAGTTTCCCCATAGTGGGTTTTGTCGTGGTCTCCAACCAATCATAGTGTCTCTATGTGTGAATGATTTTCTTCCATTGTTCCTTTATGTTCCGCTACATTGAATATGATGGTATTTTTCTTTCTATATAATTTTATATGTTGTTGAATAACAATGTAAATCTAAATAACTTTATGATGATATGGGGTGAATGTAATGTGTTAATGAAGAAACGAAATTATCAAAGCAAAGAACAATATAGCCCTAAGAAAAATTAACAAGTGAAGCATGTAGAGCCAGGGCCATGAGCAACCATCAATTCCTTATACAAGAACAAAATAAATACAAAGAAAATTTTGGGTAAGAGTTATTAACTCTAAGCCATAAGGATTTCATGCCTAGAGAGGGTTTCCAGGACTGGAACCTGAAATTATTATGAAGGACTAAATAAGAACCTAAAGCGTGAGGCTCCAAGAGTTAGCTCAATCGGTCAAATCAAGTGCCTCACCAATAGGAGGTCACAGGGTCGAATCCCGAAAGCTCTTGGGGTTAGGTCAGTAAATAGGCCGAGGGGTGTTGATGCCTTCGGGTGCGTCCACTCAGTGTTGAACAACCCTGGATGTAGCGGCTACCCATTGACCCGGGTATCCGTGAACCAGAAGTGAAAAAAAAAAGAACCTAAAGCGTGATTGTAAGACCCAAGTTAACACATTAAAACACTATCATTTCCAGGAGGTTGGAGCATGTACCTACGAGGAAAAATAATCTCCATAAGGGTTTATTAGTGTAAATTCTTTGAATAAAACCTAATAAAGTTAAAATCAATGCTTAGGGTATTACCTATCAAGAGGGGTTTGAAAGCCATGGCTCCAATACCTCGTGCAAAAAAATATATAATGATATTGAGTTCCTTCTGTCAGCTACTTGTTGAAGCCTCGAAACTCGCTACGACAACATGGGGGGTAACCACCCGGTCCGGACCTTAAAAGCAGCTCCTTTTCCGTTTGGTATAGTGGCTCTGATTGGGGATATTGGGACCAGCTTCCCAGAGAGGATTGATTTGATAATGTTGTTGGGATGATATAAGACATAACAGAGAATGATTCAACTAAGTATAATCTAATCTAAATAATAAACACATGCATATACCTTAATCTAACATTATCTAACTATAAATATACCTGGGAATAAACTAAGATGTGCGAACTACAGAGATGTCTCAAAGCAATTGGTAATAAAGATCATTCAACTGCCAAAAGAAATGAAATCATTCAAGATAATTTTTTTGGATAAATCGTTAGACAAAACAATTGAGAAAACTATATCGCATATAATAATTGTTCATGTATTCAAAACGGAATCAGAGCTAAAACGTCATACAAAAGTGCAATAATGCATAATTGTAATTCAGATTTTCATACATAAGACAATCAAGAGGAAGAGTATTGCTAATGCATACATAAAACACAATCATATGATAAAAGTACCATATATGAAAGGTTCTGCTTATGGGCTCAGCAATATTGATAAAATTTCATTCAATCCAATACACTCTAACAATATAGAAGTGTAATTTCAGTAGAGCATGCTCGATATTCAAAGAAAAATCGATCATGTTCCATTAATTTTATTAAAACCTTCCAAAAAATACAAAAGTGTAATGTCTTGAAAAGCTAAAAGCATGAGAGGGGTTTAAATACTAAAATACATGCCTCAAAAATAGCTTATTACAAAAATAGTTGAGGAGGTTTCAAACAACCTTCCTCGGAGTGGGAAAAAATAAAACTAAAAATAGAATTAATCAATGTTTATAACATTTATCGCATACTTTTAGCGGGTTCGGGTCATATCGCGTTTCGCAAACTTTTCATAGTTTACAAGATTGGCTTTTGAGTAAAGCGCCACGATGTGATAATTTGTTTGGCTTGTAATGTCGGAATATCACAATTCACACAATCCAAAGGTTTTTTAAGTTGTGGTGACTTCTGAACGTCGATATGTGATTGCGATAGGCACTTTGTTTTGTAAGAAATACTTTAAGTCTTGGTTTTAAATGAAAAGTTTAATGATACCATAAGTTTGTTATGGTGATCCCTCTTATCGCAATTCGCAAATCCCGGTCGTTAATTGACCTTTTGACACATATGATCCGGAGATATGCGATGAAGCAATAATTTCTAGTCGTAAAGGGATTTGGCTTGATACCCTATATTATTTAGAAATTTATTCCTAAGGTTTCAAAAAGAAAGTGATTAAGTGCTAATTTTTGGAGAATTTTTTGTAAAGGGTCCCCATTTATCGATAGAATATTAAATATTAAATCAAGATATGAGGAGGTTGTTGAACATTACAACACAACTCAAAAAAAAGAGGGCGAAGTGTCGACAAATAAAACACTTGAGTATTAAATAATTGACTAAGGAGCACTTACAGGTAACTTGTGACTCCAAACACTTCAATGCTGAGACCTAGAATTAGATGAGTAACATCAAGAATCTTGAAATGCCCTCGGTCATGGCTGTCTGCAACTTTCAAACAAATGCAAACTATGAGTAAACCTTGAAAAACAAAATTGGTAGAAAAACTTCAATAACAATATATAACTGCACAAAACACTTAACGATGAGAGAGAAGGCATCACGGGCCAGCAAATTTATACCTGATGCAAAGGTATAGAGCTGAAGTAACCAAGAATAGATGAGAAAACACCTTTGCAAGAAAGAGTGTTATGAAACCAGCTCAAGAAAAGATAGAAAAGATAGATCAACGCCTTAAAATTCAGCCTCTTCGAGGGGGCAACCTCCTTTACATTACATAAATGAACAATTCTTGGATGATACAAATGACAAAACCTCCTTTCTATATATAGGAGTCTAAGGAGTCACAATATAATCCAGCCGACCTAACAATAATAATATAAAGCCACAAAAATAACAATAGAGGGATTCTATGGGGCACAGAAATAACAATATGGGGGTAATAGGGGCACAACAATATAAATAAGGGGTATAACTACAATAGTAATGGGGTAATCACTAGTATTATAGGGACCCAACATGCCCCTCTCCTTCAAAAAAGTGTTGTCCTCAACGCTTGAGTAGTTTTGGATACTTCTGCATAAAATTCTCATCCTCCCATGTGGAATCTTCAGCGGATAAGTTCTTCCACTTGATAAGATACTCTGAAATTGATCGATTTCGTAGCTGTCGAGTTCTTGTTTCTGTGACTGCTTCCGGTTCCAATATAATTTTTCCTTCCTCGTCAAGTTCTGGCAATATTGTTTGAACTGGGAGCTTGTCGCCTATAACCTTCTTTAAACATGAAACATGGAAAACTGGGTGCAATCGAGAAGCTGCAGGAAGCTCCAATTTGTATGCCATAGTACCAATCTTTTGCAACACCTTGTACGGACCATAATACTTTGGTGATAATTTATTATCCTTCTTAGCTTGCTTTAGGGACATTTGCTTATATGGTTGTAGCCGTAGGAATACCCAATCACCTACATCAAAACTTCTTTCACTGCGATGTTGATCTGCCTGTTGTTTCATTCTATTTTGTGCCAACACGAGGTTATCCTTTAAGAGTTGGAGGACTTGTTGTTGATGTTCGATGTGATGTTCCACTGCCTGAACCTTAGAATTTTCTCTTAAATATGATGTGATGGATGGTGGTTGATACCCATAAAGTGCCATAAATGGGGTCATTTTTGTTGCTGTATGGAAGGAAGTGTTATACCACCATTCAGCCAGAGGCAACCATTTGACCCATTGTGTCTGTTTATCAGATACAAAGCAACGAAGATATCCTTCCAAACATTTGTTTACTATCTCAGTTTGCCCATCAGATTGAGGATGATAAGATGAGCTATGAGCTAACTGAGTACCAAGACAAGAAAATAATTCTGTCCAAAAATTTCCAGTGAAAATGGGATCTCTGTCACTTACAATAATCTTTGGGTTTCCATGTAGCTTTTGAATTGTTTCCATAAATGCAGTAGAAACTGTACTGGCTTTAAATGGATGTGATAATGCACAAAAGTGTGCATACTTGGTAAGTCTGTCAACTACCACCATGATGACACTCTTTCCCTCAGACTTGGGTAAACCTGTGATAAAATCCATTGAAACCTCCTCCCAACGTTGGCTTGGAATGGATAAAGGTTGTAATAGACCCGGTGTCTTAATTGTTTCAACTTTATTTTGTTGGCAAACCAAACATTCCGCCACAAACTTTTGAATATCTGATTTAAGGCCATCCCAAAAAAATTCCTTCTTAACCCTGTGGTAAGTTTTTAAAAATCCTGAGTGCCCTCCTAAGGGAGAAGTGTGCAATTCCATAAGAATCTTTTGTTTTAGCTGGGAATTCTTACAGAGGTATAAGCGATCTTTGTACCATAACGAATCATTTTGCCAGCTAAATGTATCAGACGTACTGGAATCTTGTTGTAGCTTTCGAATAAGTGCCCACACTTCTTCGTCATTCTTCCATTCCTCCCTTGCTTCGTTTATCCAATCTGGTTGGATAATAGAAATGGCGCACAACAATGCTTCCACATCCTCATCCTTTCTTGAGAGTGCATCTGCCACCACATTTTGCTTCCCTTTTTTGTAGATGATTTCAAAGTCATAACCCAACATCTTTGTGACCCACTTTTGTTGCTCTTCAGAGGATAATCTTTGTTCTAAAAAGTATTTAAGGCTATCATGATCCGTTTTTACCTTGAAGTGTCTTCCCATTAGGTAGGGTCGCCATTTCTTAAGTGCATGGAGTATTGCCAACATTTCCTTCTCATAAATAGCTTTGCTTAAAAACTTTCCCTTGATTGGACGACTTTCAAAAGCAATGGGTCTTTCATCTTGCATTAGAACAACACCAATTCCATTTCCTGAAGCATCACATTCCACAATAAAGGTTTTTGTGAAGTCCGGTGTAGCTAAGACCGGTGCTTGGCACATTGCCTCTTTAAGATGTTCAAAGGCCTTTGTTGCTTCCGGAGTCCATGAAAATGCATCTTTCTTCAATAATGTTGTTAGAGGTGCTGCTATTCTCCCATAATTCTTAACAAACTTGCGATAATACCCTGTCAACCCAAGAAATCCTCGCAGATGCTTTATGGATGTGGGGATTTTCCATTCCTTAATGGCTTTAATTTTGCTAGGGTCTACCTTAACTCCTTCATGAGATACAATATGACCCAAATATTCCACCTCCTGGACTCCAAAGAAACATTTGGATCTTTTTGCATATAATTGTTTCTCCTCCAATAGTTGTAGCACCCTGTCAACATGTTCAACATGATCCTTCCAAGACTTGCTGTAGATTAGTATATCATCAAAAAATACTAACACAAATTTTCTAAGGAATGGTTTGAAAATTGAATTCATCAAACCTTGAAATGTTGAAGGTGCATTGGTAAGGCCAAAAGGCATGACCAAAAATTCATAATGACCCTCATGAGTTCTAAATGCCGTTTTCGGAATGTCTTCAATCTTCATTCTGATTTGATGATATCCCGAACGAAGATCCAACTTGGTGAAGTAAATTGATCCATGCAATTCATCCAGTAATTCATCAATGACAGGAATGGGGAACTTATCTTTAATAGTGAGCTTGTTGAGCTCCCTATAATCCGGACACATGCGCCATGATCCATCCTTCTTGTGCACCAATACTACTGGAGTAGAGAAAGAACTTTGACTTGGTTGAATTATACCAGCCTCTAGCATTTCTGCAACCATACGTTCAATTTCACTTTTTTGGACATAGGGATATCTGTACGGCCTGATGTTTGGAGGAACACTTCCTGGAATCAGATGAATAGCATGATCATGATCACGCATAGGTGGGAGACCTTTGGGAGTCTCAAATACCTTGGAATGATTGTCCAGGACTTTTTGGAGATCTGGAGAAATAGATGATTCCAATGTGGAAACATCTAGCGAACATAATTGTGCAATTACACCTCTTTGCTCCTTTTTTAGAAGCTTTGTCATACCATTAGAGCTGATTATCTTTCCTGGTTTCCCTGCAATACCCCTTAATTCAACTTCCTTTCCTTCCGTAGAAAATTTGATGAAAAGTTCTTGAAAATTAAAAGCTATTGTACCCAAGGATTGTAGCCATTGGACTCCTAGTACAACATCAGCACCTCCCATTGGAATGGAAAGCATTGGGCTAGTCAATACATATTCTCCCATGGATAGCTTGATATTATGGCACTTTCCAGAGCAATTTATTGTTCCTCCATTTGCAATCATCACTTGACACTCTGGTGCTGGATATAGGAAGCAATTCAATTCTTTTGCTACCCTACAATGAATAAAATTGTGGGTGCTTCCTGAATCAATCAACACTATTACCTTTTTCTTCTTGATTTGTCCTTCTATCTTGATGGTTTGAGGAGTGGTAATTCCCGCCAATGCATTACAAGATATGGTCGGATTTATTTGTTCTTCATCTAGGCTTTGTTCCTGGAGTATATCTTCTTCTTTTGACCTTTCTTGCTCCTTTTCTTCTTCCTCTTCACAATCTATGTAGAATAATTTCTTCTCAGCACACTTATGACCTTTAGTGTATTTGCTATCACAACTGTAACAAAGCCCTTTTGCTCTTTTTTCTTCCAATTGTTGTGGTGTCAACCTTATAGGTTGTGGAAGACTAGGGGCAACAACACTTCCGTCTTTATAGTTGTGAGTGGTATGCTTCCTGGTTGCCATAATTTTGCTTTCCATTTTTCTTGCTAACCTGAATGCCTTCTCTAATGAATCAGGTTCCCAAAGGCGAACATCATGTTGGATATTATCCTTTAAAGACCCTATGAACACATCAATCCTATGCTCCTCTGGAATATCTTTTACCCTTATGTTCAATTTTTGGAACTCCTCAATGTGCTCCATTACTGAACCCTTTTGTTTGAGACTTATCAATTGGCTAAAAAAAGTGTTGCTTTTTGTATCTTCATAATGTGCTATCAATTCTTCCGTAAAAATTGCCCAAGTGATAAATTGTTTACGAGAGCAAAGCCATTGATACCATACAAACTGATTTGGTTCCAAATATACAGTTGCCATACGTACCTTTTGTGTGTTTTGCACATTATTGAGATCGAAGAATTGCTCCATCTGTAATATCCATGTGGCAGGATCCTTGCCATCAAACTTCCTCATATCGATTTTTGGAATATGGTGGGTCTTCGATCCAACATTAGAGTCTATGGAATCATGATTAACATTACTTTTGTTCACATCATGAGTTTCCTTTACAACCTTTTCACCATTAGTAAGTATTTCTTGTAGAAAAATTGTCAAATCTGTCTCGAAATCTGCCATGTCTGTCTTCAAATCTGTCTTCAAATTTGCCATGTCTCTCTTCAAATCTGTCTTCAAATCTATCTTCAAATCATCCATCTTAGCTTCCATGCCATTTATCTTAGATTCCACGCCATTTATCTTAGCTTTTGTGAGCGTGACATTTGTTGCACTTGTTCTTGTAATTTTGATATATCATGTAGCATTTCTTCCTCTTCTTCATGAGTCATGCTAGAGCTTTCAGGTTCCTTACTAGGGGAAGGCCCAAGAGACAGATAATACAGCAAAGTCCAGCAAGAAGTTAGCTGAGAAACAGGTTCTGAGCACCCCACCTAAAGAAATCAATTCAAAGGTCAAAGGCAGCAGTTTGGAGCAAGATTGGGATCAGTTTAATTAGAAACTACAAGACACTCCCAAAAGGACAGATACCCAAGAGAAAATGGAGTGTGAAACTCCTCTACATATTCAGGAGAATACAGAGTCCAAGTCTATGGACGAGCAGTCCAAACCCATGGATGAGCAGTCAAAGCCTATGGATGAACAAGTGAAAACATCCCAGCAGACTGAGATTATCCCTACTCTACCCACATCAGAGATCATCTTGAAAGTGACCGAAATCCCTCCACTTGATGTGTTCTACAGCCTGCTCCACATGGCGATAGTAAGGAGACAGAGAAAAAGGAAAAGGGTAGAAACACTCGAGCTCCCTCCTGGAAACGAGCCAATGGACATAGTTTGGAGGGACACTCCTTTTAACCCAGCTGAGAACTTGACTAGATTGTCATAGTTCATGGGAGCATATGCAACGACCACCATGGACAAAGCCACTGAATTCTCTACTTTGTTGAGAGAAAAGGAGGAGAGGATTGCACAACTCGAAAAATAGAAAGCAAATGTGAACAAGCAAGTAGCTGAGCAGCTTAACCAATTGTGACATAGCATGGAGGTCCTGAAAATAAGCCACAAAGCCGATATATCGGCTAAAAACATGCAACTCCAAGAATTGCAGCAAGCCATGGAAAAATATAAGGATGTTCCCACTACTGAGGAGTTTGTTAAAGAGGCTCTGGAACTGAATTCCCTCCTAATAAAGAAGCAGGAGAATTTCTACCAAAAGATGTCACACATTACTCCTTATCTAATCACTAGTGACCAACTAACAGATAAGATTATCGACCAGAGAACCGAGTTTACTGATCTCAACACCAGAATCTCAGAATTCATCGAATGGCAAGAAACAGAAGACAAAAGGAAGGCCAATCTGCCTGAAATTGAGGAAACACACAAACACATTCTTTTCACAGATTGGGACGATAGAATCAAACAAGCTAAGCTAGTAGTGGCAAGGGCAGCTGGGGTATTGAAGAATATAATCAAGGCAGTGAACCACACTCTGTTTGTCACCAACCTGCTAAAGGAAGGCAACCTAAAAGAAATGCCCGATTTGGGTGCTTTGCATAAAAGCTGGCAGGAAAAGGCAGAGACTCAAAGGGAGGCAATCGCAAAATTGACCAAGACCAACTCGGAGTCATATTGGCAATACCTCGTAAAACCGCACGGCCAAATCATGACCCTTAACTGTTCACTTCATTCGACTCAGCGGATGTTGCCACCTCTCACCGATGTGATTTTCGCAAGACAACTCATGACACATTTTGGGGCACCTCCTCAACTCAAACCAATGACCGATATTTGCAATTTCAAGGACAAGCTGGCAGACAACAAATCATCATCTTAGTTCTACTCATCAGGGCATTGTTTATTTTTAGAGTTAGTTAACTAGTTAGGAGGAAGGTTGTTTGAAACCTCCTCAAAGTTTTGTATAATCTATTTTTGCACCTTAGTTAGAATAGTATTTATACCCTTCTCATGCATTTAGAGAAGGGTCCAGAATTTTATCAAAAACATTTGAAAAGAATGCACTTTTGTAAGTTTGTGAATGCTTTCATGAAATTATGGAACATGATCATTTCTTTTAGATATCATACTACTTTCCTTTGTTGATGCACTATTGTGTTCTTGGGAGTTAATTTGACTTGAAGAAAGGAGTCGATCCATGTCATTAGTTAAATGAGCAAAACTTCGCACATATGGTACTATTATCTTGTATGATTGATTTTGTTTTCTTTTAATCAGTGACAACACTTTACTTTCATGAATTGTATGTGAGATTTATTCTTTCTGTTAAGCGTTAATTGCACTATTGTATGATGCCTATCTGAAATTGTTAATTTTCATATATATAATTCATCATATATGCGATATATTTTATAAATTTATTTGAATAACTATTTAGTCAAAGAAATTATCTTATACGTTATCATCTCTGTTTATGCATGATTACTCTTTATTATCACATGTTAACCAGATATCTATGTAAATCGCATACCACACAGAAATACCCAAGTTTATATTAGAATAAGTTAGTTAGAAGATTTGGATGATAGAATAGTCATTTAGATTATCATTCTTCTATTTGCAAACCCTCATGAACCACCCACTCTCATATTAAAACCCACACTAGGAAACTAGTCCCATTATCCCCAGTCGGAGCCACCACTTTAAAAGGAAAAGGAGTTGTCTTAAGGTCTGGACTGGGTGGTTATCCCCCATGTTGTCGCAACGATTTTCGAGGCTTCAACATTTTGGTGCTAGAAGGAGGGCCATCCAACTATGAATGGCATATAAATCTAAAGGTCAATCGAAAAACATTCATAAGAGTCAAAACCCCTCCACAACTTCTACACCTTCTAGATCTCGTTCAGAATCTCCTGATCAGAAATCTGAAGTTATAGAAACATCTCCCTCATCTTCTGAAGTAGTAAGACAACCACCTTCCCCAGATTACACTCCCGAGTCTCCCGAAGTTCATTATTTGATACAAAAATTGGAACATATATCCATTTCTGCTGAGAAGCCACAGAGGCCTGAAGTTTCTGATGAAAGTGTCACTTCCTTATTACAACAAACTAGTGTATTAAATAGATTTCAAAGTGAAAGGCTTGGAGTAACCCCTTTTGAGTTCCCCATCCCTCCATGCCATAGGAAAGTTACCTCACTAAGATCTAAATCAGATACCAACAAGATCACATCACCTTTCCATCCATTCACTTCCCCATTCACTTCTACTCAATCCACAACTTCTCAACTATCCACTTCTTTAATTAGTACTGCCACTAGTAGTACTAACCCAATAGTAAGTTTTTCGCCATCTATACCTACTTCTGGACCGACCTTCCCATCTTCTCAGTCTCCAACTCAAGTTATGGCCAATCAACCCGCTCAACCTTGGACAAACCCTGGTGTTGTCTTGGTTGCAAATCCAAATGCACTCCCAGCAAACCTAGAAAAATGGCTACCCAAGTACAATCTCGACGATGGTCTTCCAGCTAAAGAAGATCTAAATAACTTCATGTTGGCCATGAATCTTAATGAAGTTGCACATGAAGATGTTGTAATCAGACTGTTCCCTTATACCTTCCAAGGATCTACTGGATCTTGGTATTTTTCCCTTCCAGCAGGTTCAATTAGGAACTGGGATACTTTTCAAGAAGTATTTCTTGCAAAATTTGGTGTTGATAGGACCATAGCATCCTTGATCAACAATCTTTCTAATTTAAAAGCTAACTCAGATGAAAGGATCAAAGACTTCAACTCCAGATTGAACAAGTTGCTAAATAAAATCCCAGTTGCCTCAAAACCTGTTGTAGATGTACAAATAGAATGGTACATATCGTCTCTTCCCTCTAATATTGCAATTTTCGTTGATAGAGACAATAAGGCTACCTTTGTAGAAAACATGAAAGAAGCCTTGTCTGTAGAAAGAAGGATTATAGCTTTAGAGAAGAGATCACAAACAGATGAGAGGAAGCCAAAGAAAGTAACATTTAAGGATCATTCTAAAAAGAAATTTTCAAAGGACCCTTTCGATCTTGAAGGCTTGCAGAAAGTATTAAAGACAATGTCTAATGAAATGGTTGAAATCAAGAAACAGGTTGCAGAATCCTCTGCTCCCAAGAAACTTTTTCACTCGTTTAAAAGGAATCCTTCTTCTGTATCACAACCCCTTAACACCATTTCAAATGTTGAGTCTGATCAAGAAACAAAAGAAGACTCACCAGCCGAAGAGGAAGCTGAAACGGAAGAAGAAGTTGAATTAAATGGAATGTGGGATTTCATCCTCCCAAATGAAGAAGAGCCACAAGCTATGCCAGTAACTATGAGGAGCAAAAACTCTCCTGACACGTTTATCACAAATCATAAACAAAAAATTGCTAATCCTGTAAAGGAGAAAACAGTAACAAAAAGTCTAAGACTAGTCAGACATACCATATTCCACTAGATTCTCCAAATACTTCCAAAACATTGGTAGTTTCAGATACAGTGGAATACAACATAGTCAAAGATATGAAAATGACTAGAGTAAACATTTCTTTGCATGAACTCACTAAACTCAAAAAACAACAGAAAATTTTGTTAAGAGAATTAAAAGCAGTTCATGTATCCCCTTTTCCATCTGTTGTAGTTACTCAAGCTACCTACGATATGGGAAAACCTCCATCATCTTCCAACAAAGTAGATCCTTTAGATTTAGTCCTAATCGGTGATAGATCTATTTCTCATATTCCTCAATTTTTTCTCACTTACGAAATTTTCAACAGGAATGTTCATAATTGTCTTGTTGATTCAGGAGCCTCTTAAAATATTATGCCAACAACCGTGTGCACCAAATTGAATATTACACCTCAAAAATCTGCGGTACACATAGTTCAATAAGACAGGACAAAAGTAGAGGTACTCGAAGAAATAACATCAGTATCAATCAGGCTTTCCTCTAATCCAAAAGTTTCACAAATAATTGATATTTTAGTGGCTGATATCCCTGAATTTTATGGTTTAATCCTAAGTAGGGATTGGTCTGAAAAGTTTCATGGTTACTTTGCAACTGACTGGTCTCACATGTTGTTGCCACATAATGGTAAACCAAACCAAATCAGGGTAGACCAAGAAAAGTTCATGAAATATACAACCACTGACCTTGAGGGAAGCAATGAACCTGTTGCCTTCACCAATAACATCATTGGAAATTACTCAGCTGAGTCATTTTTGGGATCCTTTAATGCTCAGAGGTCTCCCTTCCTAGATAATGTCGTAGTGTCTCAAATAGAAATTTTTTCACAAACATATGCTTCCAAGTGTGTAAATTTAGTAGATAAAATTTCAAATAATTCTTTGTTCTGGACTCTCTATTTTGATGGTTCCAAATCTGAAGACGGTGCAGGCGCAGGATGCATTTTGATCAATCCGCAAGGAGAGAAAACCATGTTAGCCTGCAGACTTGAATTTCAGTGTACCAATAATGTCGTTGAATATGAAGCATTGATCCAAGGTCTGTACAAAGCCATTGGACTTAATGTCAAATATCTGCAAGTCTATGGTGATTATGAAATAATTATGAAGCAGGTAAGAAATACAATTCATTGTGTCTTTGGGCACCTTAAACATTATCAATCATTAGCCCAGAATCTGACTTCTCACTTCTCTGCTTTTAACATTTCTTCAGTTCCTAGACTGCAAAACGCAAGTGCTGACTTACTTGCTAATGTGGCATCCAAGCTTATACCTGCAGAAGAGTTTAGTCCAGACAGATTTTCAATAGAGTTAATCTTTATTCCATCTATTCCTAATAATGTAACAAATTGGAGAGTATTCAATAACTATGCGGATATAATTAATTTCCTTACATCAGAAGGGTCCTATGAGGAACAAATCATAGACGAACAAGAGCATGATCTCCAAATTAAAAATGATCATAATCAAAACCCAATCCCGAAGTTTGTAGTTAAGATGGAAGATCTCTATGATCTAAAGGATAGTTTCAAGAAAGTTACTAACTCCAAAACTCAAAGTTCTACTTTGAGATTTGAAGTAGTAAACTTAGGGTGAACTGAAAAACCTCAAAATGTCAACCTAGGTCTTGGCCTATCATCAGAAGAAAGGATATCATTCATTAGGTTGTTGAAAACATGCAAAGGTATCTTTGCCTGGGATTACTCAGATCTCAAAACCTATGATACCTCTGTAATTCAACATACCATACCTATGACTTCGAACGAAAAGCCAGTTCAACAGAAGCTTTCTTAAAATTCACCCAAACCTTGAAAGCCAAATCAAATCCGAATTAAACAAGCTTTTGAAAGCCAAAATAATCTTCCATGTTAGACAATCTAAATGGGTATCGAATATGGTGCATGTAAGGAAAAAGAATGGTGATATTAGGATTTGTATCGATTTTAGGAACCTGAATAAAGCTTGTCAAAAAGATAACTTTCCTTTGCCTACTACGGAACAAATATTGCAATCAGTTGTAGGTTCTGAATTAATGTCTTTTCTAGATGGATTCTCAGGATATAATCAAATTCTTATGCATCTAGATGATAGATTAAAGACAACATTCATGACCAAGTGGGGAACATACGCCTATCAGAAGATGCCTTTTGGACTCATTAACGCAGGTTCTACATTCCAACATGCTATGGATATTGCCTTTAAAGGTCTGATTAATAAATCAGTTGTTATTTACTTAGATGACATCATAGTCTTTTCTAAGGATAGGAACAATCATTTAAGTGACCTGAAGCATATTTTTGAAAGATGCACGAAATATGGCATTTCCTTAAATCCCAAAAAATCTTATTTTTCTTTACCGGAAGGCAAACTCCTTGGGTTTATAGTATCCAAGAAAGGGATTTACATTGATCCCGATAGAGTCCAAGAGATCGAAAAGATTCCTCTCTCACATAACAAGAATACCATGCAATCATTCCTAGGCCAAATTAATTTTGTAAAAAGATTTGTCCCAAACTTTTCACAGATTGTCCTACCCCTTCAAACAATGAGACGAAAAAACACAATTTTCAAATGGGGAAAACATGAAAGGGAGTCATTTGAGTTGATTAAAAAAGCCATTATTAATGCTCCTTCACTGACAACTCCTGACTTTCTCAAACCTTTCATATTATATAATTTTTCATCTAATACATCATATGCAACAGTTCTTACACAACTAAATGATGAAAATATCGAAGCACCTATCTCCTTTTTCAATTCTAACTTGCAAGGTGTCGAGTTAAATTATTTAGCTGTCGAGAAACAAGCATTTGCTGTTAAAACCTTGAAACATTTCAGACCTTTTCTTCTTAAAGCCCATACAAAGATAATGGTACCCTACCCCGCAGTAAGGCAATTATTAATCCAAAGAGAAGTAGGGGAGAAAAGAGCCAATTGAGTTACTGCACTTCAAGAATATGATGTGGAAATCCAGCCAACTAAAATTGTTAGGGGTCAAGGTTTTTGCAGGATGTTAACAGGAGCTTCCCAGTTATCACCAGAAGAAGATCAAGGTAATGAAGTACAAATATCACAGGTAATCCTCAATGATACACAATCACAATATGTTGATTTGAAATATTATTTAAAGAACAGATATGCTCCTATGCACCTTAATTACAAAACAAAGCGTGCTTTAAGGTTGAAATCAAATCAATATCAATTAGTCGATGATGTATTGTTTAGAAAAAATTATGATTCAGTATTACTAAGATGTTTGGAGAAACCTGAAGCTGAAAAGGTCATGCAAGAATTACATGAAGGACCAGTTGGAGGACATTTCGAAGGAAATACCACAGCTCACAAAATCCTACATGCAGGATATTATTGGCCAATGATATTTAAGGATACACATGAATATGCAAGAAAGTGTAAAACTTGTCAAACTACAACCAGAAGAGAAAGGAAGCCAACATTCCCTTTGCAACCAGTAAACATCCAACAACCATTTGAACAATGGGGATTAGACATAATTGGTGAGGTTGTTCCTAACTCTTCCAATTGCATAGATTCATCCTTATAGATACTAAATATAATACAAAATGGGTAGAAGCTATCCCCTTAAGGATAGCCAATACATAAAGCATTACATAATTCATTGATCAGTACATTATTACCATATTTGGCTTACCCTCAGCGTTAATGTTTGACAATGCATCTTGCTTTTCTGGAAATGTAATGGTAGAATTTGCTCTAAAGTGAGGTTTTAAGCTAAAATATTCAACCAACTATTATCCACAAGATAATGGATTAGCAGAATCAACAAACAAAAACCTCATCAGAATTATCAAAAGGACTATTGACCAAAATCATAAGAATTGGCACAAAGCATTGACATTTGCTCTATGGGCAGACAAAATTACACAGGAGGCATCTATTGGTTCGTCCCCTTTTGCTTTGGTTTATGGGAAAGAAGTTGTTCTTCCCACTAACATAGAAATCCCATCTCTTGCCCTAGTGCAATTCATCGATGAAAACGCTTCTTCTTCTCTCCAAGCTAGAGAGTTTCAGATTCTTAACCTTGAAGAAGAACGAGAAAAGGCCAAAGCAACCCACTTCCATCATCAACTATTAGTCAAAGCCTCTTTTGATACAACCTCTGCTAGTCAAAAAACTTTTGAAGTAGGGGATTTGGTTTTAAAATGGGAAAAGCAAATGAGGAAAAAGGTAAACATACCAAATTTCAAAGACTATGGCTTGGCCCTTTTCAAATTATTGAGAAAATTGGACAATCAACGTTTCTTTTACAAGACTTATTAGGTAAGAAGGATTTTTTGCCCGTTAATGGGCAAATCTTGAAAAAATACTTTTCTTAGAAGACAACCTCTCCAATTTTGTATCATATTGCCTTTCAAATTCTCAGGAAAATAAAGTTTAAGTAGTATTTACTTTTGGCTTTTCAAAATAAATTCTTTGATAATATTTCTGATTTTTCACTTCTATAAGTAAGTAAAAGTTAAAAGAAATAATTAGGACATTCGAGTACCAAAGAAAACCTCATTTCTTTGAAAAACTTGATCTTGCTAAAAACATTTATTCTATGAACAAACTCTTCTCTTTTAGAGTATGAATGTCTTGTTATCAGTCAAGAAAATAAATCTTTAACCTAGTAAGGACTTTCTGCAGATCAGTATCCTAAAACTCTATCATTATCATCCAAAATTCTCAAAAGAGCCAATGATTCACCCCATTTGATAAAATTTTCCTTTTTTTCAGAGTTTAATTCTAAAATGTAGAAAACTTAGAAGATGAAAAGTCTCATTGCGAGCTTGTTTACCATGGTCATAGGGAAATAATTAAACTGATATTACCAATACTGCATATCAAAACAGGGTAATAGCCGATGATCTCATTGATCAGAAGACAAGGGGTATCATCAAGAGCCAACTTGTTCAATTTAGTTACAACCAGTGAATGGCATTGTCATTATTAGGTTACTAAGCCTAGACGATGTCTTTTAAGAAACCTAAAAGAAAAGATTATATTAAAAAGGAAAAAGGAACAAGATCCAAATGAGATTCAAAGCAAGTGAATATCATTTTGAAATTTGAAAATTGCTTCAGATGGGATAATGAATCATTGCTGGCTAAAAGATAACCCTGTCGAGGCTATGAACGCCTGCTGGCAGCAGAGGCTCTATCTGTGATAAATGAGTAAACATCAAAGACTAATTTGTAGAGTACACCTGCTATATCACTTTAACTCTTATTATTGACTGATGCAAACATTTGTATTTATATCATTACAAGAGTAAAGTAGTTGAATAAATGGATTATGTAAGTGATAACGATTCTAGAGAAATGTTGTTTACTTTATAACTCATGCTATTATTATTCCTATAACTCTAATTACTTTGAAAAGTTTTAGAAATTTTAGAAAACTACTCAGAGATAGCTGGTTCTCCCAAGTGAATCGCCAATTGTTGTACTATGTAACAACCCCCCCATTTATGAATAACAATAGCTAGGTTAGAGATATAAATGGGGACC
This sequence comes from Pinus tabuliformis, assembly GCA_031772625.1. Classification (NCBI taxonomy): domain Eukaryota; kingdom Viridiplantae; phylum Streptophyta; class Pinopsida; order Pinales; family Pinaceae; genus Pinus; species Pinus tabuliformis. The sequence goes on along the minus strand of CM062816.1, from coordinate 658,999,499 downwards.
CTTTTTAAATTTTTAGTCTTAGGATAATAAAACCTAACTCTAAGAAATTGCCTTGAAAAATCATGCAAAACAACCCAAGGAGGAGATCCTTATAGCAAATCGCAAATCGCACTTTTCCATGTGACTATCATAAAACACCTTTAAAAATCTGTGATGCACGATCAAACCTCCCGCTGCGATATCCCGATTATAAGCACCTTGTCATTTTACAAATTGCACTTTGCAAACTTCGCAAGTAATTAAGCTATGCCATTACAATGCCCATTAACGATTTGTGAAATGTGATATTGCCACAATCGCAATCACATTTCACCTTATAGTAATCACAACGCTATATTGTATCCATTTGAAGATTGCAATATGCGAATAAGAGCGGTAAGCGTGTGAAATAATTACGTTTTAAATACAAACACGAACGAATTGACAGGATAAAAAATATTTAGCGGCCCGAGGAGAGTTAATCATTTTCCAAGTTATGGGTAGTTAACATTGAGTATCTCATTAAACCTTTCTCACGATCCAAGGTCATTTCAAAAATGCCTTCAATCTTAATTGCCCGATATTGTCTGCGCTGATATATCTTGTCCATTTCAGGCAAGCTACAAAAGGCAAGTCATTAAGGAAGGTGATGCAGAAACAAAAAAAGCAGAGCATTGCAGAACCCAAGTTTACATAGATGGCTCCCATATTCTCTGATACAGTCTGCAACTCTGATGGAGGAGCAACATCTTGGGAGGTCATTTACAATACACTTGAGGACAAGCATCCCAATATTACTGTTACAAGAGCAACAACTGACTCAACAAGACCTTCGGGGCTTCAATTCAAGGACGTTGCATGTTCTTTCTTGCATAGGATAGGAGAGAGGGCTAAAATCCTCCCATACACGGATATGATCAGGTGGGTGGTCGAAAACCTCACCATTGAAGATAGGAAATTCAGGAATTCAAGAAACAAACTCATGGAATCGTTTAGAGCAGAGGATATGAAGAAAATGTATCATATACCTGATCCTCAAGATATATATGATAAGACATACATGGCCAGCTTTGCAAATAAGAACCCAGACCCCTTCAAGTTGATCTAGGGCTGGAGAGTATTAGACAACAAATTCAAATTTGACAAATCGGTTATGTATGCTATAGCCTCTTTGGCAAACCCCTATAACTATGCAGCTGCTATGTTAGGTAGACTATATGGGTTTCCCAATAATTCTAAGTTTTCCATAGAATGGATTCCTCTAATTGATGTCTGCATTAATTCCCACATCATGAATTGGGCCACCATCCTATTTGATAACCTAGCCACCATCATTACCGAGTATCGACAGAAGAGAGCCTCATCTCCAGAGAACCTTCCCCCTTTCTATTTTTATGCCTACATTATGGACGCCATTTGTTTTTGCACTGCATTTCCTACCATGGGTTGGAAATGGACTTTACAAGACCCCTACCCTATCCACCTCAGTCATAAGAAAATATGGGAATCCCATTATATACCCCATTTCTATAAGATATGTCATTCTGTTGGTTTGCCCCTGCATCAAATAATTTTCAATAAGAGACCCCCAGGTTTTCCCAAGAAGCCACAACAGACCTTCTAGCTATGGAAAAATATTTTATTGAAGAATGGCTCACCTACATTAGGGTTTTTGGTAGCACATCCGACCCACATGTCCTTCCTTTGTATGTTTCTGACAAATTATTAGCAAGGCAAATTGCCTACCAGACCATATGAAAAGGCCTAACTAAAGTCCTCAAAGAAAACAATAAGTTATTATGGCCCTCTTTTCCTGTCAAGGGTGGTTCTTTCACTTTAGCAAATTGTAATCATGCCATTAAGGAGTCAACAAACATGTAAGCCCTCAAGCTTCATACATTGTCGAAAAGGAAATTCGATCCAGACAAGGTAACACATAACATCACTACTGCAGTATAGCTCAAGCCATACAACCATGGGGATAACGATTTTGAAGACCTGTTACAGTCAGCCAAGTCCTTCGAACAAGCATTTGAATGGGCTAAAACAAACCTGAGTCCTAATTTTTTTTAAAGATTTCAGGAATTCAGAAATGAAAGGCTCGCAGTAATCCCACTACAATTGTTGAAAATCGAAGATAAGCCTACTCCAAGTGTGACTATTAATAGTGAAGGACCTAGTTCTCGCACAACATCTCAAGTGAATACTGAGAAAACACCAGATATGGGGAAGGCCCAAGGGACAAATAATACAACAAAGTCCAGCAAGAAGTCAGCTGAGAAATAGGTTCTAAGCACCCCACCTAAAGAAATCAGTTCAGAGGTCAAAGGCAACAGTTTGGAGCAGGAGTGGGATCAATTTAATAAAAAACTGCAAGACACTCCCAAAACGACAGATACCCAAGAGACAATGGAGTGTCAAACTCCTCTACATATTCAGGAGAATACATAGTCCAAGTCTATGGACGACCAGTCCAAACCCATGGATGAGCAGTCAAAGCCTATGGATGAACGGGCGACAACATCCTAGCAAACTGAGATTATCCCTGCTCTACCCACATTAGAGATCATCTTGAAAGTGTCTGAAATCCCTCCACTTGATGTGTTCTACAACCCGCTCCACAAGGCAGTAGTAAGGAGACAAAGAAAAAGGAAAAGGATAGAAATACCCGAGATCCCACCTGGAAATGAGCCAATGGACATAGTTTGGAGGGACATTCCTTTCAACCCAGCTGAGAACTTGACTAGATTGTCACAGTTCACGGGAGCATATGCAATGGCCACCATGGACAAAGGCACTGAAGTCTCTACTTTGTTGAGAGAAAAGGAGGAGAGGATTGCACAGCTCAAAACAGAGAAAGAAAGTGTGAACAAGCAAGCAGATGAGGAGCTTGCCCAATTGCAACAGAGCATGGAGGTCTTAAAAATAAGCCACAAAGCCGATATATCGGAAAAAAACATGCAACTCCAAGAATTGCAGCAAGCCATGGAAAAATATAAGGATGTTCCCACTATTGAGGAGTTCGTTAAAGAGGCTCTGGAACTGAATTCCCTCCTAATAAAGCAGCAAGAGCATTTCTGCCAAAAGATGTCACACGTTACTCCTTATCTGATCACCAGTGACCAACTAACAGATAAGGCTATCGACCAGAGAACCGAGTTTATTGATCTCAATACCAGAATCTCAGAGTTCATCGAATGGAAAGAAACAGAAGAGGGAAGGAAGGCCAATCTACCTGAAATTGAGGAAACACACAAAGACATTCTTTTCACAGATTGGGACGTGAGAATCAAGCAAGCTAAGCTAGCAGTGGCAAGGGCAGCTGGGGTATCGAAGAATATAATCAAGGCAGTGAACCACACTCTGTTTGTCACCAACCTGCTAAAGGAAGGCAACCTAAAAGAAATGCCCGATTTAGGTGCTTTGCATAAAAGCTGGCAAGAAAAGGCGGAGACTCAAAGGGAGGCAATCGCAAAATTGACCAAGACCAACTGGGAGTCGTATTGGCAATACCTCGTAAAACCGCACAGCTAGATCATGACCCTTAACTACTGAAGGCAGCCTAAAAGAAATGCCCGATTTGGGTGCTTTTCATAAAAGCTGGCAAGAAAAGGCGGAGACTCAAAGGGAGGCAATCACAAAATTGACCAAGACCAACTGGGAGTCATATTGGCAATACCTCGTAAAACCGCACAGCTAGATCATGACCCTTAACTGCTCACTTCATTCGACTCAACGGATGTTGCCACCTCTCACCAATGCGATTTTCGTAGGACAGCTCAGGACACATTTTGGGGCACCTCCTCAACTCAAACCAATGACTGATATTTGCAATTTGAAGGAAAAGTTGGCAGACAACAAATCATCATCTTAGTTCTACTCATTAGGCCACTGTTTATTTTTGGAGTTAGTTAACTAGTTAGGAGGAAGGTTGTTTGAAACCTCCTCAAATTTTTGTATAATCTATTTTTGCACCTTAGTTAGAATAGTATTTATACCCTTCTCATGCATTTAGAGAAGGGTCCAGAATTTTATCAAAAACATTTGCAAAGAATGCACTTTTGTAAGTTTGTGAATGATTTCGTGAAATTATGGAACATGATCATTTCTTTTAGATATCATACTACTTTCCTTTGTTGATGCACTATTGTGTTCTTCGGAGTTAATTTGACTTGAAGAAAAGAGTCGATCCATGTCATTAGTTAAATGAGCAAAACTTCTCACATATGGTACTATTATCTTGTATGATTGATTATGTTTTCTTTTAGTCGGTGACAACACTTTACTTTCATGAATTGTATGTGAGATTTATTCTTTCTGTTAAGTGTTAATTGCATTATTGTATGATGCATATCTGAAATTGTTAATTTTCATATATATAATTCATCATATATGCGATATATTTTATAAATTTCTTTGACTAACTATTTAGTCAAAGAAATTATCTTATACGTTATCATCTCTATTTATGCGTGATTAATATTTATTATCACATGTTAACTAGATACCTATGTAGATCGCATACCACACAGAAATACCCGAGTTTATATTATAATAAGTTAGTTAGAAGATTTGCATGATAGAATAGGTCATTTAGATTATCATTATTCTATTTGCAAACGCTCATGAACCACACACTCTCATATTAAAACCCACACTGGGAAACTGGTCCCATTATCCCTAGTCGAAGCCACCACTTTAAACGGAAAAGGAGTTGTCTTAAGGTTCGGACTGGGTGGTTATCCCCCATGTTGTCGCAGTGATTTTTGAGGCTTCAACGGGACCCAACACTAAAAATTCCACCTAATGTTTCGATCTAATGGACTCCCCACCCAGTATGCATACGTGAAGTCACACAACTTCACTCCCTTTGCTCTTCTGTACCATATTCCAAACTAGGTAGTGCCTCTGAGGTATTGTAAAACATGCTTAGCTACCCTACAAAATAATTTGGCTCGCCTGACCATAGCTTGGTTCAACTGGTTGACTTCATAGCACATATTCGGTTGTGTATTCATAAAGTACATCAGTGGACCCACTAGTTGTCGATAAATGGTATCATCCACTTCCTCACCTGAAGTGGCATCCTCCTTCCTTAAGTTGGTCATTAGAGATGTCCCCATGGGCTTGCAACTCTCCATGCAGAATCTTTGTAGTATCTCATTTGCATACTTTCCTTGAAATACAAATATCTCCCCATCACCTTGCCATACTTCCAATCCGAGGAAGTAGTGCATGAGACCCATGTCCTTCATTTCAAATTCTCTTCCAAGGTCCTCCTTGCAAGATCAGATCAACTATTCATCACCAGTTAGAATCAATTCATCAACATATAAGACAATAATCAACCATTTACCTTCTATAAAAATATGATAGAGGTTTGCATCTACTTCACTTTTGGTGAAGCCTAAACCGGTGAGATAGCTATCGATCCTGGTGTACCAAGCATGGGGTGCTTGTTTGAGACCGTACAACATTTGCTTTATTCTGCACAAATGAGACTCACGATAAAAAGTCTCAAAGCCTTATGGTTACTGGATGTACACCTCCTCCTTAATAACCCCATTGAGAAATTTTGTTTTTACATCCATCTGGTGGATCTTCCATCCCATCTGGGCAGCAAGAGCAAGAATTGATCTAATGGATGGGTACCTTGTTACAGGAACAAAGGTCTCCTCATAGTCAATTTGTTCAACTTGAGAGTAATCGTTGGCCACAAATCTGGCCTTATACTTCTCTATGCTTCCGTCTGCTGCCTTATTTACCTTGAAGATCCATCTCGAACCTACAATTGGCTTATTTGTTGGTCGTGGTACCACTTCCAAAACATTGTTATTTACAATGGATTACTATTCCTCCACCATTGCATCAACCCATACATGTTTCTCTACCGCTTCCTCGAAATAGGATGGTTCATTCTCTACAAGCTCAATCATTAAAGCCATGTAGTCAGTGTACCGATCTGGTGACCTTCTCTGCCTGCGCAAATTTGACGGAGCACCCACATTCTCCCTCGCATCCTGCATAAGTTTCACAGCTTCCCTAGTCCTTTTTTTGCTTCTCTAGATGGTTCTGCTTGAGTGGTTGTCTCCACTCTTTGCTCCTCAATTTGTGGTTGTTCCACAACTTCTTGAGGCTCCTCCTTTGGGGCTAAAAGCTCCTCTTCTTGTGGGATCTGAAGCTCCCTCTCGAGAGAGCACCTCATCGCTTTCTCCTCATTAAATTTTACATCCCTTTGAACAAATGTCATTTTGAGGGATGGCAAGTACAGATGTTAGTTATGGGGAGTTTATGTGTAACCCAAAAATACCCCCAATTCTATTGTCGGCTCGAGCTTCTTCCTTGATTTTTTCGAGACATGGCAATAAACAGAGGCTCCAAAAATCCTGAAATGCGACACATCTGACTTTCTCCCCAAGAAAGCCTCCTTCAATGTAATCATGCCCAGAATCAGATGAGGACATTGGTTCTGCAAATAGAATGTTGTGTTGCATGCCTTTGCCCACAAAGTGCAGAGGTATTCCTTGGTTATGCAACATCGCCCTCGTTGCTCCCACAATGATACAGTTCTTTCTCTCGGCCATCCCATTCTGTTGTGGGTTGTGGGGTGTTGTCAACTCTCATCAAATGCCTTCTATTACACAAAAAATATTAAATTCATTCGACACGTACTCACCTCCATTATTATTCATGAGACCCTTCACCTTCTTGTCTGTTTCTTTCTCAACCAGTGCCTTAAATTCTACGAACTTGGATAATGTCTCATCTTTCTTCCGCATGAAGAAGATCCAACACTTCCGTGAGAAGTAATCAATAAAAATGACAAAATATTTGTGCCTGACATTGGAGGCTATCGAGAAAGGTCCATAGACATCAGAGTGGATCCTTTCTAGGACTGCATTTGCTTTGTTGTCCCGATCATGGAATGTGGATTTTGTGTACTTCCCCAAAGTACATCCTTTGCATACACCCTGCTGCTCAAGTGCTCCTTTGGGGAGGCCTATGGTTATATGTTGCAAAATATTCAAGATGCCATGATGAAAATGGCCAAGTCTTCTATGCCAAAGTTCACCATCATCGTTGCTCTGCACCTTCTCCAGCTTAGTTCTTAATGTAACATAATCCTCCAAGTCTAGCTTATACAGGTTCTTCACACAAACACTGATTTGATTCACATATCTGGTGGCTATGTGCCTCAAGAATGCCTTTCCTTGATCAAGATCACATCATAACCATGGTCTTCGAAAACTGCAACAGAGACGAAATTTTTCTTTAGGCCCGGAACAAACATGACATCCTTGAGCCTAAGGGGGGAGCCTGACTCCCTTTGAAAGGGGACTGTACCAATCTCGGTCACGCTATACCTTCCATCATCCCCCATATCTATGTGCATCTACAAGTCTTTTTCCTCTAGGCCACTAAAAAAATCTCTACACCATGTCATGTGGAACAATGCACCTGAATCCAAGTACCACACGCTCCCCATCATTGTGTTGGCCATGCATGCAATAAGGGTAAAGTCAAGCTCAAACTATGAATCCAAGGCTTCACCTATTGCTCCTCCTGAGGTATTATTGCTTTCCTTCTTGTGTGGACACTTATGGCATAGTGCCTGAATTCATGAAAATGGAAGCATTTAATTTTGGACAAATCTTTCTTCTTGCCCCCTTGACTGGATTCTAGTTTGGATTGAGATTTCTTCCATTTTCCCTTCTTTGCCTTTCCAACCAATGCAAAGTTTTCTTCATCCTCGCCCTTGGATGAAGTCCCATCTATGGTATTCGGCCTTATTTCCTCTTGTACCAAATCAGACCATAAGCGCTCCCAATTTGATAGTTTCTCCCTTCCATTCACTGAATCTTGATAGTTATGCCATCTCTTTGCAAGGCCCAAAAGGGCTAGGCTTACCAAGTCTTATTCAGGGACATTCACACCAACCCCACAAAGTTCATCATGACATTGTGTGAACTTGCTCAGATATTGCAGAATTGTGTCATTCTTTTGCATCTTGATACTTCGAATTTTATCCTTCAGTGCTAACTTCCTATGGTCACTATTATTCTTGAACAATTTTGTCAATGCTTTCCACATTGCGAATGAAGTTTCTTTTCCATGGAGATTTGAGACTATGTGATCCCGTACTACCTCCAAAATTATTCTCCTTGCCTTGGCTACATCTTTATTCCACTAAGCAAGGTTATGTGCATCAGATTCTGGTGGTTTTGCAACATTTATCTTGATGTATTATAGCAATCCATTGTCATCCAATAACACCTCCATGCGATTCTTCCATGCAACAAAATTAGAGTTGCCTTCCAAGGCATACAGTAGCCTTAGTCCATTGAAGGCCATCTTCTCAGCTCTGAAGAAATCTTGTTGCACTGAGCTCCAAAATCGAACCTCCTAAGAAACAACTTTGAATTCTCGCTCTAATGTGAATCCTGCTCTGATACCATGTAGAAATTATGATGTACATTTGTAGTTGCTCATGAAATTTTAATCAAAATCACAAGACACAAACTTACTCTACTACTCTGCGGAAAGTGATTCACAATCTAGAACACAAATTTTAGACATGCAATAAGAAATAACACACATGCAACAAGTATTTTCCTAGGGAAAGCAAAATGTTGAAAACCCCAATGCATGCTTGCATTAGTCTGATGAATAGAGATGTATTATAATTGCTTTGCTCAACTGAGCACAACCTGCAAGTGCTGAAAGTATTTGACCCAGACTTAGTCATTTTTTGCCTCTGCTTGAGCTCCTATTTCCTTGCATTGTTCCTTAAGAAATTAGGCCCCTATTATTTAAGAATTCCTCCAAAATGGATTGCGCAATTCCTTTGGTTGATCATTTGTCTGCATGCAACACCTGTACACTCAAGACTAGTCTACAACTAATGTTACATTGCCTTGGAATCTCCACCAAGCCCAGGGAACCTGAATTCTCTGCATGCACTAGAAATTTTGGGTTGATTGATTAGTTAACTAGATGATCATTGAGTTTGATTGAAGTCCCACTGCTTAACTAACCTTCCACTAGTTCCTCCAAAAGTTGGAACTAGCTTAACTCAAAATAACTTGAGATAATTGACCTTGATTGCTACAAATTAGCAACCACACATGTTAAATTGAACTCTAACTCCTCCAACTCGAATTTACTGAGTAAATTGGGTGACACAAGCCATGTCACACAAGTTAACTACATCCAAGTTGTCTACTAATGTGGAAATTCAAATTTTCTCAATTTAATCAAGGAAAAATCAAATTGAGAATTTATTTCTGCATTTTTCAACATAGAAGGGTGAAATGAGCGTGTGTAACCTTTTGTTGTAACTGTACACTCCATTGCATGCCTTTTGGTGTAACATGTTTTTCTCCCTACTGCGAGTCCCTTCCCTTTCTTTGATATTTCCTTTTATCTCTCTCATTGCCCACATTTACTTATGCCTCTTCGTGCCCCCCTCTCTTCTCCTGACTCCCTCCTTTTATACTATTCAACTCCTACTCATGGTAGTTAAGGTTGAGCCCTGTTGGACTAGCTAGAGGTGTCCCCTTGCCCCCGCATAGCCCTGTCACTATTGATGGGTTTGCAGGCTAGTAATTTTTTTTTGCCATTTGGCCCTTTCCTCCAGGCTCATTCCCGGCTCGGCAAATATCCTCCACCATGTGGTAAGAATCCTGTAATATCTGTCGGTGGTTAGAGATTCCTTCATTGCACTATGAACCTCATACCTGTGAGCCTATCCCCATTTATTCGCTCTCACTTGTTGAATTATATCCACTAGATTAGGTTTATGTTGAATCATATGTACTCTATCCAATCTTAATAATAAAATTAGGCTTATAATCTTAATAAGCACCTCATACAAAGAATTGTTTATTGAGAAATAATGTCACATTCTACTGTTGTTCCTTTTTCCTAATTGGTGTCTTTGAATTGGGTTAGTTTAGTTGTTAAGAATATTTTTCCAGGTCATGTATACCAAGATAACTTAATAAGGTGTTCACAATAGCCATAGGGTAATAAACGTATTTATAATATCCATACAAATGCAAGGGGAACAAGACCTCATTCACGCTATATACATGCATGTATCGAAACTGGGACCACTAGCACAATGTCAACCTACTTAGCAAGATAACTGAGGTCATTACAACCCCTCCCCCTTAAGGGGAACACCATCCTCAGTGTTCTATGACCATAAACAAAATATGTTAATGACAAATCTCACCATTAGATTCATTTCGTCGAAATGATTTTCATGATAAAAATTTTCCTCGAGTAGGTTCCATAACCATATGATATGGTATTACATTTAGTTATAATGCACTCATCATTGGGCTTGCCAATAAGGCAATGGTTAAATTGGTCTTCAAGACACAAAGTAAGGTGATCATGCATGCTCATTGTGACCTGCGTAGGACCATAACATGCATATTTGAATTGGAAGGGAAGGGTTAGAGCTTTTTGACATCGCCATATACTATTAGAAGGAAACTTCCAGTGGGTTATAAATTGGGAAGGCATTCCACATTTTCTCAATGCATCCTTAGTTCCATCTCTTCTAGTGGGGAAACCAATGCCCTTGGATGTTAGGAAACATCTCCCTTCTAGATCTATTATGTCAGAATTATTCCCTGGGACATTATTAGCCTGTTGTAGCAGCTACAACCACCCTCCAAAAATTTTGTGTTCGCTTCATTTTGGAGCCTCCCTACCAACCATCCTTAGCAACATGTCTTGCACTGTAAAGTACATAATTAATCTTCAGCTGATTTTTAGTGGCTTGCCAGCTTGTACATGTCAGTTTGATTCACTCCCTTCACAGGCTGCCATCTCGGACTTAAGTTATTTGCTGGCTGAGCAACTCCCCTAGAAAATTGCGTAATCTTGGAGGGGAACCAACCTTCCCTCCAGAAATTGTGCAAATTTGTTGGGCTGCCTGCTGACCTCCAGAATTGCGCAAAACAGTTAGACGGGCCTCCCACAGAATTTTTGGGTTAAGGGTCGGCACTGGGCCTCAGCCCAAAAATTGCGCAATTTGGTCGGGCACTGGGCCTCAGCCCAGAAATTGCGCAATTCTAGGAGACAGTCACCTGCTGACCCTAGAAATTGTGTAATCCCTCAGGGACAACCAACCTGACTCAGCCTAGAAACTGTGAAAATCCCTCTCCCAGGCTTGCAGGCTGTTGCATGTGCCTTTAGGTAGACCGATTCCCTCCGAGACCTAGCAAACCTGATTTGCATGCATGGGCTTCTTTTCCCGAAATAGAAAAAAACATCCCTAAATTATAGGGATTCATTTTTAGTAGTTGGAGGTTGCGTGCAAAGATCGTTTTAGAAACTTCCCTCCAAGTGTCGCTTTTTCCTAGATTTGTGGCATGCGTGTCATGAGCCTCAAACTTATTTATTTGACGTTGCAGAGCTCATTCCTCACATCAATCTTGGAGCTTTGATATCCCACACCACATCTAGGAGTTGTCGGCACGTTCAACTCAGCTTTTTCTAGGTAAGTCTACTTTAGAAGTCTTGTGCAGCTTTTCTGTCGCTTTTTGTGTTTTGGCTTGTATGAGTGTTGTCTGCTTGATTTCTATGAATGCTTGCTATCATTTGCATGTATGTTAGCCTGTACAACCACCATTTCAATTTTCGTTTACATCTCACTATTGTCACATGCATGACACTGTTTTTGCACCAACGGTCGTCATTGCGGCGACCCACTTCACACACATGCATGTCTTCCCATTTTCTGAATCTTGCATTCGTTATTTGCATGCATGATCATTCACTCTCGCTTACACTCAATTTCGCCATACATTCAAAACTACACATGTTTTCAGTCGCCCGTTGGCGGGTCTGGGCAACCTTGACCCAGACCTCGCCTTGCCCGGACAACATTGTGCATTTCTGAGAGGGAAGGCTTTGCCTTCCTCCTAGAAAATGCGCAAATATGGCCAGGGACTGTCCTCCAGGCTTGCTCTACGCATTTCTGAGAGGCAGTGCTCTGTTGGCCCATAAAATTGCGCAATGCAGTCCCTGGGCTTGCAAGCCTTGCTGGCTGAAAGTGCGCATTGCACAATCTCAGCCCCGCAGGTCAACCCCAGCCAGTCAACCTCCTGACAGTCCAGATTGTGCTTTGTGCAAGTCCAGCAGTCAGTCTCTCGGCCTCCCAGTGAAAATTGCACAATTCTTGTTGTTGAAAAATGTGCAACAAGAAATGTTAAATTTAGAATGTGCTAAAAATAGCATGGCTAAAAATAGTAGTTTGGTCAGTGAGGTCATTGGCCACATTGGGTGAGAGGTGAAACTGCTAAAAATAGCATTTATGGGTCCCTTCCTATTTTTAGCAGTGCTTGGTCTAACTATAGGAAGTAAAAAAGAATTTGGTCTTAACAACAGTTTGGAATATTAATTAATTAATTCTCCATGAGTTAATTAGTTAAGGAAAAACAAACTTGAAGTCTTTGTGAGAACATGCAATTATTTCTCCACTAATTGGGGAATGTGTCCTTGATTTGCTCCACTGATTGAGGGATTAAGGATGAGTTCTATATTTAGAGGATCAGTTGACTTAGTTTAACTTAGTCATGTTTAGTTATATTAATTTAACAAGTTGTTAAATTAATGAGATATAGTTTGTTGATGCTTGCATGCATGTGACAACTATTATTTTCAGATAATTGTGTATTCACTCATGGATAACTGATGCATGTCAGTTCTGTCAAAGACCCAGTTGAGATCGGAGAAGGGACAGTGTACTATCAGTTGGATGAATATTTTTCTTATAAAGGAAGCTCATCCATGATGAGGATTTATCTCCTTCAAGTTTGTGCAATTAAATCAAAGGTTAGTGAGTGTGTGAAGAGGCCAATTTACATAGGTGGCAGCACTGGACCCCAAGGAAACTGCACAAAGAAATAGGAGGCTTGGAGGGCAGAGGAGAAGGTTTGTGAGAAGCCTTTGACTTTCTATAAGTAACAGAGGGATTGTGATGAGAGCTAGATAGATTCCGAGCTAAGGCTTTGTGTAATCCGGACTATATTTTCACTTGTATGATAATACAGAGATAGGGTTTTAGGTAGGTGCTTTCCCCAGGTAAATTATTCTGTGTTATGTGTGATTGATTCCTTCTTATCAGTTATATGTGTTCCTATTGATGTTGCTCATGGTTGATTAAGCTTCCGCTAAATTGTTTGTAGAAGTAGATCAAGTGTTTTGCTTTAGTACATTGCATTACCAGGTTGATCTACAGGTGGGAAATTTCTACCTAGTATCAGAGCTAGCTGATTTGTAGAAAAAATTCTACATGGTATCAAAGCTAGCTGATTTGTAGGAAAAAGTTTACAAAATTCTACACTTGCCATAAGTCTCCCGGGTATGTTGCATGTCAGTCCTCAAGTTTTCTTTGGTTTTCAACTAATAGATTGCTTGCCATGAATGTCGCCATGTCTCCAGGTATTGCAGGTGTTCGCCCATCTCTCAGTAGTTCAGGTTCAATGGCCTCCAAAATAACAGGGTCAAAGGACACCGTCGAAAGCGCAACTGAAGATGCAGTTGAGCTAGTGTCTATGAGTTTGCCAATTTACGAAGACACCAAGCTACTCATAGACAAAGACATCAAGTTGAAATGGCAGGACATCAATGATACATTCTTAGGCACATTTGTGGAAGATCTGGAAGACCGCAGGGTCTATGTGAATATTCACAAGTCTGACTTGTACCAGATTCCATGCAGGTATCCCACATTTTCATGCGCGGACATGATACATTGGATCGTTTCGCACACTAATCCCAAGACGATGGTGTTAAGCAGTGTCAATGGGATAGAGCTTGCTACATTCATGGCACAAGACTATCAGCAGATGTACCACTTGTCACAGTCGGTGATCATAATGGAGACACCCTTCAACAGACCCAGCAGCAGTGCAAACTCCAGAGATATCTTAAAGAGTTGAGTGAAGGAGCCAACCAATTTCAGGACGACACCCAACCAGGTTTACAAGACGAAGATATTGCAGAAGGCATATCAATACCTAGTCATCTTCACATACCGCTTATACGACCAAGAGAACACGAACACCTTCCCGCAGAGTTGGGTGATCGTGTTTGGCCAATGAAGGCAGACCATGCAACTCGTTCGACATGTTGGCTCATAGGCTGAAGGAACATGTAACAGAAGCTCAACAACCGCCCAAAGGTCAACAAGCAGCGATATACATGTCTACATACATTCTGGATGCAATATGTGCCTGTCAACAGTTCCCAAGCTTGAGTTGGGCATGGACATCAGCGGAAACCTCTATACACACTTATTGTAGATTTTTTTCGAATGCAGCTTCCACGGAGTCATCACACAGTTGTCAGACCATTTTGTCACCTCGATGTATAAGATGATATTTGAGCAAGATCCACCTTGCATGTCACAGGCAGCAATGGAGGCATTGATCGACATAGCGGATTGGTATGCCTCACCTCTTGGCACCTTCATACGGGGGTACAATGCGGAGAAACCTCCGCATGTTTTACCGAAGTTTTCCATGGACAAGCTTGTCATGCAAGAAGTGTTGTACCACATCTCGACAAGACTATCAACTAGACTACATCGGAAGAAGAAGGCACCCTGACCCGCTCTTCTGTTGCGGATTAAGTTATACGAGATACAAAATCTTAAGCATGCTGATGCTGAGACCAATGAGTTCAAAATATTTACTTTCAGCACCAGGAGTTTCAATCCGTATGACCCGCACTGCTTGGTGAAAGAACACCATTCGAGAGTGTGGTTTTTGTGGATCCACGGGGCATGTCATTGGCCTGAGGAAGACCCATGGAGATATTGTCACAACTTCTCCAGGCTTAATGAACCGGTCGGCATAGCTGTGGAATGGTTAGCAAAGTAGAGAGAAGCAACATCTCAGAGAGTAGCATCATCCGCAGCAGCAGAGGGTAACGTACCTACACGTGACAAAGGCAAGAGAAAGGTTGTTGACAGCACAAAGGCAGAACAAAGTTGCAAGTTCAAAGCAGATCCACTTGTGTTGAAAGCAGCTTTGGAAATAGAGGCGAAGAGGCGACAACACGACAGGAGGAACGCACAAAGGTAGAGAGAGAAACATAGGATGGAGGAAATAATGAAGGAGTTGCAAGAGTTGAAGCAACAACTCCAAGAAGAACAAAAGCTGCACAGACAGGAGAAGGAAGCGCAGCGGGGACAGATACAGCAGGAGGTGCAACATGCACATATTGATGAAATTGTGCCCATACAGGTTGTAGACTCATCCAAGTAGCAGGCACAAAGTAGACAGGGTGAGTTGTCGCAGTCGCAAGACTTCACTCAAGAGATTGAACAGATACTTGAGCAGATGGATACAGAGATGGAGCAGCCAGAGTCAGAACAAGATATTGACCTCATGCCTTATAACCAAGAGGTCAACCCACCGAATTCACTAGATCCGGAAGTAGAGCAAGTCCTTAGCGATCAAGGAGATACTAAGATCCTCGAAGACAATTCAAAAGCAGAGATGCACAACAGATCATTCGACGAGTCGCAACAAAGAGTTGTGCAATCACGTAGAGTGACTACTCCAGATGTCCAAGCATCTACTGCGCATTTTGAAGAATGAGTGATCGTATCTGACATGTGTAAGCATCCAGCAGCATTGGCCGATGCTACCAGAGCATATGCCAAAGCCACAAGCTCAAGTGTTCGCTTCTTTATAACAAAGAACGAGCAAATGACTAAATAGTTACAGACGGCCAAACAGGGAGGAGAACAGGTTACAACATCTGCTAGAGCAAAGTTGAAGAGAGAAATATTGAATGAGGTATCATCTCTCGAGATAGTCATGCGAATGTTGTATTCCAAATTTTTCCCCATGCATAAGTCAATTGTCCATCTCAACGATTGGCGGCAGCACTGTGGTAGGAGAGCACGCATCTTGTTAGATTTGCACACTGTCATCGACCACATGAAAACATGGACAATGAGATACAAGGGAGCTTTGTTACACTTTCCCAAGTTGATGAAGCCCAAGGTGGTAGAGTTGAAGGCACGCATCCAGAGTCAGATCCGGAACTATGAGGAACTCCCGCAGCTCATCGCTGGTTTGCAAGCTTCACATGCATGGGTGTTCAGAAGCATGGATGTTGTTGTGCGCATGCATGCAATCCCATCCATTGGGACACTCACCGAGGCAAAGACAAAGAATCAAGTCCGACTGGAGCTAGACATGTACTTTGACGAGTTGATGTGCATAGCCACCAGCGCAAACTTGGTGATCAACACAGACACTATGCATCAGTATGTTGTTGGTCTGACCGCACTCAAGACGATGATGCACATGTTATTAGATGAGTTGGACAGAGGAGCCAAATTAGTGTACCCGGATGCAACAGAGGCAAGAGTTCGTTTCCAAAAAGATGTCACCACAAAGTACACGGACACCATCACAGACTACCAAGCTTGGCATTAGTTCGCCACTGTCAACCATTGCGAGGATGTCAAAGAGTTGGTCTTCCCATAGTTGTCCGAGTCTTAGTGATGTCTTGCATGGCTTGCTCAAGCCTATTTTTTCTCACATGGGTACATGTGAAGATTGTATGTAACATCTTGTAAAGTGAAAGTCCAAGTGTCGATAGTTGAATGTAATAGTCATAGAGTAGTTGAAGAGCCATGAGGGTAGGTGAACAGTCACAAAGGGGAATGTCAAGGGTCACCCCACCATTTGCTATTTATAGAACCTCATAACTCATTGTACATGCTTTTGGGAGCTAAGCTTCCTATAGGAGTATCTTGAAGAAAGCTTGGAGTGTATTGTAACGAGCCTTGACTTCTCCACAGTGCAGAGCTAGTACATCTCTTTAGAGGAGCAGGTGGCAATGACTGTAACATTCCGTTATCAGGACTAGTGGTTGGTCATGGTTGTACTGTATGATTGGAACTTTTGCTTTTAATATAACAAAACCAACACTTTTCATGCATATGTTGTTGTTGTATCTCAGCTATCTTGGTTATTTTAATGATATATGTATTTGTTTGCTTACGCATGTATGTATGGACTTTTTCTATATATGTATGTACAATCTTACTAAGATGTGTTGTTGGTTTAACCATCACTTTGGATCGTTGGTTACGCTGCTTTCTAGTTTGTGCTGCATCTTTGCTCGTGTGTTCCCTTCTTAGCCACGTGCTTTCACAAGTTTCCAAGGGGCGCACTCGCCCCACTTTCTGTGTGTTAGAACCCTTCATGCACCTTCCTTGACTTGCTGCATCGGTCACACCCTTGCTACCAACAAGGACATCCTACTTACCTCTGCGCGCAACTGCGATCGAAGATCCCTTGACATGTTAGCTGGTCCAACACCATCAACATAGCCTAATCCAATGTTTAAATGGTATTGGTAGAGGTTTTGAAAGGATGCCTAATTCTCAAATTGCTACCTAATTTTACACAAAACCTCCAAACTCAGGGTTTCACTAAAATATTTAGGTATGCAAACCTTAGTCTTGGCAAGTTCAACTAAATAAATACCAAAAAGAAAATCTGGTTCAATACAACAACCCTTAGGGTGTAGTTAATCAAGTACGCGAATATGAAAATTACATTCATTGACAACAAAATATAACACTATGAAATGTGACAAACAATTAATCCCTTGAAATGGATGCAACCTTCTCTAAGATTACTAGCCTCAAATGTGGGCAAGAAGAAGATTACTGACACCAATCATAGCACAAAAAAACTTAGGGCTAGCCTAACATAGATCAGAAGCAAATCCCAACACCAGTCATATCAACCAAATTCTAAAAACACGAAAGAATGCAACTATACATGTTGAGCACATGGTAACCACACATTCCAATGAGGTATAATTGAGATACGGTTGGAGCATCTGGTCTTCTTGTATTCTAGTTTATACAACCCTTAAGTTAGAACCAACATCTCTACACTGGGCTTTTAGAAGTGTTAACAAAAGTTGATCTCATCCTACATGCTTGGTCACATTTTTTTGTCAGCCATTATGTCAAGTAAGCTTCGCAGGTATGATGGCCATCATGACACATTTTTTTTATGTATAGTCACATGACTCCAGTTTTAGATGTAGATAGGTATGTCTAGTATCTGTCCAATTTGACTTGCGAGTGATGGATCCATGAAAATATACCTTTGCATATGTTCTAGTGATCGATGGATATGCTTAATTACATTGTCTCGTGTCAGTCTCTTTAATTGAGCTTTATGTATTAATTTGGTTGTTGGATATATTGCCTGCCTATTGAAAAGGCAATATCTTGTAGCAACTTTTACGTAAGTTATGAGTGGTTTAGGATAGTCATACCTGGCCCAGGATCTATTATGCCCATGCCCTATGGCAATATAAAAGCATGACAACACCTACATCATCCTCGAGGAAAGGGAAACTTCTAAAGTGTTGACCATTTTAAGCATTTTAAAATCAAGTTAATTGAGTTGTCATATGAATTTGTACTAATAAACTATAACCATTATTGGTACATATTGATATTAACTTCACAGCCTTGCACTACCATCATATTTTTTGGGTTTAGGAAGGTTGGGGATATTATGCCAGGGTTGGTACTTTTCCATCTCAAAGTGAAGGAAGGAATACCTAGGCAACATTGGTGATTCTTCCTAACTCCACTTGGTATTCTCCACTAAAATTGCACTCACTGTGAGAGATCAAGTGGCTATACTTCCACTTGTAACATACCCCTAATTTATTTTTTTTACTTTTATTTATTTATTTTTATTTTTTGGAAAAGAATCAATTGATTCACATGTTTAAATAGACCAGAGTCAGTGTTTAAAGTTGTTGTAGAGTTTGAGATGGCAATTCAAGAAATAATATTGACTCAATGGCTTGGTTAAGCGTGAGTTTTTTGGTGACCAAATCATTGGGATTTCTTCAATATGTTTAAAGTTGTTTGTAATTATGTTTTCCTTATATGTTGTACTCCACTTTGGATGAGTCAGTTTTAGGAAAAGAGGGCTCCACAAGTCAAGCTAACATTACACATTTTCCTATACTATTTGTATTTGAACCATAATAGAACTGTGAATAAAAGCACACGGATAATCAAACATAACAATAAAATTTGTCAAAGTATAATTAATGACACGAGTTTTGAGAATCTCAGGCGAAGGGGGCAGTCGTATTACTGCAACTTCAAGTAACGAATAGCTCATACCAACTACTCATCAAATAAGAGGAGCCATAGCATAAGAAGCAACAACAAGATCTACACATTGTTTATCATCCAATATCTTGTCAAGGGTACAAGCACCTACCTCTTGAACCGAGATGAAATATTTGTGGAGAATATAAACAAGAGGTTCAACACAGTTAGATGTTGTACATATCATCCAAACCCTGGGGTTTTTGAAAAAAGAACAACAAAGTTGTTGTACACTCCCTTAATTGCTACAAACAGAAAGTTGTCAAAATTCTATATAAAAGCATTATATACATTACCTTCGGCATCTGTAATGCCAATTTCCCATAGAATATTTTCAATGATAACTTGGTAAGTGCATAATAAATACATTCAAAATATAACTTGATAAGTGCATTAACTACAACATTTTTCTCTTACTGAGATCTTAAACTCAAAATTTTCACCAATGGTTTAAAAGTCCTTCAAGAGCCCAGGTACATCTAACTACTCTTGAACCCGAATAAACCATTGCCATGAGCTTGAAGACAACAACCATTACAACTTTATAATGACAAAGCTCATAGTTGTTTAAGCAGTCCTGAAGTAAATATGCGCCAGTGGGGATTTTGAGACAGCAAGTCCTCATGGCCTCTTGGAGAATTTGACTTTGAGCACTTCCTCTCACCTATTTGCCTTGTTGTTCACTATTTTCACTACTAATTTGGCACCCATTATAGATTCATAAACAAGGTATTGGCATGGAGGTGTATAAGAATTCAAAGTTCTACACAACACAAAAGTTTTCATTTTCAACCTAAAAGGTGTCTTGGGTCTTATCCCTGTAAATTTTAAGCCTTAAGGCTTCTGTAAAACAAGATATGAAACAACAACAAAAAGAGGTCAATATTTCACTCCAAACAGTTCCACCTTCTCAGTAATTCAAGGAGAAAAGATACCCAACCCAAGGGATAAGTATACACAAGGTGGTTTGAATATTTATCAGTCTTACCTTGGCTACAGTGAGTTAATAGGTTGCAAGACTAATGTACACCCTTTTAGTCACTATTGGGTTTCACTTGTTGGTTTAGCCACCAAGAGGACATGTCAAGTCTACACTGCATTCAAGCGTGCATTGAAGACTTATGCCAGCTAGTCCCTAAAGGATTTATGAATTCCTCTGCACCAAAGGGGTGATATATGTCTCCGTCTTATTTCCTGCCTTCCTGGATTATCACTTCCTAATTGCAGTCTTATTCTATTGATAATATGCAAACACACCCAGTCATATGGACAAATGTGTTTGGGTGCTCATAGAGTTCTATCTGTCATATTGTCTTTCCATTTCAGTTCCAAACCTTTCCTGCAAAAGTTGTTTCTGAGCTTATATCACTGCCCTTAGAAAATATTTCTCTCTTTGACATAAATGCATAAAGAAGGCAACCCAACTTATATCACTTCCCTTAAGAAATATTTCTCTCTTTGACAAAAATGCATAAATAAGGCAACCCAAAATCTCTTGGCAGTTTTACACATGTAGGGTTGAATGTTAGTTTTATGACTAACTCCTCCCATGGATTTTGTCACACACACACATCATTTACATGACATCATCTAGGCATTACAAAGGCATAATTATTGATGGCCATGCCTCAATTGTAGGAGCAACCTCGTCACATATCACACCTCATACCTTATTAGCATCAATTCAATTGCAATAGATCAGACATGAAATCATTATACATGTCAATGTATGGTTAAGGATGTCATGCTTATGTAGTGACTGTAACTTGGATAATTCCCTGAACTTCCTATACATCTCTTTATTGAATTTGTAATTTGTAATTTATTATTGGTGATTCAGACCATGATGATTATTCACCTAATTGTATTCCAAGTTTCTCCATCTCTGAGAGTTGGTCAAAGATGGTCATTCTCTTAATTATAGGGTTAAACCTTTAGTTCTCATTTCTTTCGCAATAAATCCCATTAGGTCCAAGTGTTGAACCTGGGAGCTCTAATACCACTTGTAACACAACCCCTTATCACCCTCACAAGGTGAGGTGGTTACCGTGAAGATTCAATTCCTAATGTATTGTCTTGGGAATGGAATCTAAGGTCTCCATTCCTCTCCCCCCCCCCTCCCCGTTTCTAACCATTGGTAATGCCAAAATGAGTTGACTTTCTAACATGCTACCTATTATGGAATTACCATCAGTAACCATTCATAGGTAGTGGTTTCGTTGCAGTTAAGGTAGAAAATGACAACAATATTTGAATGAAACAAAATCTGGGAATAAAACATGAAATCTGGGTTGAATATTAAATATTGGCAAAGCATAAAATCTGGGCAGTTATGCATCTGTAGGTTCAACTCTAAGCAACCCTGACCAAGTTACAAGCAAACCATGTTTTAACTTCACATCAAGCATAGCAAATACTTGAGCTCACCTTCAATGACATAGTTTGCAAGTGTGGTCTTGATCTATGGACTCTAAGCATGCCCAAAATTCATTTATGCATATAAAACTTCTTGACACCTCCTCTTATAAATCCTTCATCCTCATACACATATGATCATCCTCTACCGCATGGGTTGAGTAGATAGATGACGTTGTATGTATAAGTAATGAGTGTATCTATAAGTGACCAAAGAAATCCATGTTTAACTACCTAACTCGTAATGACTCTTCAATTTCCCATGGCAACCCATGATAGGTATTCATCGCTTTCTATAATAGTGTAGTCAAATTGTGCAATCAGAATTGTGGGTGAGGAAACCAATGAGGGTGGATTTTTCATACAACACCAATCACAATTAATTCTCTTGTTAATTCTTTTGCGACAAATTATTAAGTCCAGTGTTATGGTTAATCCTAAAATTATACTTTGCCTAATTCCGACAACCATTGCTCACATAACAACATACCCAATGTAAATGTAAGATGACAACGTATTGTTTTTACATGCCATCAACAATAACTCATTAAATAGTTACCCAAAATATCATGGTGGACAACCCGTAACTCTAATTCTGTTTTACATACTACCTGCAGTAAAGTATTTACCCCAAAACATCATGGTGGACAACACATAACTCTAATTTTGTTAATTCCTACATGGTTTATGTCAATATTCTATTATTGTACAAGATGGCAGTGCAATTTATAGCTACAAAACTTACACACAGTCTTTGAGTTTTTTTGGCTATCCATGTGAAAAGATTATGAGATTTTCTACCCTCCGGTAGATGCACACTCCTTAAGAGGATCACATCCTTAGGGAAGAAAAATGAATACTAGTGACAATCAAGGCAATTAACCATTGCACACCTTTAAGGTTCTACGTAATAGCATGAAAATTCTAGGGATTTCTACTGTACAATAAGTCAAAGTCAACTACATATTTTCACTATGTGCATGTGAGAAAAAGTAACAACCCTCGATATGTTTGGTGATTAACTTATGTAATTATGAGAGAAAAAGCACAAATCCTTCCTAAAAATGCAACAAGATTGTTTCCAAAATTAAGCTCATAATTTGGCATCAAAAGGTGTTAACTTATTGTAATCTGCTATCTATGGTTTTAGAAGAGCACTCTGAAGGTTATCATGCAAATGAGTGAAAGAGCAGACCCACAAACTTCATTAATTTATATTCAACAATATCAAGGAAATTGACACTAGCCTTGAACATTTGAAGGGCCCTTTTTACACAGTGCACAAGTGCATCAACATAGAACTATTTTAGGTACATTGTTCAGATTTCAATGTTGTATCTAGCCATTTAAATGTTTCCAAGAGAAAAATATAACTATTGTAAGGCTGGAACTTAAAATTGTATGGGATTATTTAACAAAGTGATGGGATCACTATGACATTCCATGAACAAAATAATACTTAGAACTAGTTACCACAACCAACAAGGAACTTCCATCATGAAACTAATCTGTTAGAACGCTACTCCAAACTTAAAGAGGCATGTGTTGGCATAATGACAAGGAGATTTGTACTAGGCATGTGACTCATGGCATGTAGTTGTTTAACCTCAATGTTTAATGTTCAATATTATGTTTTGAATCCTCTTGCATGTTTTTAGCATCATGCTCACTATTCCACACCTTGCATATTTAATAACTATACACAACACTTAAACAAATCAAGCATGTGGCATACATGAAGAAAATACCTAGTGCTGCAATCTGGTAACCATGCACAGTCAAGTGAAATATCCAGTCATGAATGGGATATCAAGGTAATGGGTTTGCTATATGGTCACTGGTATAAGGCCAATAGTTCTTCTACCAACTATTGGCAGATTGCCACAACTGCAACTATCTAGCATATGATTATGTCCTAGTGACTAGGCCAAGGATTCTAGAGATTTGTCTCCACCCTTTATTGCTTCAAGGATTCCAAAGATTAATCTCCACCCTGCAATTATTTAGCAACTCCTAATGTTGGGGGTCCAAAGTGTGCCAAATCTGAGCACTCAACAAGTAAACTGGTCTTGGAAGACTTTCATGGTTCATATGTCAGGAAAACTATGTGTTGTCAGATTGAGATATCAACATAACAAGCAAGCCACTTCTGCTTGTCAACCATGCTGTTATGTAACTTAGTACAAATAGGTAAGTTGGAACCATTTAGATGTGTTGAGCAACCTTAGTGATTAATACACTCAACAATGTGTGACCTGGAATGGGCATGGGGCTAGACTCATAACTCTCCTCCCAACCATTGACAGTATGCCTGTAATGCAGCTATCACTCCTAGCATATGAAACCTGTCCCCATGTCTAGACCTTCAAGGATTTCAGAGGTCTAATTTGACCTCCTCCTTATGGCAAATGGTACTCCATTTCAAGATGGTCCAGGGACTCCAGAGGCAACCACCTCCATCCACCAGTTTGTGAGGGGTTCCACAGATGAGAATCTCCACCCTCACTCAATTCAGGGACTCCAAAAGTAATCCACCTTCACCAACTAGCCAGTCAGGGGCTCTAAAGGTGAGAACCTCCACCCTCATTCAGTTATGGGATTCCAGAGGATTACCTCCACTCTATGGTTGCATTTTTAGTAGCTCCACCTAATGTAGAGAATCCAAAGTCTACTGCAGTTTGAGTACCCATCGAGGAGACTAGTCTAGGGTAGCCAGAGGTCTACACTCTCCACCCACTAGTCATTAAGAGATCTCAAGAGAAAAAGCCTCCACCCACTTCTGCAATAATGACCAACTTCTGCTTTCGAATGTCGTTTAAGTAATGCTCTTACAATGATGCATCCATCCTATTATCTTAAGAGACCAAATATTCCACGGGGTTTAAGTCTCATCCCTGGTTTGAAGTCTCTTGCAACTTTCATAATCGTTCTAGAATAATCTTAAGGCTTCAACCATTTTATATGTTTGTAATAAGTACACAAAACATCATATCAATTAGGGCATAAGCATTCCAGATGGTTATAATAAATCCAGGTATTGACAAGTTTAGATGTTATAGTTCTACGAACTACCATTTGAAGAAATCCTTATCTTGTTAGTAGAAGGAACTGAACATTCCACATTAATCATGAAAAACAAGTTAAGAGAAAAAAATCATACCCTTTTTATCATTTCAATAAGAGGACAAATAATTAGTACGATGGAGCAAGGCAACCACAATCTAGGAATCGAGAGCATATTGTGGTTGGAGTAAGGACAAAGTGCCATCTAAAGTACAACCATGACTGCAACTATAGGACGAAAGGTGAAATGAGTGGGTGTAACCTTTTGCTGTAACTGTACACTCCATCGCATGCCTTCTGGTGTATCACATTTCCCCCCTACTGCGAGTCCCTTCTCTTTCTTCATTACTGCCTTTTATCTCTCTCACTTCCCACCTTTACTTCTGACTCTTCATTCCCCCCCACCCCCTTCTCATGACTCCCTCATTTTATACTATTCAACTCATACTTATGGTAGTTATGGCCCAACCCCATTGGACCAGCTAGAGGTGTCCCTTGCCCCCGCTTAACCCTGTCACTATTGACGGGTGCAGGGTAGTAATTTTTTTTGTAATTTGGCCCTTTCCTCTAGGCTCGTTCTAGGTTTGGAAAAATGTGTTGGCAAATATCATCCACCATGTGCTAAGAATCCTATAATATATGCCAGTGGTTGGAGATTCCTTCACTGCACCATGAACCTCATGCCTATGAGCCTATCCCGTTTGTTCGCCCTCGCTTGTTGAATTATATCCACTAGATCAAGTTTATGTTGAATCATATGTACTTTATCCAATCCTAATAACAAAATTAGGCTTGTAACCTTAATGCACACCTCATACAAAGAATTGTTTATTGATAAATAGCCACATTCTACCGTTGTTCCTTTTTTATAATTGGTGTCTTTGAATTGGGTTAGTTTTAGTTGTTAAGAATATTTTTCAAGGTCATGTATACAAGATAACTTAATAAGGTGTTCACAATAGCCATAGGATAATAAAGGTATTGATAATATCCATAAAAATGCAAAGCGAACAAGACCTCATTCACACTATATACATGCATGTACGAAAATGGGACATTAGCCAATGTTACCTACTTAGCAAATTAAAACTTAGCAAGATAATCAAGGTCATTTACAATAGTCCTCATGTGAGGGTGCTCAATTGGTGAAGGGTGCATTGCTGGCAGATGGTTCATTATTGGCAGAGAGTGCCCAATTGGTGGGTTGGTGCATTACATGCGGAGGTGACACATTTGGGCCCTAGTATGAGTTTCTTTACTGCTAAATGTTCCAAGATCCATAAGAATGTTCTCCATTGTACTGTGTAGTTGTAGAGGCCTGGATGAGGATTGGCCCTTAGTGTGACGTGTATGCTACCTATAAGGTTTGGTATCTTGCGAGGTAGAATCCATAGGGTTCTGCGAAGAGAAGCTCTTTGTAGATGAGGAAATATGCTGGAATTGAAGCCCCAAAGCACCATCGATGGCTCGCAACACAACCCAGGCGTGACAAATGTGAAGTCTAGGTCCCAAACACATCCCTCCAACACAATAGTAACATCTTCCTGGTCTATGAGGCGACGACCCAACATATTGCAAAGAGACCACACATTATCACTAGTGATGCCCATCTCCTAGGCCTCTCGGTCTGCATCCGTAGTGATGAGGGATGCTATCATAAAATTGTTCTGTAACTAGGTGCCGATAGTGACGAGGGATGCTTTCATCATATTGTTCAATGTCTTGGCTGTGTCGAGGAGGGAGAGATGGTCTGCCTCTGCCTCTCCTTCCCCAATGAGGTTTGCCACACTCCCTCACCATAATGACTGTGAAAGGACGCTGTAACTAACCCCTTTGTTATATATTGCCTTTAGTTGTTTACAACCAATGTCCTGCTTTCTGTTGCCCAAGCTTTTAACATTCTTAACATTCTTCGTAGACAAGCCATTATTGTCATTAAGTGGACATATGTACCACAACTTGATGGGCTAAGTGTGAGTCATAGGAAAACTAACAATCAAAATTAATAAATAAAAATTTTTAAGAGATAAAAATTGGAAAAAATTATCCTTTATTAAGTAATAAATATAATGACATTTTTTTAATAAATATTTTCTTCACTAATATATGAGCTTAAAAAATAATTTAAAAAGTACGTTACAAAATAGGACCGACATGATGAGTATTTAATCATTACCTCAGAAATGACCTTGCATTCTCAATGCCTCGATGAGATTTAATGAAAACTGGGCAGGTATACAACTGGGTAGTATTCAATGCCTCCCTCAGTTTTAATGAAATCTTGGTACTTCGCTGGTTTTACAGACCTTCTAGCCTACGTCACCATAATCTATAGAATATGTCATTGATGGCGCCTGCGTAAATGCTCTCGGGAATGCGAAGGCAGGTTTTGAGTTTATACAGAGGATTTCTTACGAGCAGCCCGAACCAAAGAGTTCCCCGAGCGATATAGAAATATGCAAATTGTATAGGCAGAGTTCAGAAAAATGCATAGTCCGTAGTTAAAAAGGATTTCATCTACATCGAGTATTTTCTCCGCAGAGGCAACAAGCATTTTGAGCTCTTGAAGACCACTGTAGGTTTATTGGCTATCGAGGTCAGATGATTTTTGTTTTATATTTTCTGGGTGATTGCATTTGATTTGCTGTAAACTGCAGCTAGTCTAGGGTTTTCAGGGTTTTGGATTTGGGGTTTCTCAGAGAG